>JAAGEH010000045.1:366826-474549 GCA_011751065.1 Lasiurus cinereus | reverse complement strand
ATAAGCCAGTGGGAGAAAGATAAATATCACATGATCTCACTCATATGATATAATAATCAAGTTAATTTGATGAATAAGAATAGATCTAGAGACAAATTGGGGGGATGGTGGTTACAGAGCAACCAAAGGACTTGTATGCAAGCATATTAGCATAACCAATGGACACAGACACTGGGGCAGTGGGGGTTTGTCCTGGGGGGTGGGAGTGGCTGGGGAGGGGTCGATGGGGAAAAAGGAGATACATGTAATACTTTAAACAAAAAAAGAAATTGATAATAAAAAGAGTGCTCCTTATTTAAGAGAAATATTAATGTGAGAGCAAGATATCTATTGGCTGCCTCCTGCAAACCCCCTACTGGGGATCAAGCCCGAAACCTGAGCATGTTCCCTGACTGAAAATCAAACTGGCAACGTTTTGGTGCATGGAATGATACCCAACCAACTGAGCTATTCTGACCAGGGGTAGAGCACTTATTTTTTTCCTGGGCAAACTTTGGAAAAAGAATCTCTTTATTGCTTTCAATTACTATTCCTATTTAATGTCTTCCCTAATTGTCTAAAATGTTCTAAAAGGGTTAACAAAAATAATCCCCCTTTTCAGTGACAATCTTTGAATATAAATAACTGAATGTGAAATTAAAGTTTCTGTGGGAAGTGGGAAGGGCAGCAGCTGAAGGAGAGGACATAAAGACAAGTAAAAGTGGGCTAAATTACATGTCATCTAAGATGCTGAGGTTTTCTTTTTCATTCACAGCAAGTCCACTATCTCAAGAATTTTGGTTCAGAAAAGACTCCTCAAGAGGACCCTGGGAGGAAGACATAGCTGGTATTGACCAGTAGGGAGGCCGGGGGTCTGAGCACCAGAATCAACAGTTTCAGTTCCCGAAGGTCAGGTGCTGGAGAAGACAGAGATCGCATTCACCTGGAGAATCAAAGTGTCCATCCCCACCCTGCAGGGCTGGTGAGAATCAGAAATGCCCAGTGAAGAAGGTCTATCAATCTATCCAACCTTCTTATTCCTTCACCCACAGGCCTTCTCTGAGGCAGAGCATCAGCACAGGGGCCAGAATGGAGCCACAGAGCAAAGAATGGGTGGCAAGTCTGGTGCCAAGTGGGCCAACGCTCACCTGCCTAGAGGAGTTCTGAACCATCTCCAAGAGGTCGTCCACTGCCATGCTAAGGCTCCAGTAGATGCTCTTGACAGGCTGCTCACACTCCAATGTGCTTTTTGGGCTCAGGAAAAAGCTTTCGCAGATGTGGCTGCTGATCTCAGCCATGGAAGACACATCGGTGCATTCAGTCAAAGTTCTATCCAGATCCGGAAAGGCCGCATCAAGCCCAGGCCACGTCTCATCCAGTGCTGGCGCTACAAAGTGAGAAAACACCAAAGCCTGCACACTAGGCATCAGGGACAAGCATGCCCACATCACTAGGCACAGCACCCCATCTCAATAAGGAGTGGGCCTGCCAGTGCCAGCAGGAGAAGGGATGCAGCCCAGGAGCACTTGGCTGAACCTGGGGGCTGCACACGGCCCGTCCAGTGCTCACCTACAGACGGGACCTGGCCCTCCAGCCTCGCGTCGGGTGGATTCTCATCCTCCAGGCAGCGCCCCACGCGCTCAATGATCCGGTTCTTCATGGAGACGGCCGCCTTCACTGTCTCTCCAAATAGGCCCAGCAACCGCCGAAGAGCATCCTGGAGAGCAATCCTGGAAAGGGAAGCACAGCGGGCGCAGCCTTCAGCCTGGACCCTCGCAGAATGGCTCTGCGATGGGAGCAGAGCAAACCTTGTTGCTGCTGCTCTTCATTTGTAAAAGATGCCACTATTGTTTATCAAGCATGTTTCTCTAGAATCAGCCTCCAGCCAACCAGCAAAGGGCAAGGGCTTCATGTAGAACCTTCCCCGCAGCTGCTTTCCCCTCAGATAGGAACACACAAACCTCACCCATCCCCATGGCACAGCCTCTCTGACCCCCAGGGCTCTGCCCTTCTGGAGGGAGGTGATCACACCTGACACACAGCCGGAAAGCACGGATGTTCTCCCGTGCCTCTCCCTGGGGCTGCACAGACTGCGGAGGTTAGTGTGGTTTGTTCTTCACGGGACCAGGATTCAGCTGCACCCTGTCTCTAAGCTATACCCTTCCAGCAGGGGATCCTCCATCACATGACCTGCCTAGGATATAGCTATGGGCAAACTGATATAAGAGGAGACAATGGTTGACTGCATGAAGCACAAAAATCTGGAGGGGAGTGGGGGGCCTGCCCAGGCTCCTGAGCAGGTGGCTACCTAGGACACAGGGAGGATGAGCAGAGCATGTGCAAAAGCCCTGGGTTCAGTGTACAGGAGGAGAGAGGACGATCACAGAGATGGTGGGTCAGGGAGGGCAACTGAGGAGTCTGCATCAAATCACAACCGCAGCTGCAAACAAATGCCAGAGAAGCATGCACATCTTCACAGGGAATTACAAAGTTTTCAAAAGAATGAAAGGAGACCTGGCTCGGGACCCTGTTCAGTAAGAAAGTCATGGATCCCGCACATTGAGCTCAGGAATAAGCCAGGCCTGCCTGCCCCACCTGGTCTCTCATTCATTCATTCACTCATTCATTCATTCAATGTACAGCCCGCATACAACTGTATTTTATTATCAGGTTTCCACATTTACATAGCTTAAAATGCTCCGGTAAAGGTGCAAGCTTATCACAGTGTTATAAAATTTTAAGGAAATGAAACAATTAAGTATTTGCTTTATTGATATACTAGGCTTAGATCTGTGTTTAACAAGCCAGCCTAAAATAGCACCATGGTTAGACTACTGCCTACTTTTCAAAGCCTTCATTTTACAACTTATTAAGCAAACAAGGGATCAATCATCTCTCACCCACCTGATGTGATCTTTTTATACACATACTGCTAAGTCCCATTTGAAACAGCTGAAAATCTTTTTAAAAGCTTCGCAGACGAGCTCATGAACACAAATTTCACCAGTTAGGTCGAACAGAAGGAACTCAAAAACAAGTTGTCGCCCAATCAGAATTCATTATTTGTAAATAATCAGCCTGGTCCCCCCAGCACCTGCCTACCCACTCTGGTCTCTCTTGACCCTTGAGGTCAGCACAGGACCCTGGGCAGAGACAAGTTGGTGGGCACAGCACAAATGGAGGGGCCCAGAGAAAGGCCTGCTCACAGGGATGCTGAGGAACTAATCAGACAGACAAAAACGAATTTCCTGACATCAGATGCAAATAAATGAAGAATTGAACAGTTCAAGATGCACTCCAGATCTATATACAGGAAAAGAAAAACTAAACCCGAGACACAATGTGGGGGGGGGGGGAAGGAATCTGTGAGGCATCAGAGTGAAAACCTATTTCTAAAATGAAACCCCCAAGCAAACAGGACAAAAGGGCAGATTACTAATGGTGTCCACATTATAACATCAAATTCTGTAATTTGGCAAAACGAAATGGTGGGAATACAGTTGTCTGTACATGACTCAGTACTTTTCTCAATGTTCAAAATAGATTTAAATGATAAGAATCATGCAATGTGAGGGCCCCTTTTCCCCAGACATCATCGTGCTCAGGCAGCAGCGACAGAGGAGGCTGACCTTTCACTGTGAGAAAGATCCACATCAGACTTGAGCATCGAGATGAGGTTCGTGCCTTCCTGGTTCTCCCTGTCCCGCCTCTGCTGTAGTGTCTCCAGTTCGGAACGGTGCTCTTCTATCTCACGGCTTAAGGATAAAATTTGGTCTTTTAGCTGTTCAGAAAAAAATTGTCAAAGTTTTAGTTAAACCAATTTGGTTAAAAATAAAACAACTAGTCTGACAAAGTGGCTCAGTGGTTGAGCTCAGTGGTCACAGTTCGATTCCCAATCAGGGCAATCCTGTGTTGTGGGCTCAATCCCCAGTGGGGGGCCGATCAATGATTATTCACTATCTCTTATAAATGACTGGTGGCCAGGTGCACAAAATTCATGTGCAGAGGTTGAATGTGGGGTGGGGAGGGGGAGTGGGAAGGTTCCCTCAGCCCGGCCTGCAACCTCTCCAATCGAGGGATGTCTGATTGCCGGTTTAGGTGGGATCGGGCCTAAACCAGCAGTCGGACATTCCTCTTGCAATCCGGGACCGCTGGCTCCTAACCACTTACCTGCCTGCCTGCCGGCCTTCTCACCCCCAATTGCTCCCCTTTTCGGCCTGATAGCTCCCAACTGCCACCCCACCACCAAGCCTGCTCTCCCCCAACTGCTCCCCCACTGGCCTGATTGCCCCGAATTGCCCCCACCACCAGCCTGCTCGCCCCCCAACTGCCCCCCTGCCGGCCTGCTTGCCCCCAACTGACCTTTCCTCCTGGCACGATCGCCCCTAAACTGCCTCTGCCTAGGCCCCACCCAATGGCCTCGTCCGGAAGAACGTCTGGAAGGTCTCCCAGAAGATCTCCCAGTCTAATTAGCATATTACTCTTTTATTAGTATAGATGTTTCTATTCCCTTCTCCTTCTCCTTTCCTCTCTCTGAAATTAATAAAAACCTATTTAAAAAACAAGTAAATAAACTTCTGTAAGGTACTTTCATCGTAATTTCCATCATCCCACTTAATATGGCAAAAGATGAACATGAAAGGCAGTGATTAAATTACTGATGAGGCCTTTGCTCCATTACTCTCTTCCTACAAAAATGAAACATATAATCCTCCCAGCCTGTCAGTTCAGAGAGAGAGGGAGGGAGGGATCGATTCAGAATAAAAATCAGTTGCCAGGCAAGTGAACATCCCTCTTACAAATTTCTCTCTAAAAACAAAAGTCAATGGTCGCAGAGTCTCAATGGGCTGGGTGGGTGGGTGGCACCAGCTACCATGAGCTCCTGGGCCAACTGAGCAGCTTAGAGAAGTGACTAGTGTCTCCCAGCAACAGAGACCTGAGCACCTGAGCCCTCTCTCCTGAGCTCATCGCCAACAATGGTGACTTCTCTGTTTCAGTCCAGTTTACCAATGAGACATGGGTGCCCTCTCAGAGGATGAAAGAAGAGAGGACACAACAGACCACACACGTGTCCAGTGAGGCCACCGCACCCCAGTCCCACCTCTCTGGAAGACAAGTGGACACCCAGAGCTGCAAGGGACCAACAGTCTGAAGTGCCCATGGCCTCGGCCAGGATGAAGCAGGGGGAGCCACCAGCAGATGGAGAAGCAGTGCGGGAACAAGCACCACACTGCCGCAGATGTCCCTTCATCCAAGAGCAGGTTTGTAGAGTGAAAAAAATTAACAAGGGAACACAAGCATGGGACCCATAAAGTAATGTTAGAAAATACAAAAAGAAAGCACAAGCCACAGGAAAAAGAACAGTGTGATTTTGAAACCAATTTACTACAGGGAAAAACAGCAAACTAAACCACAGTTTTAATGTTGTGCTTGGAGGGAAATCAGAAAGGAACAGACATTCCATAAACCATTGGTTACATCAGACTGTCACGGAAAAATTAAAGAAAATGGCCCTGACCGGTTTGGCTCAGTGGATAGAGTATCGGCCTGTGGACCGAAGGGGCCCAGGTTCAATTCTGGTCAAGGGTATATACATTGCTTGCGGGCACATCCCCAGTAGGGGGTGTGCAGGAGGCAGCTGATTGATGTTTCTCTCTCATCAATGTTTCTAACTCTCTATCCTTCTCCCTTCTTCGCTATAAAGTCAATAAAATATTTTTTTTTAATTAAAGAAAATGAAACAATTTTAAGTTTCAAGATGTCAAAATATGGCTCAAAACAAACAAAGATTTAGAAGATGAACCGTGTATACCAAATGCTGGAGCACATGGACCTGCATGTCCAGACCACTTAGGGCCAGACTGTGGTCTCAGCTGCTATAGTATGGGTAGTGGATGGCAGTCAGTGGATGGTGGATACCTAGAACCTCGCTGCATTGAGACCCATAGCCATGAATTTCGGGTTGCCCACATACATGATTGGTGGTCAGGGCACATGGGCCATCAGGATGGCCGGTTCTACTCAGAGAGCCTGTGGGACAGCAGACTCTCCTCGGCCGCTCCTATTCCCTCCATCTCCCGAAAGTACACAGTAGTGGGAGAAAATCCTAATATATGATCAAGAAGAAGAGAGTAGCAAATAAACATCTTAACAAAACTGACTAGAGGAGAGAGAAAAAAAGATGGCAGCATACGTGAACACCCAAACTGCTGCCTTGTACAACAATTTCAAAACTACAGCTAAAAGACAGAACAGACATCATCCAGAACCACAGGAAAGCTGGCTGAGTGGAAATTCTACACCTAGAAGGAAAGAGAGGGGCTCATGGAGACTCGGAGGAGCTGCAAAAAGCTGAGGCATGGAGACATGCGCATGAAGAGGACGGGCGGTGGAGTGCCTGGCTAGCTTCCTCTAGCAGAAGGGAGACAGAAACTCCCGACTGCATTGAACCCCCGTTTCAAGTGCACTGAACCCCAGTTTCAGGTGAGACCCTGGGGACTCAAACTCATACGAGTCCCCTGAGCACATGACAACTCAGAGAAGCTGCAAAAGGCAGAGGTCTGGAGATGCGTGCGCACGTGAATGCAGACAGAGAGGACTGCAGCAATTACCGAGGTACACTGAGACCCAGAATCCTCATAAGGCAGAACTGACAGAAGCCAAGGCTGTGTGCTCAGCCCTGAGACTCTGCCCCATCCAACTGGAGCACAGAGGTTTTTGCAATTTTGCAAGTCTTGTCTCATAAGGCTGTCTCGAGCACAGAAGTTCTCCCAGCATAGCCCCAGCTGATCCTCACAGCCAATTGGCCTGGAGGTCAATTCCCCCCAGTGATACCAACAACAATCAAGACTTAACTACAACAAGGATGTACACACAGTTCACAAAGGGGTGCACCAAGAGTGTCCACCTCAGGTAACTGGGGAGCTGAGCTACGGGGCCATATAGGACACTTAGCACACAAAGCTATTCTACCAACTCAGGGAAGCAGTGAAAATGCCGAGACATGCCGAAACCGGTTTGGCTCAGTGGATAGAGCGTCGGCCTGCGGACTCAAGGGTCCTGGTTTCGATTCCGGTCAAGGGCATGTACCTTGGTTGCGGGCACATCCCCAGTGGGGGGCGTGCGGGAGGCAACTGATGGATGTCTCTCATGGATGTTTCTGACTCTCTATCCCTCTCCCTTCCTCTCTGTGAAAAATTAATAAAATATATTAGAAAAAAAAAAGAAAGAAAATGCCGAGAGAAAGGAACAGATCACAAATGAAAGAAATGGAGGAAAACAAAAGACTGGATATAGAGTCCAAAACCACGGTTATAAGGTTTTATAAGAATTTCCTAGAAAAGATAGATAAATTTAGCAAGACCCTCAAAGATATGAAAAAGGACCAACTAGAAATTAAACATATACTGACTAAAATAAAAAAATATTGTACAGAGACCTAATAGCAGACTGGAGGAGCACAAGAATCAAGTCAAAGATTTGAAATACAAAGAAGCAGAAAACACTCAACTGGAAAAGCAAGAAGAAAAAAGAATAAAAAAATGTGAAGATAGCATAAGGAGCCTCTGGGACAACTTCAAGCGTACCAGCATCAGAATTATGGGGGTGCCAGAAGAAGAGAGAGAGCAAGATACTGAAAACCTATTTGAAGAAATAATGACTGAAAACTTCTCCCATCTGGTGAAAGAAATAGATTTACAAGTCCAGGAAGCACACAGAATACCAAACAAAAGGAATCCAAAGAGGACCACACCAAGACACATCATAATTAAAATGCCAAGACCAAAAGACAAAGAGAATATTAAAAGCAGCAAGAAAAAAGCAGTTAATTACCTACAAGGGAGCACCCATACAATTGTCAGTTTATTTCTCATTAGAAACTATGCAGGCCAGACAGGAGTGGCAAGAAATATTCAAAGTGAGGAATAGCAAGAACCTACAACCAAGAATACTCTACCCAGCAAAGCTTTCATTCAGAATTGAAGGGCAGATAAAGAGCTTCACAGATAAGAAAAAGCTAAGGGAGTTCATCAACACCAAACCAGTATTATATGAAATGCTGAAAGGTACTCTTTAAGAAGAAGAAAAGAAGGAGGTAAAGATAAAAATTAGGAAATACATATCTATCAATAAGTGAATCTAAAAATCAAGTGAATTGAAAATTTGATGAACAGAATAAACTTGTGAATATAATAGAATCAAAGGCATAGAAAGGGAGTGGACTGACAATTCTCAGGAGGAAAGGGGTGAGGGGGGTGCAGGAAGAGACTTAACAAAAATCGTACATTTATGGATGAGGACAATGGTGGGGGAGGTAAGGGCAGAGTGGAGGGGAGCTATGGGTGGAAAAAAGAGGAACAATTGTAATAATCTGAACAATAAAGATTTATTAAATTTTTTAAAAAACTGACTAGAGAAAATAGAAAATAAATAGTTCTATTATATTTTAAAATTTAAATTGTTATTTTAACACACACACACACACACACACACACACACACACCGCCCCCGCCGCCCCTCCAGGGAGACAAGATCTTAACTATCCCATAATCTAATCCCCACCTTGTCTTTCCCCACCTTCATGTAATCTTCCTCATAATCCCTCCTTAATTCCAAATGCATAAAAGGAACTGCTAACTGTTGATTCTCTGGAGGATTTGAGATCTTGCTTCTGGCATGTAGTCAGTTTGCCTCAAATAGATTCATTATAAAAATTCTCTACAGATTTGATATAAGTTCATATATCAACATGCACACAAAGGAATATTCATCCTTAAAAAGAAAGAACATTCTGCCCTAAACTGGTTTGGCTCAGTGGATAGAGGGTTGGCCTAAGGACTGAAGGATCCCAGATTTGATTCCAGTCAAGGGCATATGCCTGGGTGACAGGCTCAATCCCCAGTAGTGGGTGTGCAGGAGGCAGCCAATCAATTATTGTCTCTCATCATTGATGTTTCAATCTTTCTCTCCCTCTCCCTTCCTCTCTGAAATCAATAAAAATATACTTATTTTTAAAAAGAGGAAGAACATTCTGACACCTGCTCCAACATGGACGGGCCCTGAGGACATTATCCTCAGTGAAATGAGCCAGTCACAAAAGGACAAATACCGCATGTTTTCACAGTCAGACCATGGAGACACAAGGTAGATGGTAAGTGCCAGGGGCTGGGGGAGAAGGTGGGGAATTAATGTTTAATGGGGACAGTTTCCCTTTGGGAAGATGGAAAGGTTTTGGAGATGGATGGTGGTTATGGCTGCACAACAGTGTGAATGTGATGACTTAAAAATGGTTAAAGTGGGAAATTTCATGTTATGCATATTTTACCACATAGACTAGTACTAAGCAGCAAAGAATAGCCACTCACTTGCAGAACCTCGTTGCTTTTCTCCTGAAGCTGCAGGGACAGAGACTCCTTCTCTTTCTGGTGAAGAGACTGCACCCTCTCCAACTCCAATCTGTGCATCTCCTCTTTGTCATGCAAAGCAGTCTCCTTGCCACGTTCAAATTCACCCTGTACAAAGATATGATTAAAAACAAAAAAATGCTGTTAGGGCACATACCAGAATTAACCAATGTGAAGCAATGCAACACAAGAGACTCTCAGCAGATGAATTCCCAGCTGATTCTCATCATCAAGCAGAGGTCAAGAGGCAGTGAGATGACACATTCAAAGAGTTGAAAGAGTAAGACTGTCAACCAAGAAAACTCTTTCCAAAATAACTGAGAAATTAAAGATATTCCCAGATAAATACAAACTAAGAGAACTCATCACTAATGAGCCAATTCTGAAGAAATACTAACAGGAGTTCTTCAGACTAAAATGAAAGGACGATGGACAGCAACTTGAATCCATGTGAAGAAATAAAGAACATTGGTATAGGTAACTATTCAGATAAATATAAAAGACAAAATAAATGTAGTTTTTTTTGGTAACTCTTTTTACTCCTCTCTGATTTATTTTTGTTCAGCTTAACCAGAGGATATTTTTCCCACTGACTTTTAGAAAGAGTGAAGGGGGAAAAGAGAGGGGAAGGGAAACATTGATGTTAAGACACATCAATTTCTTGCCACCCACATGCACCCTGACTAGGGCTGGAGATGGAACCTGGAACCCAAGTATGTGCCCTCCAGGATTGAACCTGTGACCCTTCAGTGCATGGATCAACGTTCTAGCCACTGAGCACACTGGTCAGGGCTCTCCTATCTGATTTTAAAAACTGCACAGAGCAATGAGTATAAAAATGTATTCAGATGTACTTTGCACAACAACATTAGCAACAATGGAGAGGGGAATGAAGTTATATATGTAGAGTAATTTTTTTAACTATTAACATTAAGTTGGCAAAAAAACAAAAAACTAGCCCCCAATGATGTCAAGCTCCTTCCTTGTCTCACCCACAACAGAGAACTGCAATTCATAAAGCAGTTGAAAGCTAAGCATATCACTGATTTTTTAACCTTCACTTTGTTTCAGAAAGGGTTTTAAGCCAGTTGACAGACATACACAAAGTCTAACAAAACACACAAACTAGGCAGAAGAGCAGCAAACTCAAAGCCCCATGCCAACTATCCAGTTATGAGGAACAGTGTGCCTGTCCTGCCTAGTGTGCCCCCAAGCCTGGCACAGGACCTTGCAGAAGTGCACCATGAAGGAGGCCAAGATCAGACATGGCAGCATCAGGAGAACATTCATGTGAACATATGAGCCAGGAGAGGCAGTTCTGAGGTGGGGAAGAGGGGGCCCTTCCAACCCGTGCAGGAGGGTCGCCAAGGTACACTCAGGAAAGGGTGCAGAGAGCATTCAACGTGCCACCTTGAAGGCCCAAACCGAGGCTTTGAACATTGAGCAGGGAGTGCACATCTTTAGGGCACCCTGGCATGAATGAACAGAATCAAAGAAGGTTTGACACACAAGACTATCCACTCATCAGATCCCTTACAGGCAATCACTTCTAGTTCCAGACTTGGGTGTAATTCTGTTTAATTTGCCATGTTTTAATGTTAAGACCAATATAAGAAAAATATGTTCCTGAGCTTTTCTAAAAATCCACAGAATTATAGAAAAAATGTCATCTATATATAAGCCACTAGTAAAACACAATAGAGTCTTGGCGAGATTGTTGTGCAGAACACTGAAGGTTCGTGGGTTTGATCGTCGGTTGAGGCACATATGGGAGGCAACTGAACGTTTCTATCTCTCCCTCCTCCTTTCTCTCTCTCTCAAATCAATAATATATAAAAATCCTCGGATGAGGATTAAAAAATATTTATTAAACAAGATATATGCCTGGGGAAGATAAAAAGTAAATAGTACTGCACAAAGGACATCAACATAGTAGTAATAAAAACATCCAAACTATATCTAAACTGACCACAGGTTCTCTTAATATTTTCAAAAATTATCATATAAGTAGATTTTATTTTATTTTTTTACCAAGAAAGGATGAAATTGCCTTGAGCAAACAATACTGGTCACTCTATGGTTTACTTCTCTTTCCAGACTCTGCTTGGTATTACCACCCGAGGAAGGAGGCCTTCATGGAGGCCCATCTCCAAGAAAAGGAAAGCAAGCTTAACATTCAGAGCACTTTCCTCACAGCCACACTCCAAAGGGAGGGAACCTGGAAAGTGATCCAATCACCTCACACACACACATTAAGTCTTCTGATAAGTGACACAGCTTTTTCAACAGGTGCAAGATATTTGTAGCCCAGATAAAACCTATTCGCAGAGGAAGAACAGCGTGTCCCAGCTATTTTGGGGATGATAATCCTGGCATCCCAAGAAATGCCCGGCAAGACTTTATGTAATATGTTTGTAGTAAAGGCTGAGGAGAGACCACAGGAAGAACATACCAGTATCTACACGAGTTCGAAACAAGTCATGGACCTGACTCCAATCATACGTAAGGGTATGTCATAGGAAAAGCAAGGTAGCACGTGGCCATGAGAACAAGCAGAAGTACAGGAGACAGGGGCAGAGGGCACATGTGGTCAGAGTTTGTGGGGAGCCATGCCCCTGATCCGGCCACAGGCCCTGGGGTTTTAAGGTGTGCTATGGGGTCCACAAGGCAGGGGCCACTCTGCAGAGAAGAGACTATTGAGGGGCTGGTGGCCAGGCCCCTAATAGATCCTGGATCCTCTTTGCATGCCCAAGGCTCACCCAGCAAGCAACCCCACAGGCTTCACCAATGCCCTGTACCATCTACAAGCAGTGTGCATGCCAACAGAAGATCCAGGATTCCTCCTCTGCCCCAGAAGGGGCCGCACTGCACTCTGGGAGCAGCTCACCTGCACAGCCCTCTCCTGCAATGCCTGCTGCTCTGCCCGCTGCCTCTGCATCTCAGCTGCGTGCATGTCGCCAAGCTCCTGCAGGGCGGCCTGGTGCTGCCGCTCCAGGAGGAGGACCTCGGCCCGCACCCGGTCCAGGGCCACACTCTTTTCCTCCTCCAACAGGCGCCTCTGATTCAACAGGGCTCCAGCCAGCTCCTCCTGCCAAGAGAGTCCACGGGACACTGCACCCCACCCACCCTATCTCAGCACTCACACCATGGAACTAAAGGCATACATCCCACCCTGCAGGGTGCCCCTGGAGGTCTGACATGCCCAGCTGGCCCACAAACTGGGCAGTGCAGCCCCATTTACTGTGACTCTATAGTTTCAGGCCAAATACACACGTCCTATTCATGACAGTCAGATGCAGGTTACAAAGGTGGGTGTCAGCCCAGGGCACCTGGGCTTTCTCCAGAAATTCCCTTTCGTACCAAACTTAGTCACTGCTCCTGACACATGACAGAGGGTTATTTTGATGAAGCACCCACAAAGGAAAGCCAAGGGTACATATGCACATGGAAAACAAAGCTGAGGCCCTGGAATGCCAGACCCACAGAGGATCAGCACAGACACGAGGAGCACTCTGAGCTGGTGAGTCACATGCACACTTCCCTAGGGTTGGAGAGCCCAAGCCTTCCCACAAAGGCTGTGATCATGTGATCAAAGAAACCCTTAAAACTCCCTGTTCTAGACCTACCTCGTGTGGAAACCAAAGTCATCGCTGAAAGGAACAGTGAAACACACAGACAAGGGCTTGCATAGAAACTGAGACACTCGTGTAGGCGCACACTCATGGACACACAAGAGCGCAACGAATCACACAGGCCAATGGAAGACACCAGTCCTGAGACAGAGAAAGGGCGCAGTCCTCACCTGGTGAGCCCCCCGAAGCTCTGCAGCCAGGGCCCTCAAACTGCCAGCGTGTTCAGTGTTCAGTTCAGCTCTCCAGCTGCCCTTTGCAGACTCAAGCTCTTCCTCATGTTTCTGCTGAAGTTTCTCTAACTCCTGAGTCAAAATCGTTTGGTGAGAAGAGTCCTTTTTCTGCAATTGTTCCTCAAGGTCCCCTCGCAACAGCTCTAGGGCCCGCCCGTGCTCATCGCGGAGGGCCTGAATTTCAGACAGGTAACACGACTCCACAGAATCCAGCTGTGACAAATGTCTCGTCTCCAGAGCCTGGATTTCAGCAGCATGTTTCGTCTGCAGCTCAGCCACACGAGCTTCCGAAAGAGCCCACTGCTCTTTCTGGAACGCAGCCTTTAGCTCCTCGACACTGGCCTGGTGCTTGGCCTCGAGTTCTGCCGTCAGGGACAGGACATGCTGCCGGTGTCTCTCCTGCAGGCGCTGGAGCTCGCTGGCGTGCTTCTCCTGGGCCTTCCGCAGGAGGGCATCCTGTTCTGCAGTGAATGTCTCTGTGATTTCTTTCCGTTGTTCTACAAACCTGAGATGACGTGCAAAGTGAACAGATGGCAAGAAAATGTAGTTGTAAAAGCAGCAACCTCTTCACATTTCCCCCAGGAAACACCTCAATTGACAAGTCGTCATTCATGGGTCTAACTGTCCTTACTCCTTCCTCTGCCTCAATGGCCTGAGAGCAATAAGTGCAGGAAAGGAGCCATATGAAACCAGAGGACTTAGAGGCCAGAGCCAAGCATCCCTCTCACAGCCTGAAGTGGAGGATACAGGACCCATAGCAAGAAGCCACATGTACGCTCACAACAGACACCACGGAAAAGCAGGCCTGACTGTTACAAGGAAAGGATCTCGATAGGAAAGGGTGGTCACGACCACTCATAGGAGCCCACACGGCCACAAAGAGCATTCAAAAGACCTCAAAAACACTCTTCAGTTGTGAATTAATGAATGTGAATTAGGAGAGCCGCAGGAGACGCTGGCTGGCAAAGCAGAAGCAGGATGATGTCTTCTTACTAAAGCACCCAGAATCCCACCAAGAACAGGGAAGAGCCTGGAATCTCTACTGGTCCAGGTTATGCTAGTGGCACGGCTTGGTGAGTTCACAAAAATAGGAGCTGTGATTAGTTTTACATACTGTCTACTGGATTTGAAAAAGGTGTCGCCATGGATTACCCCACTTAACCTTTACCTGAGCGCACTCAGGTTTCGTGTCCACATGATGCATCGGGATTGAACTCAAGTCTCAGACCCCAGAGCAGAAGCTCTTGCACCTCACTCATGATGCTGGGAGCAGCTGACACACAAGCAACAGCAGAACCAACAGCATGTCCACAGACCCCAAAACTCACAAAAAAACCTGACATGACAGGCCAGGTTTACAGAAAGAATCGGTACCAACAGAGTAAAAAAAAAAAAATCATATTCTAAATCGATTTAAAACCTGGAAATGTATTTAATTGTGTGTGTGTGTGTGTGTGTGTGTTTTAAAAAAACAGAAAGCTTACGTGAATGAGCTACATATCCTTATAATAAGTGAGGTCTACAGTTGTGCTACTAAAATTTTAAAATGTGCAAACAGAACAAAAATGGCATGCCAGCACATCTTGTTTACACAGCCAAATGTTCCGTTCTCACAGCCAAATGTTCCGTTCTCATTTTAGGATGAAGAACAAGTGTCCAGTATGAGGACAAAACTGAGAGCCCATATCCTCCCACCCTCTACTAGGTGTCCTGGGTTAGGCCTCGCGTGGAACCTGGCAGATGGCGCCATACTAACAAAATGCTACAAGAATGTCACTCACCTGTTCTGGGCCAGCATCAGCTGAAGGGCACAGTCCTTCTTCAGATGGAGGGGAGCAAGCTCCAGGTCTCGGTCCTGGTCCCCTGGGGCCAGTCCGCTGCTCGGTTCCTGGTCACTCGGCAGAGACTCATCCCCAGCCAGGCCAAGCTCCAGTTGCCGCAGGCGGCCCTGCTGCTCCTTCAGGGACCCTTCCAAGTCCAGGATCTGGGCAGCCTGCTGATCCTGGAGTTGCCTCATTTCAATTTCTCGAAGCTCAAACTCATTTATTATTGACTGTTTCTCCAATTCAGCCTGTTCTCTCAGGTCAAGGAGCATCAGGGTTAACTTCTCTTCAGCTTCTTTCCTTAGGGCTTCACTTGTATCTTTCCACTCTGCTTTTC
Source organism: Lasiurus cinereus (assembly GCA_011751065.1). Lineage (NCBI taxonomy): Eukaryota > Metazoa > Chordata > Mammalia > Chiroptera > Vespertilionidae > Lasiurus > Lasiurus cinereus. The sequence goes on along the minus strand of JAAGEH010000045.1, from coordinate 459,144 downwards.
TTTCTATGAGTTCTTGTTTCATTAGTTGAATCTGCTCCTTAGCTTTCCTCAGTTCTTCCTGATGATCTTCAACTAAATTATGTTTCCCCTATAGATAATTTGATTTAAGAGGAAAGAAGTTAAAGGAAAAGATTATTGGCAGCAAAAATCCAAATCCATTTCTGAAGACAGAGAAGCATCCACAACATACAGGCATTGTGCTGAGCAGAGCAATGAGACTGCTTTGTGTGTTGATGAGGACAGAATAAATGTAAAAGGAACAAACTTAAACTACTTGCTTAAGTAAAAGGTGTCCACATGGAACCAACAGCTCTGTCTGGAGTTGGCAATCCTGGACAAAAATTAACTGAACTGAACCCAAAGACAGGCTGAAGGCCTCCTCTGTGGCCCCAAGATCAGCAATAGGGAAAAACCTGACATATCACAGTCATCTGTTGATAAAAAGGCCAACTGGAGCCCCAACAGAGCTGAAGCACCACCAGCAGGAGATTGAAAGTCTGAGGGAGATGAGAGCAACAGTGTCAGGAGTTCAAGTCTTTGGACTTGCACAATTTATATTCCAGGACATACAAGATCCTCGGCAAGAAGTTGATGAGCTAAAACTTAATTTTAAAAGAGGTAATTTGTGAAATAGAGGATGAATCAGAAAGCTGAAGATGGCAAATATCCTGGTTTTGTTTTTTGTTTGTTTTTTTAAGAAAGGTCAATAAACTGCTGAACATAATAAAGAAAGTAAACAAAATCAAAACAGGTATGTAAGACTGACTTCAACACCTTATTTAAAGTTCTTTAAAAATGAAGTTTAGGGCCCTGCTTTTGTTGATGGTTGGGAAGTCCTAGTGAGACTCAACTTCCAGAGATAACAACTATAAACTCTGGATAAAATATAAGAAACTACCTGAAAGCCCAGAGAGCATCCAAAAGAAATGATACTAGGTGATTTTCTGTATGTGCTGTGCTCACAGGAATTCCATAATCTTAGTTATTTGAACAGAGGGGCTGGAAAGTGAGAGAGGAAAGTGCATTAGGATAGAGCCAGAGACCGAGAGCAAAATCTGGCATAAAGCAAGTCCTAAATTCAGGTTCATATGTGCGGGCAGACTCCAAGGGCAAGCTGGCAAAAACTAAATGAACTGAACAGTACACTTCAATCCAGAGAAGAACGAGTGTGTACTCTGAATCTAGCCAGGTTAATGCCTAGTGAAACACAGAATCATTACTTTCCACAGAATTCAGACTCTCCACAAGGTCTAGGAGCCAATCCAAAAACAGTTAAAATTCAAAATAAAGAGGAAATATAACCCATGCAAGGGTCCCCAGCCATCATTCTTCTCATTAACATACTTCTCATTGGTACAGATGCCAACAGTTTTAGCAGCTATGTGAGTAAAGGAAAAGAGCACATATTTATGTATTATATTATACATATGGACAGCATATAGTTGGGTATTTTAAAAACCCATTCTGACAAACTTTGCCTTTTAATTGGAGTGTGTGTCCATTACTTTCATGATGTTATTGACAAGGTTACACTGAGGGCTGTCATTTTATGACTAGTTTCCGCATGTGGAAAAGACTTAGAAGTTTTAGTCACCTTAATTACAATATTCCTACAAAGTGATAAAACCGTACTGCTGTATAATGAGGCCCTTCAATAACTCAGCGAGGCTATGTTTATGTGGCTTTAGCGTGTACAATGGTGTAGCAGCAGACTCATCACTCAGGGTCCCACAAGTGGTTGCCAAGCTGCACACTGACAAGAGGAGGAGCCTGGGGGTTCGGGACACCACCCCTGGAGGCACTGGGGGAAAGGCTTAAAGTGAGTTGTGGCTCAAGCCCCTTCCTGTGTCCTCTGACAACACCCAGCTGCTTCCTCGGTCCCTGAGCTCTGGACTCAGCTGGAGAGCAGGCTCACTCCCACTGAGGGACACACCAAACCCACTCCCGGCCGAGCAATGTGCAGCCTGACATCCTACCCACCGTCCGGCCCAGGCCCCTGCTCCCACAAGGTCACCATGGCAGTGACAGTCGTGCCTCGCCATCAGGACTCACAACTCACTTTCGCCAAGTCCTCTTTCAGGCGGATTTCCCACTGCAGCTTCTCGTGTAAATTTCGGTTTTCTATTTTTAACAGATTGATTTCTTCCTGGAGCTCTGTCTGAAGCTTTGGGAGTTTAACCTCCGTTCCCAAACCCAAGGCTGTTGTTGCCACTCTGGTCTCCACCTCCACGGCTGGGCCCTGCACACCCTGAAGATGCATGCAAGCCAGCTCTACGAGGAAGGAGACAGGAAAGACAGGCATGACCGACGAGGACACCCATGTTAACAGGGATAGGACACTTGCATTCAGATGCCTCAGACAAGAGAAAATCCAATTTTTAAAACTCCTGTGTGCACTTGGTGTCAGAAGTGGACACGACTGGCGGCCCAGCAGTCAATGTGAAAAACCATACCCGGTGCTGCCCCTGCACAAACCCTGTCCAGCCACCCACTCTGCTCCTTCAGGTTGGGTAGCAGGTGACTGTAATCACGTGTGTCCGCCATGCCCAATAATCATAATGTGCTGCATGGTGCCTTGGGGCACTTCTCATGCAGGAAGGAGAACCAACAGGAGTAGATGTCAAGGGCGGCATGACCTTGGCTGTCAGGGTCGTGCCCCCTCTCATCAGCTCTGAGGAAACCTGAGCCAAGATGGGTACTTGTGCCAGAGTACCCAGAGTGGAATCTGAACCCCACCAGACCCTCCTATGGGACTCTCTGCCTCACCTCCTGAGCTCTATGCAGAACACAGTAATGCCCACCCCAGGCCTGTCCCAAGCTAGCACACCAGGCATCTGTGCTGCTCAAGCCCTTCCGGAATCTGTCTGGCCTTACATCCACTCTCTTGCAGCAAGGCCACTACCTATCCCCATCTGCCACACCTGTGGGATGAACACCTCCTCCATCTGTCTCCTCCTGGCTGCCACAGCCTATTAGCCCTGGTGAGCCTGCAGAGTCTGGCCCTCTCCTGATACACCCAGACCCTGCCCCACCCCTGGTCTCTAGGACCCGTGTGGGGACACCCTGAGCGACCTCCAGCACCGGCACTGCAGAGTAAAGGGACAGCATACCCAGATGGCTCAGACAGCTGATCATGGCAAGGCTCCCAACCTCCCCGCCATCACACCTGGGCTGCTGAGGGACACCCACCTGGGCCAGGTTCTTCCAAGAGCCCCACACGCTGAGCCAGCACCTGGGTTCCCACAAGGTCCACCTCCTGCTGGGCTGCCACTTGGTGCGGTGGGCTTTCTTCTAACTGAGCTTGCAAACACGGGCCCTCCTTTGGGGAAGTCACACAGAAGAAACGTTTCAGTGAGCTTCTGCCCCGTGGCCTAGTCACTGCCCCCAGGTTTGCCCCAGGAGCGATGCAGCCTTCTTGTGTCGCCTGTCCTGTCCAGAGGGAAATAGCTGGCTGCAGCCCTGAGAAGGGCAGGCTCTGCTAAAGCGAGGGGCCCACAGTCAGGGAGTCCTACTCGTGCTCACAGAGCCAGCACAGAACACCAGAAGAGCCTGGACAAACTCTAACTGAATGAACCCAAAGATGGGCTGAAGGTCTTCTGGTTGCACCAGGCCCCCACCGTTACCTCCCCTTCCCAGGGTCAAGCCTCACCCGTTCCCTTCCATCCTTCACAGGCCACTCAGCCTCCCTGACCAGCCTCATAGGTCAGGGCCTCAGTTGAAGGGGTCCTGTTCTGATGTAGGGTTCCCAGGCTTCTGTACCCACTTATTGCTGAGCCTTCTCACTCCCTCTTCTGCTCTCCTTGTCCTGCATTTTCCCATCTAGAGCCAGTGCAAAATTTGGTACTAGGCTTGTTCAGGAGTTTCCAGGGGAGGGAAGGGGATGGCGGGGGGGAGATTCTCTGGTTGCTGGTGTGAGCAGCCTGACAATAGGCCCAGCCAAGCATCCTTATGGAGAAAAGAAAAGCAAGCAGGCAGGCAAGAAGGCGGGCTCAATGCTTTCATACTTCCTTTTCCTCTTACAATGCAACTAGTAAGCTCATTTTCCTTAAAAAAATTTAATCTGAGGAGTCACATCAACCTAAATTTCAAGATTCCTGTCCCTGTGACAATTGAACACACAAAAGAGCCAACTTCCAAACTGGAAGGACAAATTCAATGAGTTTGTCAGAATGGCCATCATCAGTAAATTAACAAACAAGTGTTGGCGAGGATGTGGAAAAAAGGGAACCCTCATGCACCCTTGATGGGAATGCGGACTGGTGCAGTCACTATGGAAAAAGAGCAAGGAGCTTCCTCAAAAAATTAAAAATGGAACTCCCATTTGACCCAGTGATCCCACTTCTGGATAATAAAAACACTAACTTGAAAAGATATATGCACGACTATGTTCATTACAGCGTTTTTTTTACTATAGCAAAATATGGAATCAACCTAAGCTGCTATCCATAGATGAATAAAGAAATCATGTAAATATTATTCAGCCATAAAAAATAATCAAATCTTGTCATTTGTGACAGCTTGGATGGATCTGGAGGCTATTATGATAAGTAAAACAAGTCAGTCAAAGACAAATAAGATATGATCTTCCTTACATGTGGAATCTGAAAATAAATAAATTAATAAAACAATTGAACTCATGGATACAGAGACTAGACAGGTGGTTGCCAGAGAGCATGGGTGGGAGAAATGATTAAGTGGGTCAAAAGGTACAAAATTCATTATAAGTAATATAATGGATGTATCATACACATGGTGGCTTATGGGGCAAGTTGCTGAGAATATATCGTAAAAGTTCTCATCACAAGAGAACTGTAACTGTGGTGATGCTAACTAGACCTACTGCAGTGATCATTTCAAAAAATGGACAAATATCAAATCATTATGTTGTCACCTTGAACTAACACAATGTTACATGTCAATTACACGTCAATAAAACAAAACTGGCCTGTCACCTCATGTTGCTCCAGATGGAAGCTGAGCTGATGGAGGTCGTCCCTTTTTTCTGTTTCAGAAGTCTCTTCTAAAACTGCACTGGATGAACTAGGAGAAAACACATCCCGAAAACCTTACACATGGCACTTATACATCAGAACTCTGCTGCAGCCTGGGATCTGACCACATAAAAGAAGAAAACCCTTCCTGCTCCTCCCATCACAATTCTATTTGCATCAAGAACAGGACACAACTGAATGAAGTATGTGTCAGTGGCCACAGCTGGTGTTTTAATAACGGGGACCCCGAGGCAACAAAGATCCCCAATGCCTGAGCCCACCTCCACGAGCCGCACATCATCTGCAGCCTGTGCTGTGAGTCAGATTCAGCTCTTAGCTCTAACGTTCTCTGGTTTTGGGTCCCAAACATAAAAATGTGTTTCTAGAATACCAGGCTATTTGCTTCCACTGGCATAAAACCACAAGCAAAATTAGATTTTAGGTGTGATGAACACACAATACAACACACAGACAATGTATCATAGGATTGTACACCCAAAACCTATATAATTTTATTAACCAATAAAATCTCAATAAATTCAATAAAAATAAGTAATTTAAAAATTTGCTTAAACATATAGGAATAGTATCCTATCCTATATAATAAAGGTAATATGTAAATTATTTGTAATACTTTAAACAATAAAATTTTTTAAAAGGTAATATGCAAATTGACCCTAAAGGCAGAACAACCAGTTGCTGCGATGTGCACTGACCACCAGGGGGCAGACGCTCAATGCAGGAGCTGCCCCCTGGTGGTCAGTGTGCTCCCACAGGGGGAGCTCCGCTCAGCCACAAGCCCAGCTGATGGCTGTGAGCACAGCAGCAATGGCAGGAGCCTCTCTAGCCTCCTCAACAGCTCTAAGGACGTCAGACTGACAAGCCCAGTGGAGCAGGTCTAAGCTGGCACATGGACATTTCCCGAAGGCTCCTGGGCTGCCAGAGGGATGTCTCACTGGTAGCTTAGGCCTGATCCCCCAGGGAATGGGCCAAAGCTGACATGTGGACACCTACCAAGGGATCCCAGACTGCAAGAGGGCAGCCGGGCTGAGGGACCCCCTGAGTGTACGAACTTTCGTGCACCAGGTGTCTAGTTAAAGAATAAAGGAAGATAAAACTGTGGAAATATTAAAATTAGACTATCAGAGAGACAAATTCTTGTGGCTTTTCCTTGGGAAAGGCAATGTCTCTCAACTGTAAGGTCAAAGCAGCTGTAATCAACTTTCAGGATACATATACACTTCTTGTACTTTGGTATTTGAGGAGAAGCTCAAAAAAAAAAAAAAACCCATAAATTAGATTTCAGTTCGATCCAAGGTTCCCATATTCTTGAAAATACATATTCAAGGTAAAAACTGGTTTATTTACCTGATCTCCACAGACTCCGAAAGAGAGTCTTCCCTCACCTCCTGCAGCCGCTGTTGTAACAGAGTCAGGTCTTCCTGGTAATTTTTTTCCGCATCCCTCAATTTCTTTTCAAAGTAAAGTCTCAGCTGCTCCAGTTCTGACTCATGCTCAGTTTTCTCCTGTTGCTGCCGCTGCTCAAAGTCTCGCTGCAGATGTTCCAATTCTTCCACGTGAGATGCTCGAGCCAGAAGCTGCTCACGTAAGTCTTTAATAGGATGAAATTACACGATCACCTTAAACAGAAACACTTGGGAAAAACCAGGAGCTATTGAGGGTCCTGGTGCAGGAGGCTGAATTCTAAAGGTCCCCAATCCCAGAACCTGTGACTGGCTAATGTGACACAGGAGGATGACCTGTGCCCAGAGAGATGACCAGCTACCTCAGGGTTCTCAGGCTGGAGGGAGAAGCCAGAGACTAAACATGTGAGAAGCATCCTATGTGCTGCTGAGCTCTGAAGATGGAGGGGCTGTGCAAGGAGGACTATGAGCAGCCTCTGGAAGCTGCGAGCTGTTGGCTGACAGCCAGCAACAACACAGGACCTTTCCTACAACCACAGGGGATAGATTCTGCCATACCTGAGTGAGCCAGGTCAAGGGACAGCCCAGCAACTCAATTCGGCTGTGGGTGACCCTGGACAGAAAGCCCAGCCACACTGCTGGAGACCTTTGACCCACAAATCATCAATCTAATAACCATGACTGGCTTTGAGCCAACAAATCTGTGATATTTTGTTAACGAGAACAGTAACACAGACCAGAAGAGAATGTGTCACTGTTGTTTTGATCAAGAGAAGGCTGCCAGCTGGTCAACAATAAGCAATCAGCTTTCAAATAACATGACATAAATAATTCACTATCCCAGAGATTTCAAACCAGGGTTCCCTGTGAGGGTCCTCACATGCAAGGGTAAAGACTTCCAATAAACGTGCTAGAATTGGAACATGTGTATGAAAGCATGCATGAAGTCATGTACACATTAAGTTCACCAGTGCCACACAGACCAGAAGGAAAGACTGAATGAGGGGTTGACAGAGTGAGGGGTGACAGAGACATAGCCTTATTCACACCATGCAGCAGACAGGGTGTTTCTAATCCTTTCTCCTAGCTCTGGTCTTTGTTCCCAACATCACTAGTTTAAAAGGCTCACTCTGGAGATAAGCAGCAAAAAAGCACACGTCTGTGTATCCCCCATTGTATCTCATGACCTCCCCCATCTGAAAGTGCCGCTAGGGAGCAGAGGCCGCTCTGACATGATTCCGTAAGGGGACCCAGGTGAGCTACCCTCAGTAATGGTGGCTGCAATTACGGACCTGGAGACTTGGGATCCCCATCCTCCAACACCAAAGGGTGGGGCAAAAGGAGTCTATGCCAGGTGAGCTCATGGGATCCACACAGAAGGCACACCTGCAACCCCAGATGCCAGCAGCTTCTAGACAGAAGCACGCACATCAACACAAGCAAACACTCATGATTAGGCAGCTTGCTTAGCATGAAACCAAGGCTCCCACCAACAAGCAAACTCCACACACCTTCTTTAGGAAGTACACAAATCACTCTTTGCACTCGCTACAATTGCTACCACCTCATTTCAGGGTCCCACAATTAAAAACCCACAGCCTCAGCTTTTGAGACTCTGAATCCTCAACATGAAACTCCTCACCACTCAGTTCCTGTCTGTCAGTCCTCGTGGACTCAAGCTGGGACCACAGGCGCCTGACTTCCTCTTGTGAGTGAGCCTTCAGCTCTTCGTAAGATGCTTGAAGGTTCTCCAACTAGAAAAGGAAGGCGACAGTGAGACACTGACCGAGAGTGAGCCCCGAGACTGACAGGCATGAGAGAGCACATGAGTAAAAGCTCAAATCCCAAACATCCAGCCGAGAGAACACCAGCAATGGCGGCACCAGAGAAAAACTACCGTTCATCCTGTTTAAAGGTGCCATTTCCCAATCGCAGCCCTAGGAGCGCCTGGTATTTTTCTCACAGGTCATCTGCTCAGGTCCTTGGCCTTGTTCCCTGCAGAGACCACTTCTCACTGACCAAGAACAAGAACTTTCTCTGCTGTCCTCTAAGTCAGGGGAGGGCCAATGGGTGGTGATCAGGGACTGGGTCCATGAGGTGGGTGCATGGGTTCCCTCAGGCTGTCAACTGGCACTGAGCACATGCCTCCATCTCCCAAGAGGTCCCCCCACTGGTGACTTTAACATGTTCTGCACAGGGACCTTTCCTGCTCATTAGTGATCAAAGACCTCCCTCATCCCTTGGTATGTTTGGGTTTTCTCTGAATTTCTGGAAAGCAGCTTCTTTCGGGGGCCAACAAAGCTAGCACACCAAACCTGTGCTATATGCCAGCCACCACTGAGAGAGAGAAAGGGGGGGGGGGGGGGAAAATGAGAGAGAGAGGGAGGAAACACACCAACAAAGCTGGAAACAACTCCAACCCGCTTATGACCGGAGGCTCAGGGTCAGCATGGTCAGTCAGCCTGAGAGAGGGCAGCGCTGGCCCAGAGACCCCTGTCGCCTTTTCTCGTCAGGACACAGCACAGAAGGTACCCTCCTGTCACCACTTTCTCATCGAGAAAGTGATGTGCACGTCAGCCCGGCCCTGGCTCTGCCTGGCCATCATGGCCTCGGTCTGGAGGAAAGGGGATGGGGTGGGTGTGTGAGCTGCAGGGGACAGAGACATAGGCTCTCCTGGGCTTGAATTCTCCCCCTTCCTCATCATAAACCCACGCACAGGCCATGACTGACGTTACCCCTGGCTTACTTTCTTTTTAATTTCCTGAGCCAATGTTCGGGGGCACTGCTTGCTTCTTGGGTTTGGTGACAGAAATACTCCAGGTCTCAGTAGATCTGGCCACATCGCCCCCATCCTGATAATGCATTGTTTCACTGGAAAGAGTTTTAAGCAGCAGGAATGTTTCTGCTCTTTTCTTAGAAATTTCTTTATTGAATTGTGGTCACAGCATATGGCCCTCCATCCCTATTGCCTGAAGTCTGTAAGCATCTCAGGGGGACTTGTAAAGAATGTGAATTATCTGTATCTAAGGCTGAACATAGAAACTGTCAAATCAACCTTACAGACTCTGTACCTCCCCTACCAGCTCCAGCAAATACTGACGGTTGTCTTAAATTAGTACTTCAGCAAATGACAGAATATGAAACGACCTCCATCTGAAACCTTCTAAGCAATTAAATAATGGCCCACCTCCAGCTGTTTTTCTCTTTCCTTCTCTCTGACTCTCAGGTCCAGGTCCTCGGCGTGCCGGCAGCGCTCGGACTGCAGGTCTTCTTGGAGCTTCTTCACGACAGCATCATGCTGAGCCTGCAGAGCCTGGAGGGACACTGAAGAGCAGAGGCGCTCAGTTTACACAGCGGTCTTCCTCCTCGCAGCACTATTAGCAGCCCGTCTCAGTGGTAGTGACAGTTAGCACTGAGAGGGCCACCTCCACTCAAGGCACCCAGGATCCTTGCAGGCCCTTTCTTAGCACTGCTGCTCTCAAGACAGCTGTTCTGACAGGTCGGGAAATAGGCAACAACCTCTATAAAAAGTGAACAATCCTAATACTGCTGTTTGGGTAGCAATTTAATAATGGAACACGCAGAAACTACCTCTGAAATGTAAGTTTCAGGAAGGTTTCGGGAACTTGTAGTCAATAAGGGGAGGAGACCCCACAGCTGACTGTCCTGAGGCGGCCCTGCACCTCTGTCAGCCGGGGGTGTCACAAGCTCTATTATCTGACATTTGAACACACAAGCAGTTCATATTCACCACAAATCTGGCGAGACAAGGTGTTTATTTCAGAATTACACAAGAAAACTTGGTCCCCCTGTAATACCTGCTCATCTTAAATACTCACATTCTGCCTGATTTTTGGCTTGAAAAATCTTCTCCAGCTCGGCTTTCTGTTCTGCCAAGTCTTTCTTAAACTGGCTTTGTAAATTCTCCAATTCTGACTGATGCTTTGCAGATAATTCTTTGCGCAGGCTTTCTAAGCATAAATCTCTTTCAGACTCCCAGTCTTGCTTCAAGGTCTAATTTAAATAAGGAAAAAGGAGAGATGACCAATCATTGGTTACCTGTCATAAAAAATTTTAAATCATACATTTGAAAACTAGGAAGTCACTCCCTGCCTCGACCAGACTGTCACCATAGGAAACCGGCTCTGAATGTACAGGACCTAAAGTATCCGCAAGGCAAACCACAAATGAAAGAAACAAGGTCCACCTCCCCAGAAACAGAACACACAGCACAGGTGTGCGGTCACTCTCAGAGATTGACGTGTCTGCCCCCACAAAGACCTGGGGGGCAGGAGGCTACAATGATGTTACTGACATCCGTGGGAGGGCTAGGCTATGTGCCAGATGCCCTGAGGAATAAGTCCCCCTCATCCAGCCTAGGGGTAGGAGTTATAGGGCCCAGGCCTCCAACCCAGGACAACCATATTCCACCAGTGCCTGACCAGAGCAACCAAGACAAAAATGCCCACATGCCCCCATGTCACACATCTAACATCACCCATGTTCCCTGATGTCACCCATTTCCCCTTCTGTCGTCAGTGCCAATGGTCCCTTCACAAATGTAGCTTTCAGAAGGGGACACATTACGAGAATCAGAAATTCCAGTGAGAGACCGCCTCAGAAAAGAGCGAATTCTGTTATACTCTAAAACATAACTTTTTTCCAAAAAACGGGGTGTGTGGTGGGAACAGCAGGACAGTAATGGCCACGGTCAGCAGTGTGAACAGAGCCAATCATGGTGCACACAAGGTGGACACCCGTGACCAACTGCTTTGCCCTTGAGGCCCAGCTCTTCCCTGAGGTTCCCTGCAGCGTCCCACAACCCACACTGCCCACATCCTAACTGCCGCAGTCCACACCTCCCTGCGTGAGGACAGGTCTGTGTCTAAAGCACAGCCAGAGCCAGGACACAGCAACCACTCAGGAAACCAAACTTGGGATGGAAGAGCCTCGTGTTACACAAGTGGTTCTGACAAAATCAACTTGTAAAAATAGAAGACCGTTTTATCTCTGAAAGAAAACACAATACACTTCTACCAGCACAGCCCACTAAGGCTCTGACTGGGCTTGTTTAATATCAAGGTGTGGATGTGTGTAGGGAGGTATTTCTGTGGGGATTTTGAGTGGAGGGGTCAACCTGGTGGGATGAGCAGAAAAGGGAAATCATGCACACACAGAATACAAATACCTCTATTATCTGGACATTTCTCTCCATTTCTGATTGTAACTTCTCCTTCAGCTCAGCTGCAAGAAAAACATAAAAAGTCGTTCAGATCACTGAGCCTCAGGTTTTTCCACAATCTGATCCCCCAGGAGATAAGGGGCTCCTGGCTCTTGCTGGCGGCTCCACGGGCACCCACGAGTGTCAACAGAAGAGAAGGCATCTGTGAGGGAGTAAGACTATGATGCTGTCTGGTTTAATTAACAAATCCTATACATGCCCAAACCCAGCAGAACAGTCTGACATGAGCGAGCTAGGCTGGCTCCAGACTGCATAGTTACTGACAGCCTTGAACCCACCTCTTCCTCTGGTAATGGGACCTGTCTGTTCCGCAGCAAGCCAGATTCCAGGCTGGGTGCCAAAAGAAAGATAAAGAAAGATAAAAATAAATTCCCCCTGAAAGGGAAGAAGCACAAGAAAAGAGAAGTGCTGGGAGGTGGAGGAGGAAAATGGGACTGGACCAATGGGCACAGCCAAGTTAGCACGGAGATGTGGGTGCACACCTGGAGATCAGGAGCATCTGGTCAGGCTGGCTAAAACATGGCCACAGACACAGTCCTATCAACGACGCAGATGTAGAAACCTCAAGTGTGGAAGCAAAACACCTCCAAAGACATCATTTCAGAAGTTAACACAAGCCCGTTGAAGAACTGGAAAGAGGCAAGGGACAGCGAGCAGGATAAGGATGTGCAGAGCTGGATGCACTGCTGCCAGCCAGGAGGTAAACAGGCCCAGCGATGGGCAGGGGCAGGTGCCCACACAGGGAGCACACCACCCAGCTCCCCCATGGACAGGGAGATGGGAGCACAAATGCCTCACCTTGGAGGCGCCTCCGCTGGGGCCACCTGCTTCCCCAAATACCGGAAATGAAGCCCGTGCCTGCCCCCACGCACATACCTGTCTCACGGCTGCACCGCAGGGCCGCCTCCTCCCGCTCCCGTGCGTGCTGCTCCCTGACGAGCTCCAGCTCCAGCAGCTGGCGGTTCTGCAGCAGGGCCAGCTCCTGGGCATGCCGGCCGTTGAGCATGTCCCGCAATTCCATCAGCGCCGTCTCCTTCTCCCTCTGCAGGTTGGCCTGCGTCAGCTCCAGCTGGGCTGTGTGCATGTTGCTCAGACTCAAGCGCAACGCCTCCAGCTCCAGGGGCGGCACTGGCTGCAAGGAGAGAGGCGGGGTTGCGGTGGCTCTGGAGAAGCTCCAGATGCGGCTGGACGGCTGCTCAGGGGAGTCCGATATTCCTGGCTGACCAGGGCTTCTTGCCCCTCAATGCCCAACACCGCAGGGTATAAGAGTATGATTGGCCACTGAGAGGGAAGTACAGGCTCTGCAATGAGTGTGTCCCTGGCACCTGACCCAAACTGCTGCCACCAAATGCTCATGTGTGTTCCTCTACTTTCAATGGCTCTGCGTAGGACGTGAAAACAAAACAAAGCAGAAAGTAGACACGGTAAGTCTGCAGTGCACATCCTTCACTGTGACAAATCTCTCCTATCTGCCAACCTCCCAGGTCCTAAACCCACTGGGTCCTGGTCTGAGTGACAGCATCTGAGTCACCTGGGTCTGCAGCTGTACCTGCTGCATCTCTGCGGGCAGCCCCGCCATTGACCACTGCTCCTTGTCAGTCCCGTCTTCATGTGGTGGGCTCATTGGTTCAGCAATTTCAGGTTTACATTCTTGTTCACACTCCTGAGGAAGGAGAGCAAGAGATGTGACCTGGAGAATTCAGTCACAAAAAAATGATGATGATATGCCGGAGAGAACGAAAAACATACATCCTCATTAAAACATGCCTGTTCACAGCAATACTACTCATCACCGCCAAAAGGTGGAAGCAACTCAGTATCCACTGATGGATGACCTGGTAAACAAATGTGGTGCACCCACAAACGGGATGTCATCAGTCACAAAAAGCAGTGACATAGGACACATTACATCACTGATAAACTGAGAAACACATTCAGTAAAAAAAGCCAGACACACTCACAGGGCCATTTGCAGGAAAAGTCCAGAACAGGCAATCCACAAATGGAAATAGACCAGTGGTTGCCAAGGGCTGGGGGAAGAAGCAGGGAGTGATGGATAATAGGAAAAGGTTTCCTTTTGGGGTAACAAAAATATTCTGGAATTAACTGTGATAAATTCACAAGCTATTAAATGTAATAAAAATCACTAAAGCCGAAGCTGGTTTGGCTCAGTGGATAGAGCATCAGCCTGTGCACTGAAGGCTCCTGGGTTCAATTCCCGTCAAGGGCACATGCCTGGGTTGCAGTTCGATCCCCAGTAGGAGGCATGCAGGAGGCAGCCAATCAATGATTCTCTCTCATAATTGATGTTTCTCTCTCTCTCTTTCCCTCTCCCTTCCTCTCTGAAATCAATAAAAATACATTTAAAAAAATAAAAGGAACTGAGTCCTGCAGGGGCAGCTCTGCCTCAAGCCTCTGTGCCCCCGTTTCCACTATGAGAGAGGGGGTTCTTAAAAGACGGAGTTCTCACTCTGATTTAGGTTTCTACAACAGAGAGAAGTCCTCTGACAAGGAACACACCTTAACAAGAGAACCCCGAAGATGCATACCTTTGCGAGGACCCCAGGCTGTTCTGAACCATCGCCATCCAGCTTCTGCCAGGGCTGCTCCGAGGCCTCTGCACTTGCTCCATCAGGGTTCTCCAGCTAAGCCGGGAAGGGCCAGAGAAGAGCAGTTACTCTAATGACCAGATCATGACCATGGTTACAGCCTCAGGCCCTCTCAGTCCCTCCACTGCGAGCCATACTGACTCCACCCCACCAGTTCAGAATCTGCACTCTCCTCCCTAAACCATTCTCAAGTCTCAATACTTTTTATGCAACTCATTTACCTAATGCTGCTGCTGCCCCTCTCTTTATTGAATTTTGCTTCTTTAAGTATTTTCACTGTGTACTTGCACTAAATTACTAAATTTTAGTTTCTCAACAAATTCTAGTCTTTCAAACCCATGCACTTAATTTTAATTGCCAAGCTCTTAATTTTATCTAAGTACAAATATTTTATCTTCAGCATCTCCCGTTTTTACATAGAATTTTCCCTTAATAATTTGTAGAAATAATAAATGAAGGTAAAAAAATAGAAAACTGTTTTAAGTGAAATAAGCCAGTCAATGAAAGAAAAATACCACATGATCTCACTCATTTATGGATAATAAAAAACATTATAAACGGATGAACAAAAAGATAGATACAGAAGCAGTAAAGCATCAAACAGACTGTCAAATTACAGCAGGAAGGTTAGAGAGAGGTGGGTAGATAAGAGATCAACCAAAGGACTTGTATGCACGTATATAAGCATCACCAACGACGCAAGACACTGGGAGGTGAGGGCATGTATGGGAATGGGGTGGGGAAGGCAACGTACACATGTAATTCATTAATTAAAAAATTGAAAATAAATAAAATATTAATTTATTTCTTTAGGTAATAAATCCATTAAATAATAACATGTTTATGAACATTTCCCCAAAAATTATAAAGACAGAATTTTAGGAAAAATATAAAACTTTTCATTTAAAATAAGACTTCTCAGAGGATTAAAAATGGCAGCAGAATAAGTGGATGCTGCACAGACATGCTCCCAGGAATAAATTGGAATTACAACTAAAATACAGAAAAACTTTCTGAATAATCAACAGAAAACTCACAGAAGAGAACCCCGATACCCACAGACTGAAAGTGGAGACCGTATAAAGACTGGTAGGGGAGGCAGAGACACAAAAGGGCTGGCTGGCGCCCATCGACAGCAACTGAAGTCCCAGAGAGCTATCTCAGCTGTGGGGGTGCCACTGAGAACTCTGGGATGTAATCCCCAAGTTGAGCCCCTCAGCAGAAAGCATCAAAACTGAGAAGGGTACCCACATAACATCTGACTGTGAAAAGCAATGGGGTGCTGTCTGCCAGTGAGTGACAGCTGAAAATTCAGGCACCCTCTTTTAAAGAACACACAAAATTCCCTATGGAGCCACCCACCTTGTGCTCTGGCAGAGAGAGGGTGAAGTGGACTGGAGCGGTGAGAGCAGAAGCCAGGAGTGGGGTCTCAGGATAGAGATCAGAAGGCCAACACCCCAAGTTTCCTGGGCTGAGTCATTCCCTCACTCAGCAGAGGACATCTTTCCCACATAGACATTTGCCTAGCTTGGGGGAAGACAGTTGACACATCCTATTGGAAAACGTTGCCAGAGGAGACTTAAGAGAATTAAAACAATTAGTCTCCAGGCAGAAGCAACTGCCCCACCCTGGTGAAAATAACTCTTGCCATATTTGAGGACAATTGCTTGGGTGGCAATTGAAGTTAGAATCCTATCAGTCTGTAGGCAGAGGTGTTCTCTGAGGCTTTGAGTCTTTTTGCCTGATGTACGTAGTCAGAAACAGCCTTTAACACTGTCCTGCTCTAGAGATTGAAAGGTATAAAGGGGCTCTCCATCTAAGAACTTGGGTGTGACAGGGTCACCGATATGGTGGCCGTAAGGGACAGAAGAAATATTTGAAGAAACAAAAACGAAGATTTTTCCAAAAATAATGACACATATCAAGTCAGAGCTTGAAGAAGTGGAAAGAACCTCGAGTAGGATAAATACCATACACATAGACATACCCCATTGTCCCTGTACACATCATTTCCACACTGCTGAAAAATTGAAAGAAAAATGTAGAAAACACCCAGAAAAGAAAGACAGTTTACATAAAGAGGATTACAGTTCCCCATAGTATATACTTCGCCACCTCTTCCATCTAAATATGCTGAAGAGCAGCCTGGTAATTTACAAATGGGCTTTGCCTCCGTCCGCATTACAACTGGTCGTTATATTGGGTGGTGCAAGGGTATCTATGTCTTTGTGAAAAATGGGATAATGGATACAGTTCAACTTGGAAAAGATGCATATGTTTATCTGAAGAATCCACCTCGAGATTTTCTCCCAGGAAAACTGGAGTGATTACAGTTTCAGGATTAGCGGGCTTGGTTTCCGCAAGATTCTAGATTTATGAAAATTGCTTATCCGTTGGGACTGGTCACTTTAGGAGCAACTGTTTGTTACCCAAATCAGTCCGTAATAATTGCAAAGGTCATCGGGGGGAAAGGCATATGCAAGTCAGAAAATTTATGAAGCAGTGAAGTCATAACAACAAAAAAGAGTCACTTCCTGAACCTAAAGAAACACTTAAGCTAGAAAGCTCTGCTGAAATAGAAATACCTGCAAAAACAGCTCACAACCTGAAGCACTCAATGGCTTTACCAACAGCACTCAGATCGGAAACGAAGACCACATCAGAATTCACCTCAGGTGCTACACAGTTCATGCCTGACCCCAAGCTCATGGATCATGGGCAGTCCCACCCAGAAGATGTAGATGTATGTGTACAGCACTAGAAGCTGAAAAAGTCTACATAGAGAATTACAAGATGTGTGAACTTCCAAATGATAATAAAAGAAATCATGTAATGGGTAACTGTGATGCATAGAGCATATTAAAGCAAATTTATCCCATACATCTTCTAACATATAGTTTGACCAGTCAAATAAGTGATTAAAACACAAACAGCAAATACTATCCAAACAATATTAAATGATTGGTGAAGAGGCAGAGATAGTAGTATTAAGATGCATTGGATGACTTAACAGTGTTTACAAACAAAAAGTAGCCGAAACCGGTTTGGCTCAGTAGATAGAGCGTCGGTCTGCGGACTGAAAGGTCCCAGGTTTGATTCCGCCTTGGTTGTGGGCATATCCCCAGTGTGCAAGAGACAGCTGATCAATGTCTCTCTCTCATCGATGTTTCTAACTATCTATCCCTCTCCCTTCCTCTCGGTAAAGAATTAATAAAATATATTTTTTTAAAAATTACAAACAAAGAAATAGAGTAAATATGTGAACAATTATGAGACTAAGATCTGAAAAAAATATGTATGTACTTATACACACATATATTTGCTTTAGCTTTTTCTCACTATCAATTCCCAACTTGTGACATTAATGTCAGCTAAATTAGAATAATTTTTGTGACATTAATGTCAGCTAAATTAGAATGATTTGTGGCCCTGCCCAGTTTGACTCAGTGGATAAAGCATCAGCCTGCAGACAAAAGGGTCCCAGGTTTGATTCCAGGCAAGGGCACATGCCTGGGTTGCAGGCTCAATCCTCAGTAAAGTGTGTGCAGGAGGCAGCCAAGCAATGATTCTCTCTCATCATTGATGTTTCTCTCTCTCTCTCCCTTCCCCTCTGAAATCAATAAAAATATTCATTTTAAAAAAATGATGATTTGTGAAAGAATATATCTCTATCCTCCCTCTTTTTCATTTCCCAGAGCTGGAATAAAATATCCATATTTTATGACAGAGGGGGGGGAAGATATGTGTGTAGAGGATGTACCTAATACATAGTCAGAAACCCAGACAGCCAGCCATATTTAGGAGATAAAGAAATAAGCCCCAAATGAAAGAACTAGAGAATTCTCCAGAAAAAGAGATAAATGAAGCAGAGATAAGAAATTTATCTGAAATAGAGTTCAGAGTAATGATGATAAAGATGCTCAACAGCATGAAAAAAAGATATGGTAACTATGAAAAAAAAAGTCTGAGATAAAGAATGACATAACAAATAAAGAACACATTGGAAGGAATATACAGCAGATTAGGGAAAGCTGAGGATTGAATCAGTGAATTAGAAGACAGAATTGAAAATATCACTCAATCAGAGCACAGCTTAAGGGAGCTGTGGGACAATGTGAAACATAATAATATTAGAATAGCAGGTGTGCCAGAAGAGGCAGAAAGGAGGAAAGGCATAGAGAAGATGTTTGAAAAAATAATGGCAGAAACGTCCCTAACCTGGTAAAGGAAAAAGTCACACAAGTTCAAGAGGCACAGAGAACCCCAACCAAAAAGAACCCAAACAGGCACATGCCCAGACACATCATAATTAAAATGCCAGAAATTAAAGACAAAGAAAGAATTTTAAAGGCAGCAAGAGAAAATAAAACTGTTACCTACAGGGAGTTCCTATAAGGCTGACACCTGATTTCTCGGGCCAGGAGGGAATGGCATGAAGTACTCAAGATAATGGAAAGCAAGGATCTAAGACCAAGATTACTATATCCAGCAAGGCTATCATTCAAAATAGACGATGAAATAAAGAGCTTCCCAGACAAAAAAAGGCCAAAAGAGAACATCACCACCAAACCAGCATTGCAAGAAAAGCTAAAGGGACTGCAGTAACAAGAAAAAACAGGAAGAGAAACCTAGCCATACAGAATTAAAATGGCAATAAAAAAATATCTATCCTATATAATAAAAGGCTAATATGCATATTATCCCCTTGACCAGGAGTTTGACCAGGGGGTGGAGCCGGCTGGCCAACCTCCCATGTCCCCTCGCCCTGGCTGGCCCAGCCCTATTGGTCCCAACCTGTGCGCAAATTCGTGCTCCGGGCCTCCAGTTCTATTTAATAAAAGGCTAATATGCAAATTGACCAAATGGCAGAACAACCATCGTTATGATGCACACTGACTACCAGGGGGAAGATGCTCAACACAGGAGCTGCTGGCTGGTGATCAGTGCGCTCCCACATGAAGAGTGCCGCTCAGCCAGAAGCCAGGCTCTCACGGCTGGTGAGCACAGTCGCAGTACCAGGAGCCTTTCCCACCTTCATGACAGCACTAAGGATCCCCTGCGGGGTCCTAGACTGCGAGAGGGTGCAGGCCAGGCTGAGGGAACCCCTTCCCTCCCCCCAGTGCACAAACGTTGTGCACCAGGTCTCTAGTCAATAACCCTAAATGTAAATGGATTAAATGCTCCAATCAAAAGGCATTGGGTAGCCGAATAGATATAAAAACATGACCCAACTATATCCTGTCTATGAGAGACCCACCTCAAAACAAAAGACACACAGAGGATGAGAGTGAAAGGATGGAAAAATATTTTCCATGCAAATGGAAGAGAAAAAAAAGCACAAAATAGACCTTAAAATGAAAGCCATCACAAGACACAACAAAGGTCATTACATAATACTAAAGGAATCAATCCAAAAGGAGGATATAACCCTTGTAAAACATATATGGACCCAATATAGGAACACCTAAATACATTAAAAAAAACTTCCAGAGAACTTTAATGGTGAGATCAACAATACAGTCATAGTAGGGGACTTTAACACCCCTCTGACTTCACTGGACAGATCTTCCAGACAAAAACTTAACAAGGAAACAGAGACTCTAAAGGACACATTGGATCAGATGGATTTAATTGGCATTTATAGAGTATTTCACCCCAACGCAGCAGAATATACATTCTTCTCAAGTCACATGGATCATTCACAAAGATACACCACGTGATAGGACACAAAACAAGTCTGTACAAGTTCAAGAAGGCTGATATCATATCAAGCATCTTCTCAAATCACAGTGGAATGAAATTAGAAATCAACTATAGTAAAAACACCCAAAAACATTCAAACACATGGAAGCTAAGTAGCATGTTATTAAACAATGAATGGATTACCAACAAGATCAAGAAAGAAAAAACTTCCTGGAAACAAATGAAAATGAACACACAACAACCCAACATCTCTGGGACACAGCAAAAGCCGTCCTGAAAGGGAAGTTCATAGCACTACAGGCATACCTCAAGAAACAAGAAAAATCAGCAATGAATTATTTAACCCTACAACTTAAAGAACTAGAAAGAAAACAATAAGAAAAGCCCAGAGTAAGTGGAAGGAAATAATAAAGATTATTGCAGAATCACATAGAGACTAAAAAATAAAAAATAAAAAAATAAATGAAACGAAGAGCTGGTTCTTTGAAATGATAAATAAAATTGATAAACTGTTAGCCACACTCATCAAGAAACAAAGAGAGAGGACACAAATAAATAAAATCAGAAATGGACGTGGTGAAGTAACACACTGACACCACAGAAATACAAAGGATTATAAGAAAATACTATGAACAAGTCTATGCCAACAAGCTGGACAATGTGGATGAAATAGAGAAATTCCTAGAAAAATATAATCTCCCAAAACTGAATCAGGAGGAATCAGAAAATCTGCATAGACTAATAACAACTGAGGAAATAGAATTAATCAAAAAACTCCCATCAAATGAAAGCCCAGGTCCAGATGGCTTCACAGGAGAGTTTTACCCAACATTCAAAAAAGAACCAACACCTATACTCCTCAAACTATTTCAGAAAATCCAATAGGAAGGAACACTTCCAAACTCTTTTTATGAGGCTAGCATTATGCTAATTCCAAAACCAGATAAAGACACTACGTAGAATGAGAATTACAGGCCAGTATCCCTGATGAACATAGATGCTAAAATCCTCAACAAAATATTAGCAAATCGCACCCAGCAATATATTAAAGAGATCATACACCATGACCAAGGGGGATTTATTCCAGGGATGCAAGGCTGATACAATATTCGCAAATCAATAAACGTGATATATCACAAAAACAAATTGAAAATCACATGATCATATCAATAAATGCAGAAAAAGCATTAGACAAAATCTAACACCAATTTTTTATAAAAACTCTCAGCACAGTGGGAATAGAGAGAGCATATCTCAATATGCTAAAGGCCATATATGACAAACCTACAGCCAACATCAGACACAATGGGCAAAAACTAAAACCATTTCCCCTTAAGAACACAAACAGAACAGTGATGCCCACTTTCACCACTCCTGTTCCACATAGTACTGGAAGTGCTAGCCATAGTGATCAGACAAGAAGAAGAAATAAAAGGCATCCAAAATGGAAAGGAAGAAGTAAAACTATCATTATTCACATATGACATGACATTGTACATAGAAAACCCTACAGACTCCATCAAAAAACTACTAGACTTAATAAATGAATTCAGCAATGAAGCAGGATACAAAATTAACACCCAGAAATCAATGGCTTTTTTATACACCAATAATGAACTTATAGAAAGAAAAACTAAGAAAACAATCCCATTTACCATTACAAAAAAATAATTTAAGATACCTAGGAATAAACTTAACTAAGGAGGTAAAAGACCTGTACTCAGAAAACAAGAGGACGTTGAAAAAAGAGATACAGGGAGACATAAACAAATGGAAGACTATATACCGTATTCATTGATTGGTAGAATCAACATTAAAATATCCACACTACCCAGAGCAATCTACAGATTCAATGCAATCCCCATTAAGATACCAACATAATATTTCACAGACGTAGAAAAAACTCTCCAAAAATTCATCTGGAATAAAAAAAAAAAAAAAAAAAGGACCCTGAATAGCCATACCAATCCTGAAAAAGAAGAAAAAATTGGAGGAATCATAATACCAGATATCAAAGCCAATGTTCTCAAGACTGTCTGGTATTGGCACAAGAACAGACATACAGAACAATGAAACAGAACAGAGAACCCAGAAATCCACCCAAGCCATTATGTTCAATTGATATTTGACAAAGAAAGAAAGAACATACAATGGAGTCAAGACAGTCTCTTCAATAAATAGTGTTGGGAAAATCGAACAGATACATGCAAAAAAATGAAACTAGCCCACCAACTTAAACCATACACAAAAATAAACTCAAAGTGTATGAAGGATTTAAATGTAAGACGGGAAACCATAAAATCTTAGAAGAATCCATAGGCAGCAAAATAGCAGACATATGTCATAGCAACATCTTTACTGATACAGCTCCTAGGACAAAGGAGAAAATAAACAAATGGGACTATATCAAAATAAAAAGCTTCACCCTAACTGGTTTAGTTCCGTGGATAGAGTGTCAGCCTGCAGACTGAAGGGTCTCAGGTTCAATTCTGAGCAAGGGCACATGCCCGGGTAGCGGGCTCAATCCCCAGTAGGAGGCATGCAGAAGGCAGCCTATCAATAGTTCTCTCTCATCATTGATGTTTTTCCCTCTCTCTCCCTTTCCCTTCCTCTCTAAAATCAATAAAAAAAGTATTTAAAAAATAAAAATAAAAAGCTCCTGAACAGCAAAAAAAACCATCAACAAAACAACAAGAAAGCCCACTGCATGGGAGAACATTTTTGCAAATGTTATCTCTGATAAGGGTTTAATCTCCAAAATTTACAAGGAACTTAACAAAAGGAAGATAAACAATCCAATCAAAACATGGGCAAAGGACCTAAATAGACACTTTTTGAAAGAGGACCTACAGGAGGCCAAGAGACATATGAAAACATGTTCAAAGTCACTAATCATCCGAGAGATGTAAATCAAAACAACAGTGAGGTACCATCTCACACCTGTCAGAATGGCTATCATCAACAAATCAACAAACAACAAGTGCTGTACAGGATGCAGAGAAAAGGAACCCTCTTGCCAAAAGCGGCTGGGCTCAGTGGATAGAGCATCGGCCTGCAGACTGGAAGGTGCCAGGTTCGATTCTGGTCAAGGGCATGTACCTTGGTTGCAGGCACATCCCCAGTAGGGGGCATGCAGGAGGTAGCTGATCGATGTCTCTCTCTCATCGATGTTTCTAGCTCTCTATCTCTCTCTCTTTCTCTCTGTAAAAAAAAAAAAAAATCAATAAAAAATATATATTAAAGGAACCCTCTTGCACTGCTGGTGGGAATGCAAACTGGTTCAGCCACTGTGGAGAACAGTATGGAGTTTCCTCAAAAAATTAAAAATGGAATTGCCATTTGACCCAGTAATAATACTTCTAGGAACATATCCCAAGAAAACAGAAACACCATCAGAGAGGATATATGCGCCCCTATGTTCATAGCAGCACAATTTACCATAACTAAGATTTGGAAACAGCCTAAGTGCCCATCAGCAGAGGAGTGGATTAAAAAACTGTGGTACTTCTCCACAATGAAATACTACGCTGCTATAAAAAAAGAAACAAAATTCCAGATTTGTAGGTAGTGTATTTGTAGGTGATAATTATTTTTTTTCCATAAGGCATGCCAGACACATCATGATTTTGAGTCAAATTCTGCCCTTAGCTGCCAGCTTTCCAGTTCATTCTAGCAAGCATCTAAATCTGCACCAGCCCTGTTGCACACAGTAGGGAATACTCACAATGCAAGGCCCCTTATCTCTAAGGCACATAGGAAGAAGTTCCAAGGAGAGCCCACCCTACGGAAGCCACACAGGGCCAGCATCCTACTACTCCCAAGCCCACTTCCACTCACCTGCTACACCTGACCTTTGCAGCTCTCAGGACCTTGAGCAAAAGAACATGGTGCCTCTTCCAGCAATACCACATTTCCACACCTTCACCCCCTCCCCTCCTCTTCCCATGTTCAGCAAGAAGGAAAAGTACAAAGAATGACAAGTAGGTGGATCTGAAAGTAGGTGAAGGAGTATTATAGTTTAAGTATCCAAAGAAAACACCTGTTAGAAGGGATGATGCACACAGCCACACCCGATGAACTCATACTCATAAAACTTCCATCACCAAAGCAAGCACCAATCCTGACACTGCCTTCAGCCAATCCAAAATTTCTCACAACCATACAAAGAAAAAACATCAGGGTAAAAACTCACAAAAATGTACTCCCTTTTTGTATACTAAAAGCCCTCTTTCCCCACATTTGAGAGGCAAAAACAAACCGAAGGCCACCTTTTGAAAATTACGCTGACAATAACTAACAGATGAGCAACATGTAAAAACAGAATGCTGAGAAAATTTACCTGAGCTGCCGCCGCCCCATCAGGGGTGTCACTGCATGATGTGGCTTTGCAAACGCCCCCTCCTCCCAGGAACCCGCGGTCCTCGTCGGCTACCGGACTCTCCTCCTGGACAGGCGCATCGACAGTCGAGCTCTTCCTCTTCGCCGTCTTTTTCTTCGAATGCGCACTGTCACCTTTTGTTTTTCTCTGTCGGAAGTGAGCAAGCTGTGCAAAAATGTAGAGAAGTAGTAAAGGCAAAGGTAAGTGAGGAAAATGTAACAGAACCACAAAGTCAGCAGGCTTGTGGGGAACATGAGGCTCTGGGGCTGGCTCTGTCCACCTGGCCACACCTGGCCAGCTTCACATTAACCCACAGATCTCTGTCCCCCACACACTGCCTTCATTAATAGCTAGGAAGCCAGGATCGAAGCTCAGAATTATATCCACAGAGTCTAGATTGAAGACTGTTAATTATGCCTGTATACAGACAAAAGAAAGCAAGACAGCCGAGTGACAGAATAGCTTTTCTAGCCACTGGAAATTTACAGAAAAATAATATTTTTAAAAAGTACAACTATTTAAAAAACTGAAAGCTCAATCAAGGCATGTTTAAGGTTTAAAACCATGGAAAAGCTAAATCTCTCCCTTTTGTCCCCATTTTCCCCCCAATTAAGAAAATATATAGCCTAGCCAAAATTTCCTAGCCATGGATTCTGAAACCAGTACAGAAATAGCAAATAATTAATTAAGCCAGGTCAATCTAACATCCTCCTTTATGGAATC
The DNA here is from genome assembly GCA_011751065.1 of Lasiurus cinereus. Lineage (NCBI taxonomy): Eukaryota > Metazoa > Chordata > Mammalia > Chiroptera > Vespertilionidae > Lasiurus > Lasiurus cinereus. Next base: position 434,074 of record JAAGEH010000045.1, on the reverse strand, counting down.
AGATGTTCTAGTTTTCATGACACAGCTCACCAAAGCACCAGGGACTCCACAGAATGTCGCCCATCCTAAGGCCCAACCCAGCTCATTCTGTCCCTCAAGTATGGGGGTTTCAGACGCTGCTCACACACCCTCTCCCACTCACACCTATTCAAAAGGTATGAGTTCTAACATCAGTTTCTCACTGATGTAACAAAGGGGGACATCTGTTCCTTCCAACAACAACTGTGTTCATAAAAACAAATGCATTTAACAAATGTTTGTCCACAATTCCATGGACACAGGAAATGACACTAGCCATTCATGTGAGAAAAGCTATCTGTCAAGGACAGACAGTGCCCTCAGAACCAGCCTCATCTATTTAATTTTAATTCATTTGTTTTATGCCACATTCCATCCAAATTGCCTTCCTGCATCACAGTCCTTGTTTCTGGCCTGTGTTTGCCCAACAAGAGGCATATTGTTTTTTCTCCAGATGAGGTTAATCACCACCCTCAATGCTCCTTCAAGCACATTTACTCACATTTACAAACCACGGCAAGCTCAGGAATACAGTGTTAAAACCAGGCTCACTTTCATCTCCCGTGTGTGACAGGCACGAGCAAAGGGAGCAAAAAAACAGGCCACAGAATTCCCTATTCAAATCCTAGTCAGTAGTTTCACCTTCACAGGAAGCCTGAATGGGGCCACTCTGTCCTCCCCCTGTTATCCTGCCATTAGACACTGCTGTCCCTGTCACTGCCTTACCCCAATCACTGTGTTCTGAATGGTGTCTTTAATGCAGTGGCCCTGGGGTTTTTCTCAAGGGAAGGAACTAGCCATGAATACCTCCTACCCATGTGAAATCGCTACGGTTTGGCCATATCTGACCTCAAACACAGCCACTTCATGTGGCTCTCCTTACTACCACCTGGCACGGTACAGGCTCTCATTCTTTCATTCCTGACAGAGCAGGTCACTTCCAACAGCCAGAACGGGGCGGGGCCGGAGTCACAGCCAACATGCCCAAACCTGCTCCACTCTGACTCTGGAGCCCAGGTCTATTCAGCATGCGCTGTAATCCCCACAACATGCCCCCAAAACAGAGAGTACCAGAAGGCATTTCTGTGAAAACCTTGGCGGAAGAGAAGTGATCAAAGCAAGCCTGGAAAACATGATTCCAGGACCAGCCAGTTCACTTGGGCATCATCCACAACCCCAGGATACAGCACTGCCCCCAGGAGGCTGGGCAGGGTGCCTGTACCTTCCCTAGGAATCCAGCATTGTGGGCGGGCTCCAGGCACCTCCATGGGCTTCACCTGCTCAAGACCGTCCACCTGGGCCCAAACAGCAAGGAAGCAAGAACAGGAGGAGCTTCTGGCCCTAGCTGGTTTGGCTCAGTGGATAAAGAGTGTCAGCATGCGGACTGAAGGGTCCCAGATTGGATTCGGGTCAAGGGCACACGCCAGGGGTGCGGGCTTGATCCCCAGGAGAGGGCGTACAGAAGGCAGGCCGATCAATGATTCTCTCTCATTGATGTTTCCATCTCTCTCTCCCTCTCTGAAATCAATAAAAATATAATAAATAATAATAATAAAAAAAAAGGAACAGGAACTTCTGGATGAAAGGAAATGAACTCCCCTCCATCTTGTCCTCTAGGGCTGGGCCCCCTGCCTAAAACCCCTCCCTTTTCTGCTTTTCTGGGAGTGGCCACAGGTGTGCCAGCAATGTCTTAACTTCCCCGACCCCCACCCGAATGGACCAATGAAGCTCCAGGGACACAGCTAAGGTCCTAATTAGGCCTAAACCACAGAAAGACCCCAATTCAAGTGACCCATCTCTGTAGCCTTCATCACTTTCCCAAGCCCCCTAATTATCCGACCCCCTAAAACTCATTGTTTCCCGCCCGGTCCGCTCTCTCGCCGCCTCGCTGCTGCGCCAGAAAGAGGCTGAGAGCCAAACCCGGGTTTGAATAAAGACTCTTGGCTTTTGCATCGGAAAAGGCTCCTTAAGTGGTGGATGATTGGGGACCCCCGAACTCTGGGCACAACGCGGGACTCGGGGAATAAACAGTAGATGTCAGCGGGAGGTAGTCTTCCGCGAGGTAAAAGGTCTCCTGGAACAACACTCCAGGAGAGTGTTTAAATGCAAGCTTTTTACATCTCAATTAACACTGCAGAATGTCAAGTAAAAATGATGAAAATCTGCGTGTATGTAGCTTTAAACGGATGGAAGCAGCCGCCCAGAGCCCTTACGAAACGATCCCGTGTCTCCCAGCACCGCAAGGAAGGCAGTCACAGGTCCCGAGAAGTCCTCCCAGGAAGCCTGAGCCGTGACGAGGTGGAGCCGCAACAGGTGCAGCTGTGCCCAGGTGTGCAGGGGAGGGGTGCCCCCTTATGGGCCGTCCAGGAGGAGGAGGAGGAGGAGGAGGAGGAGGAGGACACACGGTGCAGGCAGAGCGCCCTTCCCTTCGCTACCCGCTTTGCCCTTCACTGTCCGCCGAGGGGTCCGGATGTGGGTGGGCAGCGAGGGGCGCGGCGCGTTCCTAAGCCACCGCGCTCCGTTAGGGCTGGTGGAGACCTGGGCGGAGACTACACCGCGACTCCCGGAGACTACACCGCCACGCCGGGCTGCCAGGCAACACGGGAGGGGGGCCGGGCAGAGACCACCCCCCACCCCCCCATCCCGCTCCAACCGCCTGCACCGCCCCTCCCGGACCAGCGCCGCAGCCGCCACGCCCCCTCGAGTCCCGGCGTGCCCTGCGCCCGGCATCGCAGAGAGACGCCGAGCGTCCCCCGCCACTGATTGGTGGCGCCGCGGCAGGGGCGGGGCCGGGCCGAGGGCGGCGGATTCAAGATGGCGACGGCCAGGAGGCGGCTACCACCCGAGTGGACAGAGCGGGCAGGCGTGCGGCGGCAGCCTCCGCCGGGCCGCGCTCGCTCCCCGCGGGGTTGGCGGCGGGCCCTGGAGCCCTCCCTCAGGGGCCCGCGGCAGGGGAGCGGGAGGAGGCGGCGCTATCGCTTACCTTCGCTCTTCCGGCCTCCACCTTCCTGCGCCGCTGCTCCTGTTCGTCCTCTTCCATCTCCACCCGGGCCGCCTCGCGGGCCTCCCCGGGAGGTGACGGAGCCGACGCGGCGCTGCCTTCGCTCTATTTACACTCCCTCCCCCTCGCCCCGGGCTCTCCCAACCCCCCGCGACAACTGTCACGCCGACGTGAGCCCGCCCCTCTCCGCGGGGGCCAGGCTTCGCCGCCAATCAGGGCTCACGTTCCTGCCCTCGCGCGCGCGCGCGGCCGGCGTGGAGCTCCGCCCCTGCCGCTGGCGGGCCACCGATTGGCTGGGTAACGCGCCAATCAGCGGAGCGCGGCGGCCTCGGCCTCGCGGTGGTTGGCCAGTTTTAAAGGGGCCGGGGCAGGGGCAGGGATGCTGAGAGTTCATGTTCCTCCTATGCCAGAGCCTAAGGACCAAGCGTTGCTGTCAGTTTCATCCCGGCTCGTCGTTCGGTTGTTAGACGTGAACCCCTGGGGAGTTGAGACCGGGTAGGAGCCTGGGCGCTTGCAGAACCCACTCCACCTTCTTCAAGGAAGCCGCCCACCGTCTTCACCCCACGATCACCCAGGGGGGCAGTTCCTAGGACCCGCCCCCTTTGTCTGGGGTGCAGTGGGCATCTCACGTCTCGTTCCTGCCCCCCTAGCTACCCTCACCCTCGTCCCTCTGGACTGAGCCCTGGTCACTGAGCCCTTCTTCGCTGGAATGCTCTTTTTTGTTATTGTTCATTTCACAGCCAGCCAGCAAAGTTATTTGGATCCTGTCCTATACTGCATTGTCCCTTCTCTATAGTATGACTTCGCTTCTACCTTCTTGCCTACTGGCATCTGGACTGAAGGAGCCCACGTTTGCCAGGGCAGCCCCGTTATGAATTCGGTGGGGATCTGAGGGTCAGGACTTTTTAACCACAGCCCAGAGCTGCAGGGACAGATTGCCACTGGGCCCAACCCAGTGTGTTCTTCCTGGAGACAGTGCCGAATTGAGGTCGAAGTTCGTGTGTCTACCTACCCCCAGCTTGTAGCTCCTGGGTGATGCAGCATAGGATTTGACTAGAGCGTGGACCCCAGTCATGGGTCCACTCCAGCATCTCTGCCATCAACTGGATCAAAGAATGTCAGTGAAACAGGCCAGTAAGCCAGGGCAAGCAGAAGAGCGAAACTGAGACCCGATAGTTATACAGCGGTTGGCAGCCATGTAGAAAAATCAAGATGCCAAGCAGTTACAGCCATCTAGTGAATCCTGCTTTCCCTAAACCAGGACACATAAGAATAAATGGTTTGCACTTCTCCCCAACCAGAGAAGAAATAGTTTCAATCGGTGGTCGCCAACCGGTGATGTCCGAAAAGCTGGCGACTGCTGGCTTAAATCACCGACTCAGGGAGTCCGCAGAAGTCTGATTCTGTAGCCGGTGGTGTGTAGTAGGGAGGACAGGGTGCCGTGGAACAGAAGTTTTGCCAACCACACCAAGGACAGGTGAAGTTAAGAGAATAAATCTGCCAAAACCGGTTTGGCTCAGTGGATAGATCGTTGGCCTGCGGACTGAGGGGTCCCAGGTTCGATTCCGGGCAAAGGCATGTACCTTGGTTGCGGACACGTCCCCAGTAGGGGGCATGCAGGAGGCAGCTGATCGATGTCTCTCTCTCATCGATGTTTCTAGCTTTCTATCCCTCTCCCTTCCTCTCTGTGAAAGATCAATAAAATATTTTTTAAAAAAAGAGAATAAATCTCATTTTGGGACATCAGCATAAAGCTGATGGATGTTCTATTGAAATCCTCCCCTAAGACCATCTCTGAACTCCCAGCCTTTAAAACCCCCCAAAGGTCCCCGTGCTTTGTGCTCTCTCCCAGGAGCAAGCCCATGCCTCTCCCCCGATCCTTTCCCCACAGGGCGCGTCTCCTAAACTCTAAGGGACCCCACCAGGCTTGCAATCAGGGCGGCAATGGGCAGTGGTAGTTCATTCCAGGTAAACCCGCTGAGCCTGACCCTAAGGCCTTTTTTGCTTAGTGAGGCAAAGCAGACCAGCCCAGGTGCATGTCCCCAGCCCTTTGTTTCGTTGTCCACAGCTTTGATAACTGTCCTCTAAAATTCACTGGACTCTGCTGAAACTGGTGTGGCTCAGTGGATAGAGCGTCGGTCTGCGGACTGAAAGGTCCCAGGTTCGATTCCAGGCAAGGGCATGTACCTTGGTTGCGAGCACATCCCCAGTAGGGGGCGTGCAGGAGGCAGCTGATCGATGTTTCTCTCTCATCGGTGTTTCTTTTCTAACACTCTATCCCTCTCCCTTCCTCTTTGTGAAAAATCAATAAAATATATTTTTATAAAATAAAATTCACTGGACTCATGGGAAATTTTTCCTGCATGAATTCAAGAACCTACAGGCTAGTCCTAGGTGACCACCTCTTCAGTAACATTAGGAGGGACCCCTCCCTCCCCCATGCTGGTAGGGAGTTCTGTAGAGAGAGGCATGCTGAGTCCCTACAGACAGGAACGGAAAACCGTACCTGTAATGCACATCTATTGCTGTTAGGACAATCTTTGGGATGAGAAACATATTTGGATGAGAAACTGATGCCTGTCTCTCTTTCTCTGTCTCTCTCTCTCTCTCAAAAGAGCAATGGAAAAAATATCCTCAGGTGAGAATTTAAAAAATAATAAGGAAATGAAATTTGGACTTTTAGTTCATGATAATGTACAGTATCAATATAGGTTCATTAATTATAAGAAATGTGCCATACCAATATAAGATGTTAATAATTGGGGAGCCGTGTGTGGGACCTCTCTGAACTATCTTCTCATTTTTTCTGTGAATCTAAAACTGTTCTTAAAAAAATAAAATTTGGCCGAGACCGGTTTGGCTCAGTGGCTAAAGCGTCGGCTTGCAGACTGAAGGGTCCCAGGTTCGATTCCGGTCAGGGGCATGTACCCTGCTTGTGGGCACATCTCCACTGTGGGGTGTGCAGGAGGCGGCTGATCGATGTCTCTCTCTCATCGATGTTCCTGACTTTCTATCTCTCTCCCTTCCTCTCTGTAAAAAATCAATAAAATACTTTAAAATAAATAAATAAATAAATAAAAATAAAATAAAATTTGGCCCTGGCTGGTTTGGCTCAGTGGATAGAGCTTCAGCCTGTGAACTGACGGGTCTCAGATTCGATTCTGTCAGGGTTGTGGGCTCAACCAGTGGTGTTTCCATCTCTCCTCCTTTCCTCTGTGAAACTAATTAAACAAAGTTTGTTTTATTTTAAACTGCCAAACAAGTTCATACTCCCTAGGATGTATATACCCCTGGAGTCACCTCCTTAGCTACCTTGAGTTACTAAGTTAACTAGCTTTTGTACACACTGGGACCTGTTAGAACATTAGGGTATGATACATATAAAACCTAAAGACTGAAGGCAACCTAAGGGATTTTAACCCCATTTCAGCCACCTGCTGCAAGTTTCTGGGTTGGCTGCATTGAAGAGAGGGCTGTAAGGTGCTAATCCCTGCTCCTACCCCCACCCCGGACTTCGGTCACGGCTCCAATGTCAAGTCTGTTCTCTCTCTTCATCAGTTCGGTTGACCCATTTGTAAACCTGAAATGGAAAGCAAGGGAACCGACAAGCACTCCCTCTGTTCCATGGAGCCCTGCCCTTCCCCCCACACCTCTGACTGCTAAGGCCTCCCCTGCTATTCGCAGCCTCCCACTCACCCCTGCCCCAAATGTCCCTCCACAGCACATCCATCACTGCCTTGGCGAAGTCCCCTCCTGCCAATCCCAGCACTAGACTCATGTCCTGGCAGTTTCTGCATCCAGGACATGGGCCCAACCTGTATCCTTGAGGAGCTAGCTGGTCTATGGGTGGACAAACCAGGGAGTCCCTAAAACAGTGGTTTTCAACCTTCCTAATGCCAGCAACGCAAATAATTTTATGGTTGGGGGTCACCACAACATGAGGAACTGCATTTAAAGGACGTGGCATTAGGAAGGTTGAGAACCACTGCCCTAAGGGGTTCTTTGGCTCCCTGGTGCTGCTCCCTCTGTGGCCCAGAATTTCCTGAAACCTTCAGGTGCCGAGAGCTTTGTCTTGCTCAAAGGGTGCCTAGGAGCAGCCAGGGGCCTGCTGGTCTCCTGGAACTCATAATGCAGAGTGCAGGCTCCTGAACGGAGGGTAGGTGGGTATGGCTGAACTCGCCCCACAGCCTCACCCTCTTCTGAACTCTGTCACAGTGGGGACCGTGTATGGTGGGGCTGGGACTGTCCTCCCAGCCAGGATCCTGCTCAGCCCCTCTGGCCCCAGCTGCTGCCCACGTTTGCCCTTCAATGGGCGTGCCTGGCCACACCTGGGAGTGGTAGTGTTTGCAGGCAACCCCTGGGTAAGGAGTGGGCGGGGCCTGGGAAAGACGCTTGGCGAAAACCTGGCAACCTGGGGCCTCCCTGTCTGCTGCGTCTAGCAACTGCCTTGGCGATGCCAGTGTTGGCTGCAGACTCTGCCGTCCAGGGAGATGTGGGGCCCTCCCGCTCCTTGGCAGAGGCCGGTCTCCACGATTCTTCATCCACAGCAGGGCTGAGGCTGCTTCTCTGCAGATAACTGGCAACCAGGGAGGGAGGGCGCCTGCCGGTGTCCCCTCCCCCAGATCCTGGGATGCTGGATTCCACCGCGGCAGATCAGATGGCCCGACTGACCCTGAAACTCTTGCAGAAGGTAAGACGGACGGACGGACGGGCAGTCGTGTTTTTAACACCTGCTTATAGAGTGCACCTTTAAAGGGTAAGATATTCTTGTGAGTGCTACAGCTTCCCAGCAAAACCCTCTCCTGTGGATTTTATTTCTTCTTTTTTTGTTGTTCTTTTTCCCCCAGTGGATTTTAGCCTTGTAATGGACTGTGGTTTCTTGAGTTTTCTTCTTTGCATTCAATCAGAACCAAGTACAGTGGTACCTCGAGATACAAGTTTAATTCGTTCCGTAACCTTGAGGCGTGGGAAACTATGAGAAGCTCGAGTCGAGGTAAACTGGTGGGTCCTGTGCAGCTGGCCGATCCGCGCGATGACTCCTATCTCAAATGTTGCTCGTATTTCAAAGCAAAAATCGCTCGCTCGACGGCTCGTATCTCAAAAATCTCGTATGTTAGGGCACTCGTATCTCGAGGTACCACTGTAGGTTCTTCTGGCAGTTTCTGCAGCCAGGACACAGGCACACACCTGCGGCCAACACTTCCAGGGCCCTGCAAAGGTCCGCTGAGGATCCTCTGGGCTTCAGTGTTTAAGGCAGGGGTGGGGAACCTTGCATCTGCCAGGGGCCCTTTGGATATTTACATCATAATTTGCTTAATATGTTTATGTTGCTATGAGAAAAGCTCCCAGATTTATTGAATTTCAAGTCTCACTGTGGTTGCCTTGGCAGGGCCAGACCACTTGATTTCACAGACCTTATATGGCCCTCGGGCTAGACGTTCCCCACCCCTGGTCTAAGGGAACACAAAGACCCACCTGTTGTAGGACCCATAGCCCCCTGGGCTGGCCTGGGCAGAGGGACTGGGGACCTGTCCTCACACCAGACTTCTTACCCTTTGAGAGTGTGCATGAGCCTCAGAGACCACCCAGCACAGCAGCTCCTCCTGTCCCCTCCGGCTTTGTTCCTCTTCTGCTGACCTGGCAGCCCTGTACACACACACAGCCCTGTACCCGCCCCAACTGCTGGCCCATGGGCCCCCTGGTTACCCCAGGACTGGCCCAGGTGGCAGTCAGGGTGCTCAGGGAGACAGAGTTAGCCTGGTCTGGCTCTTCAGAAAGCTGTCTGGAGGGGGCCGCACAGCTCAGAGCGCCACCCTCAGAGCATAAGGAGGAATATGTGCATGTGTGGAGAATGTGACACACTCGCCCCTAAGAGAGGAGGATGATCCTGCCGCCTGCCCTACCCTCTAGCACCCAGCACTTCCTGCCCCGTCCCCTTCATCTGGGGCAACAGGTGCCCCCGCCAGCCTGTGCCCACTCACACTGAGCCTGTGCCCCACTCACACTGAGCTGTGCCCCACTCACACTGAGCTGTGCCCACTCACACTGAGCCTGTGCCCCTCTCACATTGAGTCTGTGCCCACTCACACTGAGCCTGTGCCCACTCACCCTAAGCCTGTGCCTCATTTACACTGAGCCTGTGCCCACTCACACTGAGCCTGTGCCCACTCACACTGAGCCTGTGCCCACTCACACTGAGCCTGTGCCCACTCACACTGAGCCTGTGCCCACTCACACTGAGCCTGTGCCCACTCACACTGAGCCTGTGCCCACTCACACTGAGCCTGTGCCCACTCACACTGAGCCTGTGCCCACTCACACTGAGCCTGTGCTCCACTCACACTGAGCCTGTGCCCACTCACACTGAGCCTGTGCCCCACTCACACTGAGCCTGTGCCCACTCACACTGAGCCTGTGCCCCACTCACGCTGAGCCTGTGCCCACTCACACTGAGCCTGTGCCCACTCACACTGAGCCTGTGCCAGGAGCCGGAACCTGCCACAGTCTCTTCCTCACAGAAACTGGAGCAGGAGCGTGAGGAAGTGGAAGGGGATTTGGAGGACCCCCGCCTGGTGCCAGGTAAGGGCTGGGCAGTTTGGAGTCCTTCCGGGAGGCATCAAACCCACCTTCTGCTCAGGTCCCTCCCTCTTCTGTCACTAGCAAGGCTGTGCTTAATCTGTTCCTTACATCCAGGGTTGAAGGTTTGTTTTATCTTTATAACACTCTCTCTCATACACAAACATGCACACACACATACCACACTCACATACACTCACACACGCATGCACACAGACAGGCACAATTACACACACACATACTTGAAGACTCATGCACACACACCAGGTGCTCTGCTGAGTGCATCTTCACATCCCATCCTCTCACCTTCACCTGGAAGGCCCAGGATAGGCACATCCCTCATCCCCACTTTCCAAATGAGAAAACAGGTCCAGGTCCCCGTCAGGTCTGGGCGGATGTGGCTGAGGTGTCCTGATGGGTCTGCACATTGTCTCCAGGACCCGAGGACAGGCCGGATGCAGCCCTGCAGAGCGCCCTGAGGAGGAGGAAGGACCTTCAGCAGAGGCTCTGGGTAGGTTGCAGTAGCCTGGGCCCAGCTGTCTGTGCTGAAACAGCTGGCCATCACACTCAGACCAGGTGGGGAGTGGGGAGTGGGGGTGGAGAAAGGCGGGTGGGGACTGGAGGATGGGACTGGGATGTGTGAGGTGGGAATACGGGTTGTCATGTCTTTCTGGACTCAGTGCCTGTTCCCTGAGGTTTGTGATTCGTGGATGGACAGCTGGTGAACTGTGAGTAGCTGAGATCTCACACCCGGGCACTGGGAACGTGCTCTGTCTGTGGTCTGGGCTCTGACAAGCATGCAGTTGGCTAGGCCCCTGCTCTGGTGGCACGTTATCCAAGCTGGAAATGCTGAGTAAAGGGCCCACTTCCTACAGGAAGTGGAAGCCCCGAGGCTGGTCCCAACTCCGTCCCCCAGCAGTGGGAAGGAGCACTCCAAGTCCACACAAATAGTTCCGATAAATGTGGCACTTCTGGCAAAGGGGACGCCGAGGCAGCCAGAACCAGAAACAAGTTCATATGACTTGGCAAATTTTAAAAGAAGTAGTATTCTTGCCGAAACTGGTTTGGCTCAGTGGATAGAGCGTCAGCCTGCGGACTGAAAGGTCCCAGGTTCGATTCCAGTCAAGGGCATGTACCTTGGTTGCAGGCACATCCCCAATAGGGGCCGTGCAGGAGGTGGCTGATCAATATTTCTCTCTCTGATATTTCTAACTCTCTATCACACTCCCTTCTTCTCTATAAAAAAGTCAATAAAATATATATTAAAAAGAAAAAAAGGCCAAGACCGGTTTGGCTCAGTGGATAGAGCATCGGCTTGCGGACTGAAAGGTCCCGGGTTCGATTCCAGTCCGGGGCATGTACCTTGCTTGCGGGCACATCTCCACTGTGGGGCGTGCAGGAGGCGGCTGATCAATGTCTCTCTCTCATCAATGTTTCTGACTTTCTATCTCTCTCCCTTCCTCTCTGTAAAAAATCAATAAGATATATTAAAAAAAAAAAAAAGAAGTAGTAGTATTCTCAAGGGACCCGCCTCAAAGGGCCCTTAGGCCCTGCTTTCGGGCCTGGCTCCAGCCCTAGGGAAGCCCTGCAGGGCAGTGATGGGACTCAGGTGCCCCGCACGGGCCAGCCACCAGGGAGAGCCCAGGGCACACCGCCCAGCCCAGGTTCAGTGGCCGCCCCTCGGAGCAGCAGTCTCTGCTTGGCGTTGCAGGAACAACAGCTCCTGGAAGAGCTCTCCCGTGCCCACGCCTGCTCCTGGAGAGGGCCCAGCAGAGGAGCCCATGGGTCAGCGCTGCCAACAGAGGTGCCCCCTGGCGTCTACCCTGCCACCTCCCCACCCCCACCTCCACCGCCCCTGGAGCTGCCTCGGGTCATCCAACACTCGGTAGGTCCTCCTCCCGGTGAACCCAGGGGCAGAACCACTGTGCAGAGGCTCTGTGCCCAAGGAGACCTCCCAGCTCCAGCAAGCTCAGCTGTCCTGTGATGCTCTGAGGAGGTCGTTTAGCTAAGAGCCCACAGTGGCGCATTCACCACATCCAGGCACTCACAGGGACATCAGGGGCTCATCTCAGTCATCCTCACAGATGCCCTAAGACAGGGCTTGGGGGACTGTGGTCTTGTCCCCTTATTATAGACTAGAGGCCTGGTGCACAAAATTCGTGCACTCGAGAGAGGGGTTGTCCCTCAGCCTGGCCTGCTCCCTCTCAGTCTGGGAGCCATCAATCAGATGTCCTTGGTGCTGCCACCCAGGCAGGAGAGGCTCCTGCCACCACCTCTGTGCTCAGCAGCCTTGAGCCCAGCTTCTTGCAGAGTGGCACTCCTCCCGTGGGAGCACACTGATCACCAGGAGGCAGCTCTTGTGTTGAGCATCTGCCCCCTGGTGGTCAGTGCACATCATAGCGGCCAGATGTTCCACAGTTCAGTTAATTTGCATATTAGCCTTTTAATATATAGGATGAGAGGCTGGGGTCCCAGGTCCTAACTTTTGCTCTAAGAGTAGAAGTATTCAGGGAAATTCAGCATTAGGAGGACCCTGAGTTAGGGGAAGAAGTGTCTTAACTCTTTTTCAAAACTTCAAAATGACCAGGAGAAGCTTCAGACCTTAATTTCAATGCATAAGTTGCAGGGAGGGGTGGTTTTTATGCAAACATTCAATCCCTAAGATACCATGTCATAGGCTAACACCCAGACTCACATAATTATTTGTTCAGCCATCAAGTCAACCTTTAGGATTAACCAGCAAAGTTCCCCTTGGATGGCTGGATAGATAAGTAGATGGACAGGTTGGTGGATGGTTGGATGGCTAGGTAGATGCATGGGTGAAGGGATGAGTGGGTGAGTGGGAAGGTGAGAGAGTGGGTGGGTGAGTTGATAGGTGGATGGATGTGTGGATGGGTGGGTGGGTGGTTTGTTGGGTTGATGGGTGGGCGGGTAATTGCATGGGTGAGTGTGTGGATAGGTGTGTGGTGAAGCACTCTCTCCAAGGACGCATTCAGTAGCTGGTCACCTGGTTCTTCCTAGGTCCCCCAGGCTCCGCCCACCATCATTCAGCAGCTCCCTCAGCAGCCACTCATCGCACAGATTCCACCTCCCCAGGCCTTCCCAGCTCAAAGGTCTGGAAGTATTAAGGAGGGTAAGTGTCCGGTGTTAATATTGTTGTGGGCCTATGAAATTCTCTACTGAAAGGAAAAATATTTTGTAAGCAGGATAATCACTTAGAGTCAGCTTCTGGCTACACAACTGAAGTCACCTGTTACCAACAAGAAAATGGCTTTACCTTTGAGAAATGTTTCCATGAGGGATATTGCTGAGTGAAAGAAAGATATAAAAGAAAGAGGACTTTCCTGGCTGGTAGGGCTCAGTGGTTGAGTGTTGACCCATGTACCAAGAAGTCACCGGTTCTATTCCCAGTCAGGGCACACGCCCAGGTTGCAGGCTTGATCTTCAGCAGGGGGCATGCAGGAGGCAGCCAATCAATGTGGTTGTTTCTCTTTCATCTACATTTCTTCTCCCTCTCCCTTCCTCTCTGAAATCTATAAAAATATATACATCTAGCCAAAACTGGTTTGGCTCAGTGGATAGAGCATCCATCTATGGACTGAAGGGTCCCAGGTTCAATTCTGGTCAAGGGCATGTACCTTGGTTGCGGGCATATCCCCAGTGGGGGGCGTGCAAGAGGCGGCTGATCGATGTCTCTCTCTCATCGGTGTTTCTAACTCTCTATCTCTTTCTCTTTCTCTCTGTGAAAATCAATAAAAATATATTAATATATATAAAAAAGCTTAAGTGACCATTATGACCAAATGACTGGAACGACCAGTCGCTATTACACCCTCTGACCACTGGGGTGTAGACACTCCATATAGGAGCTGGCCCCTGGTGGTGAGTTGGTCCCACTGTCAAACTCCCACAGTCCTTCCCCCCTTCCCCCTTTCTCCCCTGCCCGCCCCCCGCCCCCCCGCCCTGCCAGCAGGCCCTGATGGCCTGATTGGGGCCGGGCACTGGGCTGGGACAGGGAACCTGGGGTGGGTGGCAGCAGACAGGGCCGCTTTCCCCAGGACGGCCAAGGGCCAGCTCCTTCCTTAGGGCCAACGGCCAACCTCCTGCACCCTGTCCCTCCCCACCGTGGGCAGGACCCAATCTGCCCACCACCCACTTGCCACAGTGGCAGTGCAGTGGCAAGGGAAGGAGGAGGGGGGAGGCAGGGAACCACAGTGGCAGCATTAGGTGTTCCTTCCTTCTGTGCTTGTGTCCCATCGCCTAGTCTCCCAACCCCACCGGGGCTTTTGGGGTGGGAACCTCTTTCACGTCCGGAGTGGTTCAGGGTTCCGGTTCACAGTTCGGGTTCTGGAGGAGGCTGTATGCAAACGAAAAGAGACTAGAAAAGCATTAATTTGGTGATACTGGGGGGCCAGGCGGGAGCCTTCCTCTAGTGCAGTGGTTCTCAACCTTCCTAAGGACTCGACCCTTGCATACAGTTCCTCATGTGGTGGTGACCCCCAACCATGAAATTTTGCTACTGTTATGCATCGTGATGTGATGTAAATATCTGCATTTTCCGATGGTCTTAGGCGACCCCTGTGAAAGGGTCATTCGACCCCCAAAGGGGTGGTGATCCACAGACTGAGAACGGCTGCTCTAGTGAGAAGACTACCTACCACCTTCCTTTGGCCTTGCCATCCCTTTTATTTAGGTTTTTGGGATACACCCTTTGCCCTGAAGCAGGCAATTCCAGTAACAAGTAGATGATCTTATCAGTCAGGATTGACATGATTATTTGATGGGGAAGTTCATTGTCTCAATTAGATAGGGAGTGGCTGGCTTTGACCTTTCAGAGCTTCAAGGTTTGATCAGCCTTCCAGGTTCCTCCTCCACTTTCTATTAATGAGACAATTAGTGGTTTCTGGCACTTTGGGCTCCAATCAGCCCAGCCCTGATCACAGGTCAGGCCTAGGGACCCTACCCATGCATGAATTTTGTGCACCGGGCCGGGCCTCTAGTATTTTTAATAAATAAATAAATAAATAAATAAATAAATAAATAAAAATGGTGCTAAAAAACAACAAAGCATAAAATTTACCATCTTAACCATATCTCAGTGGTGTTAATGATATTCATTGTGATGCAACAGATCTTTCAAACTTTCTCCTCTTCCCAAACTAAAACTCTGTCCCGTTAAACACTAACTCACGTTCCCCTCCCCCAGTCCCTGCCACTCACCATGTAATTTCCGTGTCTATGAATCTGACTCCTCTAGGAACCTGATGTAAAATAGAATCACACAGCATGTGTACTTTGCGACTGGCTTATGTCCCTGGCACAATGTCCTCAAGGTTGACCCATCTCCTTCCTTTTTAAGGCAGAATAAAACCAGAATGAGCTGCTACTCTTGCCCACATGGCAAGGGATCTCATCTCAAGATGTTTCATTGCATCTGCGAAGACCCTTTTTCCAAATAAGCCCGTGGTCTGAGGTCAGGGGCCACCACGCAGCCCCGATGGCCTGGAGGAATCTGCTAGACCAGTGGTTCTCAACCTTCCTAAGGCTGCGGCCCTTTAAGACAGCTCCTCCTGTGGTGGTGACCCCCAACCATAAAATTATTTCCGTTGCTACGTCATCGCTGTCATTTTGCTACTGTGATGAACTGTCATGTAAATATCTGATAGGCAGGATGTATTTTCATTGTTACAAATAGAACATCATTAAAGCATAGGGATTAATCACAAAAACAATATGTAATTATATATTGTGAAATATTTATTTCTAATTACAAATAAATGAAATTTTGTCTTGAATCATGGTGTAGCATGGGCAACAGTCTTCATATGACAACAGTAAACTACATGGCTACATTTTGCTACACCGAGGAGCCGTGTGTTGGTTCCTAAGACCATGGGAAATAGGTGCTTTCCAATAGTCTTAGGCGACCCCTGTGAAAGGGTCGTTCGACCCCCAAAGGGGTTGCGACCCACAGGTTGAGAACCACTGTGCTACAGGAAGGCAAGAGGAGCCACTTCTTAGGAGCCCAACCGGACACCATCCACACGCTTTATAGCACACACCCCCTCTGACCTGGAAATTTCAGATCTGGGAATGTGATCCCGCCTCCCCCCGCTCCCCCCCGCACGGTAACACCACCCTAACACCTGTTTCCACAAATGGGCTGCTCTAAAGCTCTGTTCTCGGGTGAGACCCCCTGATGGGGGGAGCCCTCTGTGTGTGACCGAGCCCCTCCTCCCACGCTTTCAGACATGGTGGAGATGATGCTGCTGCAGAACGCACAGATGCACCAAGTCATCATGCAGAACCTCATGCTCCAAGCCGTGCCCCCCGTGGCCCCTGCTTCCTCCAGGGGACCGCAGGCCACACCCCTGCCCCCCACCCTGCAGGTAGGCTCAGCCTGGAGCGGACACCGGGTAAAGGAGGCCACCCAAGTAAACGCTTGTGGAAATTGTGTGCCTGGGTAACCCCGAAAGGCACACAAGTTTTAGCTCTGGGGACCTGGAACCTGCCCGCGAAACCCCCCAGTTCTGCCCTCGATCCCGCAGAGGAGGAATGGGTTGTGCAGCTTGAGGCCCAGAAAGCTGCCTCCTGGAGATGAGTCCCCCCACCCCCACCCTCCATTTTCTCCCTCCCTCCCCTGTCCTTCCCGGGCTCTGAGGCCACCCTGAGTCAGGAACGGGAGTGGGGGTGAGGGAAGAGGGTGCCTGAAGCAGCAGGTCTGTTTAAATGAGCTGGTGTTTGTGCTGTGCCCAGGGCCTGCGAGCCGAGAGGCAGAAGCCGGCCCCCGTGCACCATCACCACCACTACGCGCCCCCGGCCCCGCTGCAGGCGGCCGCGCCCGGCTCCGCTGTGGCTTACCCCTTGTGGCCCTCCGTGGTCTCCGCCACCGCCCTCCCACCTGCCGCCAGCTTCCTGCCCACCGTGCGCCACGTGGCCGCCCCCTCCGCCGCTGCCCTTGGCACGTAAGGATCCCCGAAACCCCTTTGCCACCCTTACTGAGAAGCCAGCGGACGTAGGTCTCTGTCAGGTCCCTAGGCTGCAGAGGGAATTGGAAAGAAGACTGGAAAGGCCTTGCCATCCCTTGAGGGGGCACACGTGGGACCATGGAGCCTCCCCCGCACCCCCATCCCCACAGCTGAGTGTGCACCCCACGGCAACCTCCTGGGGAAGCGGTGTGCAACTTGGGTCATTTGTCTAACCCAGATGGGGGACCCTGGGTATGTTCAGTACAAGCGTGCCTGGGAGGGGCCCCTCCTGATCCCCAGAGCAGAGCTCACCTGCCCCGTGCACCTGTGAGCCCCGCAGGGCAGTTAACGACACCCAGACTCTTTTTAAAAATATATATATATTTTATTGATTTTTCACAGAGAGGAAGGGAGAAGGATAGAGAGTTAGAAACATCGATCAGCCGCCTCCTGCACGTCCCCTACTGGGGATGTGCCCGCAACCAAGATACATGCCCTTGACGAGAATCGAACCTGGGACCTGTGTCCGCAGGCCGACACCCAGACTCTTGCCTTTCCTCTAGGGAGGTGCCTGAAGCTTTCCTGCCTGCACCCGCTCCGGCTCCGGGCCAGTGAGCCCCCGACACGTGCCTGGTGAGCCCCACGGGCCCTCTTCCCGCAGGGACGTGGTCAGAGAAACCAGGTGGAAGCCTGACAGTGGCCCCTGGCCACTGAGATGACAAGGAAACACAGGGATGTTGTCAGAAAAGATGCTCAGCAGCCACAGGAAGATCCACAGCATAGATTTCGCCACAAAAGAATATCAACCTTCCTGTGGTTGGCAGCCCACATGAGGGAGGGAAGCAGTGGCTGAGACTGGAATGCGCTGTCCTGGGAGGAAGCACTGGTGAAGGCAGATCCACACGCTAGTCTGGCCTTTCTCCTGTGAATAAAGGCGCAGAGCCGCACATGGCTCCTGAAGAGGGGGCTGGGGACCGAGGCTCTACTGGTTCTGCTGGGTTTCTCACCTGGTGAATCTGTTACCTTTACTCTTTTTTTAAAAAAATGTTTTTGGCTGAAACCGGTTTGGCTCAGTGGATAGAGCGTCGGCCTGCGGACTGAGGGGTCCTGTGTTCGATTCCGGTCAAGGGCACGTACCTTGGTTGTGGGCACATCGCCAGTAAGGGTTGTGCAGGAGGCAGCTGATCAATGCTTCTCTCTCATCGATGTTTCTAATTCTCTATCTTTACCCCTTCCTCTCTGTAAAAAGTCAATAAAATATATTAAAAAAAAAGTTTTTGATTTCAGAAAGAGAGAGAGTGGGATAGACAGAAACATCGAGTGGCTGCCTTCTGCACAACCTGCACCCAGACATGTGCCCAGACCAGGAATCAAACTGGTGACCTCTGGGTTCATTGGTTGATGCTCAACCACTGACCCACACCACTGGGCTGTTCCCTTTACTCTCTCTGTACTTCCCATTACTCTTTTCCTTGGCTGGGGTTGTTTTCCTGCTTTTTAATTATTGTTTTCATGTAAATGTCATTTTTGAGTAGTAGCATGCTTGCATGGCCCCTTTTGGGGACATCAGCTGGTTTCCTAAGTTCCTCAGAAGCAGGCACACTGTCTTTGCACCCTCGGGTTCTCCAGGAGGATGTTGGAGGAGGCACGATGCCCGCTTCGCTGTACGCAGGTCCCCTCTGGGCTGACGTCAGGGCCGAACCGTCGTCCCACAGCCCCGTCTCTTGTTAAATGCACCAATTAAAGGTCCGGCTATATTTCCTATTTTCACATTAATTTTTTCTCACATGGCTTCAGTTTTATTTCTCCACATTATTAACAGAGGGAAGGCACCTGACAAGTCCACTGTCTTGGGGTAATCTGGTAAACTGGAAAAACTCAGTTCAGTACACCTCCTGAGCAGGGGCAACCACATGGGATCACACGGGAGTCACATGGAAAGCCTCTTGGAGGTATGTGGTGCTGATGAAGGCACCTGGAGGGACAGGACCAGCAGGTCTCAGGACCCCTTCAGTCTCTTAAAAAGGATGTTAGTGCCGAAACCGGTTTGGCTCAGTGGATAAAGTGTCGGCCTGTGGACTGAAAGGTCCCAGGTTCGATTCCGGTCAAGGGCATGTATCCTGGTTGCAGGCACATCCCCAGTGGGGAGTGTGCAGGAAGTGGCCAGTCGATGTCTCTCTCTCGTCGATGTTTCTAGCTCTCTATCCCTCTCCCTTCCTCTCTGTAAAAAAATCAATAAAATGTATTAAAAAAAAAAAAGGATGTTAGAGCCAAGAGCTTTGTGATTACAAGCAGGCCCTGCGCAGCCATCAGTGACTCAGGAATATCACAGGCTCAAGCCCTTATCCCCGGGAGCTGGGCGAAGTGCAGACTGAGACAGGACACAAATCCAGTGGGAAATGTGTTTCTAACACGCTGGTTTTCATGTTTCTAACATAGACTCAGAGGGGAAACCAAATCCTCAGAATTGCAGCATCCCTGGTGGTTAGGACCAAAAAAGATCCAAGAGGCTGTGTTACTGCCGAGACCTTTCGGAACTCCCTGTGTGGTGGTCAAGATCCTGACCTGACAGGTTCAGGTGATGGAGACCCCGGCTGGCTGGGTCGCCTCCAACATCTGCTCCCACATATATGCCCTCATGTCGCTTGTTTCATCCTCCTGGTTGGCTGCATAGGTGGGAGAGAGAAAGGTTTCATTATTAAAGGCAGAAACTCCGGGAGGGGCAGGTTAGATGCACGAAGAGTTTAGAACTGTTTTATCTACAACGAGAGGCCCGTTGCAGGAAGATTCCTGCAAGAATAAGGCTTCCTGTGGCCGTCTCCTCTTTACTGCCCTGCCTGCTTCTCTCCTATCTCAGTCACCCTGCCTGCTTTCTCCTTTCTCTGCCACCCTGCTTCTTGCTTCTTTGCAGCTTTGCTCCCTTCTGCAGTGCTTGATTTCCTTCTAGATGTCTTCAGTCTTCTAGATATGCAAACTAACCGCCATCTTGGCTGGGTTAATTTGCATACCCACTGCTGGTTGGCATGTGGGCATGGCTTATGGGCATAGCGGAGCTACGGTCAATTTGCATGTTTCTCTTTTATTAGATAGGATACTGAAAATAACATGTCTACTGTGCTCTAAGTAAAGACATGAATGGAAATTTCTCCTGTACTTTAGGAAATAGTTCCACTCATGGAATTTACCCCAGCTTGGGCATTGACCAACCCTCCATGTGGGGAAGCCTCTGATACTCAGGACCCACAGGGAGGGGTCAACTCCCATCTACACAGTGTCCCTGTGTCCTGGAGGGCCCCTCAGGTACTACCTGCGTTGTGGGCTGTGCTCATCAGAAGAGGTCCCTGGTCAGGGGCTGCAGCTTGGCCCCAGTGCGCCGGCTGAGCTCCTCGAGAACCTGCTTCTCCTTCTGGTACATCTGCAACGAAGGAACGAAAACCAACCCTGGATTTGCCCAGCCAACCTGGCTGCTCGAGCCCTGGGGAGTCCCTGGCTCAGCCCAGGATCCCCTCCTCGGCAAATCCCTCCCTGAGGCCCGTGTCCCCAAGGATATGGCATGGGGCTTCCCTCAAGGTTCTGCTCCTGGGTGCCCAGCACCTGGGTACAGAGAGTGCCAAACTGCTGCCTGCAGGATGAACGATGGAGACAGCAGGAGAGGCTGTGGGCTGGGACAGAGGGAGTGATCTTGGGTAGGAAAGAGGAGAACCTACTTGGGGCCACAGGAGACCAGGCACAGGACACAGGGGAGGGTGGGGGTGCAGATGGCTCCTCTGGGGGTAAGGGCGGTCAGGGCTTGGAGGGCTGGGGTCCCTGGCAGACTGCACATGCTGAGACTTAGATCTGTTGGATGTAGAGATGGAGGGCTGAGGAGGAAGGGGCAAAGGGGCCATTGTAGGGCCGGCATCTGACAGGAAGGGGAGGTAGGGCCAGGTGAGGCTGGTGAGGACCCAGCCTAGGATGGCCAGGGGAGACGACAGTGTGCCAGGGACTTCTGTTAATGAAAAAGTTTCTTCTGTCTCTCAGAGAACCTGACTTTGACTACAAATACAGTTTGGGTTTGTTAAACACAATATGGCTTGCACACCAACATGGACCTTGACAAGTGGGAACACATTGCACCCTTCGAGGACGCCTGCATGTTAAATCCTGTTCGCAACTGATAAATAGCATCCCAGTTTCTCTCTCGAAGCTTTTGTAACTAAGCCATCAGAATTTCATATAATTTTTAGAATTCAATCTCTCTGCTCAGACTTTCAATAGTGAGTTAATAATACAATTAACAGCATTTGGGGACCCCACTATTTAGAAACACACATTGTAAAACTTTTTAAAAATAAAGTCAATGTTATAAAATTCCTTATTTTGCTGTTTTTTCCAATTTTGGTTTTCATTGGCTGCAAGGGGCAGGTCGGGCAGCCCTGGCTTGTGGGGGGATGGCACCTACCTTCTGCCACGTGGCCTCTGTGTTATGTGTGAAGCCCAGCAGATGGCAGAGCCCATGAGTGGCTGTTACCTGTTGGAACAATGAAAAAGCTGCCTCAGGGGCTGACCAAGGCCAACCGGGAGCCAGGGGAGGAGGAAGGCAGGGAGAGCTTAGCCCACATGTGGGGGGAGGTCAGGAACCCCCCTCTGGGCTCAGGGAGATGGTGGCAGCATCACCGGGGGTGTGAGAGGGCAATGAGAATGTGGGCGGGGTTCAGAAAACATCAGGCAGACCAGGGCCTGTCAGGGATGTGAAGACCAAAATCTCTGGGGCAGGGAGGGTCAGTGATTATTTCCTGAGGAGACACCTGCTGCTTTTCAGGGCAGAGGAAGGGTCAGAGGAGTGGCGAGATGCGGAGGATAAGGTGGTAGTTGGAGGGTACTCAGGGCTATTAGAAGGTGCCTACGCGCAGTTGGCAGCCAGGAGAGTGGAGAGTGGCTGGCTGGTCCTGTGACGGGGGATGAGGGTCACAGGAGTGGTGGGCTGGCCCTCTACTTCGATACAGAACCCTCCAGAGGTGCCGGGAAGTGACATCAGATATCCACAACTGCACCCTCAATCGTGCCCCCCTCCCCCTGGGGTGCACCACTGCTGGCCACAGAGATCCCAATCCTGACTATACTGGGTTCCCTGTTGCTCAGGAAGAAAGGGAAACCTCCTCCTCTCTGCCCCCCAAAACCTGCTCACACTCAGTCTCACAAGGAAGCACTAGAACACCCCCCACAACATATTTCAGGATGTGACTATTTGGCCAAAGGAAGACCCCTCAACTGAATCCTTGGGGAAGTTAAAAAAATGACTCCATCACACTCAATACTTTCAGAACTCCCCCACCCCCTTCTAAAAAAATATAATAAGTTGAGGAAACTTTGGGCAGTTTCCTAAGAAGCTTCTTCAGCAAGCCTGCGTTAACTACACAGCCTGCTGAGTTCAAGGTAAAAGCTAAATCAAGGTCACTACTGGGAGTTTCCCTTATCTCACATCTCAGTTACGGAGAAACTCCCTGTCTTCCTCCCCCCACCCTTGGCACTGCCACAGGGCATGCAGATCCCGTTCCGCCATCTTCCTCTCTGTGGCTGTCCCTCTCTGTAGGTCTCCCTCAATAACCCTTGTTCTTCCAGTGGGCAATAGTGTGGGCACAGGTGGCACGTCGCCAACCTCTTTATGGCCTGGATTAAGGACATGGTATTTCTTTGCTCGGCAGACCCTGTCGTTTCAGCATTCCTACTTACCGTCAGGATGTCATAGTAATCTTCGTTCTCTTTGCATTGCTGGAAGATATACTCCACTCCCAGGAAAATGTCCCCCAGGTTATAGTCATCTGGAAGATCAGGCTGGGGAATTTCACCTGCTTTCAGATTCTGTGAATGAGGAAACAGATTGTGAGAACAGCCCCTCAGCAACACTAACCTGACCACAGGCCTACAGACTTCATTCTGGAAGGCACTGTCCTGACTAGTCCGGAGTGGGGGCAGGGGACCACAAAGCCACCATACACAAGAGACTCACGATGTTTCCACTTGTCAAGTTTCTTTCCATTTCTTTCATCCTTCCCAATGCAAAGTCACACAGATTATGTCTAGGAGTGAAATCACCACACTGATACAGTTTTATGTTTCTGTTCTTTCCTCCTGGTATTTTGTCCTAAATAGCCTTTCACATTTTCTTATTTACAGTAAAGACCATAAGCAATCCACTTAGTTGAGTTCAGTTCACAGTAAGCCAGTAACCTATGGCTGCATATTTATTTAGTATTGTTAATGTTTTTTTTTCTATTAAGGAAAATAAGAACTTTAAAAATAAATTTAAATTCTTTATTGTTGAAAGTATTATATATGTCTCTTTCCCCCCAATGACTGCTTCCCAGCTGCTCCCACCCTCCCAGCACATACTCTCACCCCATTACTGTCTGTGCCCGCTGGTTATGCTTATATGCATGCATACAAGTACTTTTGTTGATCTCTTACCCTCCCCCATTTCACCCTCCCCTGCATTCCCTCTGAGGTTTGAACGTCTGTTCGATGTTTCTGTGTCTCTGAATCTATTTTTTGTTCAACAGTTTACATTGTTCATTACTAGTATATTCCACAAATGAGTGAGATTATGTGATACTTAATAAGTGAACATTTTAATGAATTTTTATATTATGCATTTAATATTTTAAAGTCTTCCTTCTTTGGTTTATTTCTGTGGGTGTGACACTAGTGGATTGAAGTCTGCTTTCCAATTTATGCTGCTACTAACCCCTGTGTAAAGCCCTGAATGACTCATTTGCATAGCTGCAAGTGACCTGACAGCTATCACAAGTTTGTAGAAAATATTTACACAAGTCTCTTCTTTTATTCAGTGTTATTTATTTAGTTTTTAACCATATATATTCATTATTGATCCACACTAAAAACTGCTAATTCACTGATCCCATGACGGGGGAGAGGGGAGCTCAATCCCCTTTTCTCCTCCAGAAATGGGCTTTGATCAACAGGGTTGAGCTCTACTCTTGTGTATATTGTGAAAGTCTTTCCAAATAAAACTAAAAAAATCATGTCTGTAATATAATCAACACAAGACATTTACACTGAACGCTAGGGCCAGACAAGGCGAGGAGGAAAATACTTTTTACCTCATGAAATGGAAAAGAAAGCACATCAGTTGGGATGTTTTTCTTCCTATAGATCTTGTTGATGCGCTGAATACTCTTGTTGTCAACACAGATGATGCCCAGGTCGAATTTCTGGACTCCTAAAATACCCCTGACCACCTCCATCCTCCGGCGCAGCGGCACTCTCCGCAGCGGGATAGCTCGCTGCAGGTTTCTGAGCACCAGGCTCATTTCAGGAGCACATCGGGGCCCTTTAAAAAAAAAAAAAGTCTGTAGAGGAACCTGTGCTTTAAGTTGAAGAGTCCTACAGGCACCCCGTTCTACCCTTCCCTCCTACACTTCCGACCCCGCTCACCCGCTTGCACTATTAACGTCCCTTCTTCCTCCCCATCAGCCTTAATTTAACTGTTATTCTGGCTTGCCTGACTCTGGCGTCGCTTTATAGACCTTCATTTTGATATTTTTTCTTAATAAATATCACAGATATTTAAAATGCAAACAGTCCTACAAAGTGCAACACGCACACACACAATCAAGTCATTTTATTTGGTGCAATTCATTGAAAAAAAAAAAAACAACTTGCAAGAATTTACATTTTAAATATCTGTGTTATTTATTACACAGTATAGTCAGGATTGGGATCTCTGTGGCCAGCAGTAGTGCACCCCAGGGGAGGGGGGCATGATTGAGGGTGCAGATGAGGAAACAGATATTTAAAATGTAAATGATTGAGGGTGCAGATGAGGAAACAGATATTTAAAATGTAAATGATTGAGGGTGCAGATGAGGAAACAGATCGTGATATTTACATTTTAAATATCTGTGATATTTATTAAGAAAAAATATCAAAATGAAGGTCTATAAAGCGACGCCAGAGCCAGGCAAGCCAGAATAACAGTTAAATTAAGGCTGATGGGGAGGAAGAAGGGACGCTAAGAGTGCAAGCGGGCGAGCGGGGTCGGAGCAGTGCAAGGGGAGGAGGGAAGGGTAGAACGGGGTGCCTGGCCGGATGCAGGGCTTCCCCCAGGAACCGCTCCGCGCCGACCCCGGGAAGCACGCGGGAAGTGCGCTGACGTCCCTAAGTTCGAAGAGAAGAAGCCACCCGCGTACGGAGGGGGACCGAAGCCTGCGGACCCCAACCCACCCTTGTCCCCGCGCACCCGAAGCCCCACCGCCGCCGCCGCTCAGTCGGAGAGCGGAACCCGAGTGTGGAGGCCCGTGGGCGGGGCCGGGTTGCGCAGGTGGGACCGGAAGTCGGTCCGCCACTATTTTGGTCCCCGGCCCGCCGGGAAACGCTGGTTCCGGCAGTCTCGCTCTGCACCAGCAGCGAGGCGCGGAGGCAACACCGGGGCGGCGGCGGCGGCGTCTCCGAGCCGGGCCGGGAGCGCTGCGCGGCGTCAGAGGCGGGCGGAGGTTGCCCCGCTCCCTCTCGTCGCTCCTCACTCAGCCCCGCTTCGCGCGGCGTGTCGCTACCAGGACGGGACAGCGAGGCGCCGGGCCCAGGGTGCGGCCTGTGCGGGGACCGATGGAGCCGCCTGCTGGATGGGGCCGCGATGCTCCGCTCCAGCTCCTCCCGAGTCTAGGGCGGCTTCTCCACGTGAGTACTCTTTAAAAAAAAAAAAACATTTTATTGATTTATTTTTACAGAGAGGACGGGAGAGGGATAGGGAGAAGCATCGATCAGCCGCCTCCCGCAAGTCCCCGACTGGGGATGTGCCCGCCACCAAGGTACATGCTCTTGACCGGAATCGAACCTGGGACCCAGGTTCAGTCCGCAGGCCGAGGCTCTATCCACTGAGCCACACCGAATTCGGCCACGTGAGTACTCCTGCCCTCTAGGCTGGTTCGTTCGGGGAGTAGCCCCGGTGTAAAAACATTTTATTTCTGTGTCTGGAAAGAGCATTTAGTGCTAAGGTTACTCGGAGAATAATTAGGTGGGAGAGCTGACACACTGATATTCTGATTGTCACAGTGTAATCATCTGCCTATGGGGATTGGAAGGAGTTAGGAGACACTAAAGAGAGCTTTAGCTTGAAAAGTGTAATGGCATTCATCTTTTAAAAATTAACATTTGAGTTTTTTGTTTTTTTTTGTATTTTATTGGTTTTTCACTGAGCAGAAGGAAGAGGGATAGAGAGCGAGAAACATCGATGAGAGAGAGACATCCATCAGCCGCTTCTTGCACGCCCCCTACTGGGGATGTGCCTGCAACCAAGGCACGTGCCCTTGACCGCAATGGAACCTGGGACCTTTCAGTCTGCAGGCCTACGCTCTATCCACTGAGCCAAACTGGTTTCGGCAACATTTGAGGTTTTTGGCGAATTTACCAATTTAGTAAAATGATTTGGCCTTTAGTCACGCTTTAAACATCTGTAATAAAGTAACTTATTTGTATCGTCTTCCACCCCATACTGCCCTCCCCGCCCCACCCCCCCAAAAAAAAGAAAAGAAAAAGAACCCACTGTCTCCCAGAAAATAAGAATACTTGGCCCTTTGCTTTGTCTGCCTATTAAATGATTTAGAATGTGACATACGATGAAAAATTATTTTCTTAGTTTTGCAGCAGCACATAGCGCTGATGATCTGAATTTTTGTTTTCCAGCTTACATGAAATAAAGGGGAGGACTCCCTAGTTCAACAAATTGTTTAAGGACGAGGTCTGACTGCTTTGTACAGGGAAATATTTATTACCTTCCGATAACTGGATCAGAAGATGAACCCAACTAATCCTTTCAGTGGGCAGCAGCCTGGTGCTTTTTTAACATCTTCCAGTAGTTCCATAGGAGCAGTTCAGGCTAAGCAGCCATTTCGCTTTGGTCAGCCTTCTCTTTTCGGACAAAGCAATACAGTGTCTGGGAAAAGCTCAGGATTTTCACAGATACCGAGCTTTCCAACGTCTGGAGTAGGTCACTCTTCAGCACAAGCATTAGGATTCTCCCAAACCTCAAATGTGGGACTCTTTTCTGGACTTGAACACACGCCAGCCTTTGTAGCCACCTCTGGGCCTTCAAGTTCATGTGTACCTGCAAACCCAAGATTTACTTTCAAATCACCCAACCTTGGGGCTTTCCCAAGTACTTCTACTTTTGCGCCAGAAACTGGAGAAGTAGCAAGCTCTGGCTTTGGGAAAACAGAGTTCAGCTTTAAATCTCTGGAAAATGCAGTGTTCAGACCAATACTGGGGGCTGAATCCGAGCCAGAGAAAACTCAAAGCCAAATTACTTCTGGATTTTTCACATTTTCCCAGCCAATTAGTAGCGGACCTGGAGGACAGACTCCGTTTTCTTTTACACAGGTGACAAGTTCAGCTACTAAATCAAATTTCACGTTTTCGAAACCAGTTGATAGTAGTGATTCTTCATCACCTTTTGCCCCTGCTTTGTCAAGTCAAAATGTGGAGGAAGACAAGAAAGGCCCGAAGTCACTATTTGGAAGTCTTAATAGCAGCTTCACTAACTTCCCCACATCTTCAGGATCTCTGGGGGAACCCTTCACAGTTAGCAAAACGGGGGCCAGACAAGGATGTGAAGAAACTGTTTCCCAAGTGGAGCCACTTTCCAGCTTCATGAAAGGACTGAAAAGGAAGGAGGATCAGGATCGCTCCCCAAGGAGATACGGCCACGATGCACTGGAAGACTTGGACCCTCTATCGAGGGGTGATCATCCCCCCGATAAGCGGCCTGTCCGCCTGAATCGGCCCCGGGGAGGTACTCTGTTTGGTCGGACTATCCAGGATGTTTTCAAAAGCAATAAAGAAGTCGGTCGTCTGGGCAGCAAGGATTCTAGAAAGGAAATTGGCTGTGCAGAGTCTGGGGAAAGTGATCACATGGCCATACCAGGAGGGAGCCAGTCTGTTCTGGCAGCTTCCCGGTTTCCAAGTGTGAAAGAGGAAGAAACTGAAAGTAGAGATAAAAAAGAAGGTGAGCTCTAAAAGTGTACAACATACTGTAAATCTGGCTGGGTGGCAAGTTCTTGGTTAATTTTCCTTGGTGTTAGCTTAATTTTTTTGGTTAATTAAATTAAGGACCTTAGTATACTATAGGATCTTGGAGCAGGTCTCAGGTACATGGAAATTTCCTTTGCCCTTATGTAGTTGGTGCCTCCTGTTTGAAAACATTACATCTACTTCAGTTCTGTGCCCGTTTTCTGATCCCCCTAGATTTTCTAAGAGGAACTCCTGGGCGTCAGAATAAAAGAAGTGAGAGCACAGACAGTCTTGGGGGCTTCTCTCCCTCGGAAATCACAGCGATCCAGTGCAAGAACATTCCCGACTATCTCAACAACAGGACCATCCTGGAGAATCACTTTGGCAAAATTGCTAAAGTGCAGCGCATTTACACCAGGCGCAACAAACACCTCGCGGTGGTGTATTTCTTTGATCATGTGAGTACTCCCCACTGAGTTTGTGTGAGTGAAAAAAAATAGGTTTTAAAGTATTAAAGTAGGAGTGAACTTTGTCACTTCAAAACCTTTTTTTAAAATCAGTTATTTGCTTGCTAGAATGTAGAAAGTACTAGAATATTTTGTTCTTATGTAGAATAGCACTTTTCTTCATAATTGGAGTCATTAATGAAAATGTAGCCCCTAATGAATGAATGCTGTGGTGAGTCCCATGAAGTCAGACTCTTCTGGAACACACTGGATTGGCTTCATAGCCACACAACATTTTTCCAAACTTGTTCTGTGTGGTTTTTGATTTATTTGGTCATAGTATATGATTGCTGTAGCTACTCAAACAATACAGAAAATGTGAAATCTCCTTTTTATTACTTTCCCCACAGATATGTTTGGTTTATACCCTAACTTTAAATACAACGTCAGGCAGAAGTAGGTTTATAATTGTTGGTATGGAAAATAACACGATAATAATAATACAAGAATAAACTGCTTTACATACAACTGTAAACCCACTTACTAGTATACTCCACCCTGTATGTATATATGTACACCTGTGCATAACAGTTGTAGCTCACATTAAGTAAATTTATATCTTTATGATTTAAAAAAATATTCTTGTGGGGGAACAGTAAGTTCTATAGGAATTTATAAGGTAGAAAGCCTGTTCTCACACTTTCGTTAAATGGTAGAAGTATTGCCTGTCAATATACTATATGGGAGGGCACCTAATTACCCATAATTCTCTCCTCTAAGATATTGACTGAGTAGTCTGGATAATGTCTTTGCAAATATAGGGTCACATTGTTTTTGCACAAATGGGATCATCCTGTAAATACTGTTGGTAATCTCTTCATGTGGCAATCTTTAGCATTTTCTGAAATCAATTAGCGTCTAGATTAGAATCAGATTGTTAAATGCTACATGGCATTCTATCCTGTTTACTTTCTTGGTCAGCATTCTACTTGTGGGCAGTTTTGTGCAGATATTTTTTATTAGTTTACATCCTTTGTTTAAATTTCTGAAAATGGAAGTTTTGTGTAAATATGTGCACCGTTTTAGGGTTTTGCTATTTATCCCTTCCTATTGATTTTTTTTGCAAGTCAGTGGCATTAATTACATTCACAGTGTTGTGCATTCATCACCACTATCTATGTCCAGGACTTTTACATCATCCCAAATAGAAACTCAATAACTATTAAGTGATCACTCCCCATTGCCTCCATCCCCAGCCTCTGGTGACCTCTAATCTACATTTTATCTCTATGAATTTGCCTATTCTAGATGTTTAAATAAGTGGAATCATACAGTTTATTCTTCTGTGTCTGGCTTTTTTCAGCATGTTTTCAAGATTCATTCATATGGTTGCATTTCATTCCTTTTTATGGCTGAATAATATTCCATTGTATGGATAGACCACATTTTTTTTGTTTATCTGTTGATGGACACAGATTGATTTTACCCTCTGGCTATTTACTAATAAAAGGTTACGCCATCACCCTCTGATGCCCTCAGGCTGAAGCAAGATGGCTGCACGTGCCACAGGGGCAGGGTCTGATGGCTGCTCCATGCGGCTTCTGGCGGGTTCCTTCTGCCCATGCGCACCTCAGAGGCAGGATCCCCGGGTCCAGCCTACCTCTTTGGAGCAATCCATCGAGGAGTCCCGGATGGGTGGGCGCGGCCTACCTCTTTGGGGCCATCAATCAGGGGGCTACTGCCCTGTGAGGGCAGAGGCCAGGCTAGAGGATCCCCTCACCCCTCGCCCCCAATTTCGTGTACAGGCCTCTAGTTTTAAAAAATAAATATTTTATTGATTTTTTTTTTTACAGAGAGGAAGGGAGAGGGATAGAGAGTTAGAAACATCCATGAGAGAGAACACATCTATCAGCTGCCTCCTGCACACCCCCTACTGGGGATGTGCCTGCAACCAAGGTACATGCCCTTGACCAGAATTGAACCTGGGACCTTTCAGTCTGCAGGCTGACGCTCTATCCACTGAGCCACACCGGTTTTGGCACAGGCCTCTAGTTTTAAATAATGTTGCCATGAATGTGGTGTGCAAATCTCTGAAGACCCTGCTTTCAGTTTTGTTGGGTATATATTTAGGGCTGGAATTGCTGGGTCATATGGTAATTCTCATTATTTTAAAAGTTATTTTTTGGCTAGTGCAATGTGCTTAGTTTTCCATCTGAACCCTAAAAAATTTACAATAAATAACATGACATATAAAAACTTGGTTATTGTAAGCAATTCATTGGTAACACAAAGCTGAGGTCTCTGATCACTCCCAATTTTCTGATTACCCAGGAGCCAGTACAGGACTGGAGTGGTGTGTATTTTTTCTGGGCATTTTCATAGGCATATCTGTAGGTACACTAACGTGTAATTGGTTCTGTGTGTTTTGTGATACATTCTATCCTGTGTGCATCAATCTGCAACTTCCCATTGTGTGTGTGTGACTTGGCTGTATCTTTCTGTGCTATACTGTATATGTTATCAGATAGTGAGAATCATTTTACCAAATGCCAGTGAGGCCATTAATAATAATAATAATGATAATAATAATAATAATAATAATAATAAAAAGCCACTATCAGATGTGAGGCAGGTGAAGGATTGTAGCTCCCAAGGCTGGAGGCCGATAGTGTGGTCAGCCATGTGGTGAGTGAGGTTTTGCTCTGTTGCATGAACTTTTGCTGACTGTGTTTGACGCTCAGTTTCCTTTCATGTGGTCTCCTGATGGCTCTCACTGAGTTGTGGACTGTTTTCCAGGCTTCTGCAGCCCTGGCCAGGAAGAAGGGGAAAAAGGGTTTGCCTGAAGAAACGTCTATCTTTTGGCACAAGAAGAAAATAAGTGAGTTTTCAGATAATCTTTTTTTAAAATATATTTTATTGATTTTTTACAGAGAGGAAGGGAGAGGGATAGAGAGTCAGAAACATTGATGAGAGAGAAACATCGACCAGCTGCCTCCTGCAGGCCCCCTACTGGGGATGTGCCTGCAACCAAGGTGCATGCCCTTGACCGAATTCGAACCTGGGACCTTTCAGTTCGCAGGCCGAGGCTCTATCCACTGAGCCAAACTGGTTTCGGCCAGATATTCTTTGCAGTCTCTAATGCTTTGTTTGCAAGACCCTTTAAGCTTTGAATGGGAGCCCTTCCCCAAGGCCAAAAGGGGGGGTGGCTTTGAGTGTATCCTTTTCTCTAATAGTGTTTCCTTGGGCTCCTTTGTAACTTCATGTGACAATTATAAGAATTTTACTTTCTCAAAAAAAAAAAAAGTAAAAATCCAGTGTCAAGTGACATGTAATATCATACACTCTGTTCTGACTCTTGCATCCTCAGGTCCCAACAAGAAACCTTTTTCCCTGAAGGAGAAGAAAGCCGGTGAGGGGGAGGCTGGCCAGGGCACCGAGGACACCTCCTTTCAGCACTCCCCTCTCGGCAAGCCCCTGGGGAGAAATGCAGGGGGCGGCCTCATGAATAAAAGGTGCGGCTGGTCGTTCCTGGGACTATTTGACATGGCATGTGGGTCTTTTGTCGGTAAACAGGAGGGACTTCACAGCAGTCCTGCCAAAGCATGAGAGGGAAGTGGGGTGATGTACTCACACCTGAGTAGGGCTAAGGGGAGACAGGAGGAGAGGAGAACATAGGGGAGAGGAGTGGGAGTGGGAAAGGACATAAGAGGGTTGACAAAGACCACTTGCTGGTTCCCTGAAGAGGCCCTGGGGCTCCTCAGTCATCTGACTGGGTCCCATATATCGTACAGCTGCTGTCAATAGTTCTACCTGATATGTAAATGAATAAGCAGTCACTTTTTCTCTTAAAACTTATAACTAGCTGTCATAACCATGTAGTCCTGATAGCCACCAGAGCAGTTTCCAACAGGGCTTTTTGTAGGTTCAGCTTATCACGTGAGGCTGTGTAATAACTGGGTAGCCACAGTGTGTTTCAGTGGGTGCTGTCTCCTTCCAAATGCTCCCGCCCCTCCCCCCTTTTCTTGGAGTTCCCACCTTCCCTTTCACAGCAGGACTGCTTCCACAGGTCTGTAATCCTTCACCAGTTTCAGCCAATGTATTGTTTTCCTCACTTGCAATTTTGCAATTAATTTAGTTGCTGATTTGCTTTTGTTTTTGCTTTTCTCACTTAACCCTTTGAAAAAAAATTTTAATTGATTTCAGAGGAAGGGAGAGGGAGAGAGCTATAGAAACATCAGTAATGAGAGAGATTCATTGATTGGCTGCCTCTTGCACATCCCACACTGGTGATTGAGCTGGCAACCTGAGCGTGTGCCTTGACCAGGAATTGAACCGTGACCTCCTGGTTCATAGGTTGATGCTCAGTCACAGACCATGCTGGCCTGGTACTCCACCCTTCTTATATCTTCTTTGACGTTGGAGTTCATAGAATTCTGAGAGCCTGGTAGGAAATGGGGAAGCTAAGAGGAGGTACCCAGTTTTTTATAGTATATTCTTCTAGTGAAATGAAGTTATGTATGAAAACATATGGACATGATACTTCTTCATGGTGGTAAATGTTTTTTTTTTCAGGCTGAATTTCATTTCTTTGAGATAGAAATCTGTAAATATTCATTTCAGCTGTTTAAATGGGCTTATTACATTTTAAAAGAAGTTTGAAATGTTTTAAAAAATGTTAAATCCCAGATAATATGAGTAACATCATTTTGCTCATTACCAGCATTATTAAAGCTTGTCTCACTTCAAAGTTTATAGTTAATCAACTTTAGAGGAGCAGAAAATCTTGAAAGATAAGGGAAGTGTTGGGAAGTGGACATTTGCAGATGCCAGATGGACACAAGGCTCTGATATGTTGCTTTCTCGGTAGCTCTCCGGTGAAGAAGTCAGGCCTTCTGAAGGCCCACCTGTTTGAAGGAGACTCTTTTGACTCGGGCTCTGAGGGTTCTGAGAGTCCTGGGCTATGTGTGTCCTCTCTCAGTGCGCTGATAGGCACTGTGGCCGAAACGTCTGAGGAAAAGTACCGCCTGCTTGACCAGAGGGACAGAATCATGAGGCAAGGTATGGTGACTGCTTCTCTGCAGAGGTCCAGAGACCCTTTAAGGACATGGAAATGCATTAAGATTTATTGTGAAGTGAGCATGAGAACAGCAAAGTGCAGGAACTCTGTAGTGTGCTACCATTTAAGGGGGGAAACTGTATGTCCCCATATGTCAGCATACTTGCTTTATGTGTGCATAAAATAGTCATGGGAGATGTGAAGGGTCTGCTCACACTGATTGTCAGGAGAGAGGCTACAAGGTATGAGCGTGTGTTCTATTTTGGATGTTATACCTTTGGATTATTGAACCAAGTGAATGTATTACCCATTCTGTTAACATTAAAATGATGTGCAGTGAAAAAAATAAAAAGGCACATGTGCTTTTTGCAAAGTTTTAATTAAATTTTAATTAGGATTTTTCTCTTTTCAAAAGCTATGAATTGGTTGAATAATCCCAGTGCCTCCTTAACACTGTAATAAAAGTTGCCATCATAAATTACGTCACTGAATGGTGATTTTTAAAAATATTTTTATTGATTTCAGAGAGGAAGGGAGAGGGAGAGAGAGATAGAAACATCAATGATGAGAGAGAATCATTGATCAGCTGCCTCCTGCATGCCCCCCTACTGGGGATCAAGCCTGAAACCCATGGTGCCCTTAACCAGAATCAAACTTGGGACCCTTCAGTCCGCAGGTCAATGCTCTATCCATTGAGCCTATTCCAAATAAAATTATTACTAGATATTAGAATTTTCCAAAATAAAAGTAAGATGTAATTATTTCAAATTATGAAGTTGTTCATTCCATTTCATTTAAAAGATATTGTTTTTAATTGTTAAAAGTATTACAGATGTTCCCTTTTTTTCCTCATTGACCCCCATACACTGCACATCCACCTCTCCCAGGCTAAAAGATACTTATGTAATTATTTTAATTCCGTGGATAATAATAGAGATTTATGTAGGTCAGGACCAGGTAACTTTCATTGTGTGATTCCTGTTATATTAAAAATATGATGAAGTACTTAAAATAATGGTATATGTACATTTAACAAATTGATTCTTTTAACAAACATGCTATAGGTATAAGTATTATTGAGGTCATTATAGGATCCCTGAATGCAGTGTGCGCCCCTCTGTCTGTGGTGTGCAGTAAAGAGATCCGTTTGGAGAGGCAAGAAGGCCTTTGGGGTCTTTGCAGGCCTTGATGCCCTGCACACCCACCTTCCCCCTGCTTTTCTTTCCCTGAGGCCCACTGTTTAAAAAGTTTTTCTTTTGGGATTTGTGATGTTGGTGGTTATTTTTCCACAATTCCGATGCACGAAATTTGTGCAAGAGGCTCAGCCCTTGCAGCCCTGGCTTCATTCGGAAGGTCGTCCAGAAGGACGGCCAGGACATCTGGAAGGTCATTCGGCTGTCCGGGCTAATTAGCATATGATGCTTTTATTTAGATTACGAAAATACACTTTGCTGAATTCTCCGTACTGTGTGGTATGTTCTCACTGTTTACTTGATGTCATTTAGCTCGGGTGAAAAGAACCGACCTGGACAAAGCAAGGACTTTTGTTGGGACGTGCCCTGACATGTGTCCCGAGAAGGAGCGGTACATGCGGGAGACCCGGAGCCAGCTGAGTGTATTTGAAGTGATCCCAGGAACTGACCAGGTGGAGCCCCACGCCCCCCCTTGTATACAGTTGTTTGTATTGTGAGTTGTGTACTAAGCAGTCTTGTACAAGACCATACAGGACCCTAAGGTATAGATACAGATGTAGATGTGGAATTATTTCATAGATTAAAACCTGTTTTCTTTTCACAATTTTATTCCTGTTTGTTTTGCACATTTCAGATTATGTTCTAGATACAATTTTGTATGACTTTTTTTCAGTTAAAATTATATCATGAGCATTTTTTTTGTTATAATGAACTCCTTATAAACATTTTTAAATGATGGCATATTATTTAATTATGCAGTTCTGTCCAAGCTCCCCATTTTGCAACCAGTAGATAGGCTGTTTCTGATTTTTCAATTATGTTAATTCATTTGGGCATGCTGTGTGTAATGCCTCTGAGGTGATTAGATGCTTTCCTGTCTAATCTCTGTCAGAGGGTCTGACCTTTCTTCAGCTTCCTGAACATTTGCCTGTTCCTGTTCCTAAATCGTTTCCCAGAAATCACCAGTGGAGGCACTTTTATTCTTCTGTTAGTTCCGGGCTTTTCCTCCTCTGGTGGTTTTATCGCTGCCTTTACCCACGCAGGGCCCTCAGTCGGGCAGCAGCTGTCACAGCAGCGGCCCGGGGCTCCTGCTCCACAGGCCCTTGCTTCTGCTGTGACCCCCAGTCCTCACTGTTGTCTCCATTTCATTCCTGGTCTGTGTGGACTTAATCCGGTATTTGAGCAAGGCTACGACCTTGGCAAATGCTTTCACGTCCTTTACTTATCACTCTACTGTGCTTGGAGCCAAGCAGGTGTGTCTTCACTTAAATTCGTCCCCTTTTTCTTTTTTTAAATTTCTTTTGTTTACTGTTTATAGTATTACATACATTTCCTTTTCCCCCATCGACCCCTCCCTGGCCACTGCCACCCCCCGGGACAAGCCTCCACCTTTTCGGTGTCTGTGTCCGTTGGTTATGCTAATACGCATGCATACAAGTCCTTTGGTTGATCTCTTACACCACCCCCCTTCCTTCCCTTACTTTCCCTCTGAGGTTTGACAGTTTGTTCAGTGCTTCTCTGTCTCTGGACCCATTTTTGTTCATCAGTCTATGTTGTTCATCGTATTCCACAAATGAGTGAGATGTGATATTTATCTTTCTTCAACTGGCTTATTTCGCTTTGCGTAATGCTCCCCAGGTCCTTCCATGCTGTTGCAAATGGTAAAAGTTCCTTCTTTTTTACTGCAGCATAGAATTCCATTGTGGATGTATCACGGTTTTTTAATCCACTCATCTGCTGATTGGCACTTAGGTTGTTTCCAAATATTAGCTATTGTATTTGTGCTGCTGTGAACATAGGGTGTATATGTCCTTTCTGACTTCTTGGGATATATTCCTAGAAGTGGGATTGCTGGGTCAAATGAGAGTTCTATTTTTAGTTTTCTGAGGAAACTTCATACTGTTCTCCACAGTGGCTGCACCAGTCTGCTTTCCCACCAGCAGTTCACGAGGGTTCCTTTTTCTCCGCATCCTCGCCAACACTTGTTGTTTGTTGTTTGTTGATGATTGCCATTCTGACAGGTGTGAAATGGTACCTCATTGTTGTTTTGATTTGCATCTCTTGGATGATAGTGATTTTGAGCATGTTTTCATGTGTCTCTTGGCCTTCTGTATGTCCTCTTTCAAAAAGTGTCTATTTAGATCCTTTGCCCATTTTTTGTATTCCTCTGCTTCTTGATGTGGTAGCCACTTATGTTCAAAATATGTCTCTCAATTTATTTTGTCTTTGAATTTGGTTGTTACTTTAAACAGAAATTTTACATATGGAAATCGTATTCTGTAGTATTGGTCCTGTGTGCGTGTGTATGCGATCTCATCCCCTTATTTTAAGGCACAGCTGCTGCCACCAGGCTGCTTATTTTAAGGCTGGCTCAGCACCTGCCACCCAGCTGCTTGTCCCCACTCTGTCTCCAGGTGGACCACGCGGCAGCTGTCAAGGAGTACAGCCGCTCCTCAGCCGACCAGGAGGAGCCCCTGTCACATGAGCTGCGGCCCTCAGCAGTGCTCAGCAGGACCATGGATTACCTGGTGACCCAGATCATGGACCAGAAGGAGGGCAGCCTGCGCGACTGGTATGACTTCCTGTGGAACCGCACACGGGGCATACGCAAGGTATTAGCCTCTTCTGATTAGGAGACTAGAAAAAG
Source organism: Lasiurus cinereus (assembly GCA_011751065.1). Taxonomy (NCBI): domain Eukaryota; kingdom Metazoa; phylum Chordata; class Mammalia; order Chiroptera; family Vespertilionidae; genus Lasiurus; species Lasiurus cinereus. The sequence goes on along the minus strand of JAAGEH010000045.1, from coordinate 397,165 downwards.
TGTGTGAATTCCAAAGTGAAAGTGAGAGTTTTGTCATTTTACTATTATATTTTATCTGTAACCAAGTCTACTATTATTTAAAATCATTACAAGTTCCTATTAAAGTGTTCTTTTTAAAAAAATATTATATATATTATTGATTTTTTACAGAGAGGAAGGGAGAGGAATAGAGAGCTAGAAACATCGATGAGAGAGAGACATCGATCAGCTGCCTCCTGCATGCCTCCCCTCCCTCCCCCCCACTGGGGATGTGCCCGAAACCAAGATAAATGCCCCCGACCAGAATCAAACCTGGGACCCTTCAGTCCACAGGCCGATGCTCTATCTACTGAGCCAAACCAGTCTGGCTAAAGTGTTCTTTATGGGCTTTGTTTCAAATTGAAATATGAGAAATTCAGCTAATAAACATGATTTTTCTAGTATGATTCTCCGCATGGGAGTATGTGCTTGGGATCTGTGTCTGTGAAACGCATATGCATATAAGGTGTGTGTGCAAGCATGTGTAATATTCCCCTCTTGTGGCCAGGACATCACGCAGCAGCACCTGTGTGATCCCATGACGGTGTCCCTGATTGAGAAGTGTGCCCGGCTTCATATTCACTGTGCTCACTTCATGTGTGAGGAGCCCATGTCCTCCTTTGATGCCAAGATCAACAACGAGAACATGACCAAGTGCCTTCAGAGTCTGAAGGAGATGTACCAAGACCTAAGGAACAAGGGCGTGTTCTGTGTCAGTGAAGCCGAGTTCCAGGGCTACAACGTGCTGCTCAATCTCAACAAGGGGGACATCCTCAGGTGAATCTTCAGTTCTGGAGCGGGCCTCAGCTGTCTGGCAATGGGGAGCAGGTGTAAACAGGGAGAGAGCTGTTGGGATTAGCAGTAGCTGGTAGTGCTGATTGTCTCTGGTCCGTCATGCTGGGATGATAGTAAGAAACCGTGGCTGGGCTCAGTCTCTTGACCTGAGCCACTGGGAGCAGGATGGATATACGCTGACACCAGCACATCTAAAGTTGCTACAAATCCTTCCTGAGAATAATTTCTTCTTGTCAGCAAGAGGAAATAAGGAAGGAAGGGGCCCGGTGAGTAGAATAGGTGAATGAACCAGGACAGCAATGGCCAGGGTGTCCTATCAGAACTGTTAGCAATTTGCCATTAGGACCCTCTTTCTCAGTATGATTGAAATCTAGTTTTTTATCAGATCCTTTTTTATGGAGTATATTGTCAAATTAATCATATACATTTCTAATCTCTTTTATCTCCTTTAATTAACAGAGAAGTACAACAGTTCCATCCGGCTGTTAGAAACTCCGCTGAAGTGAAATTTGCTGTTCAGGCTTTTGCTGCATTGAACAGTAATAATTTTGTGAGATTTTTCAAACTGGTCCAGTCAGCTTCTTATTTGAACGCTTGTCTTTTACATTGCTACTTTAATCAGGTGAGTAATGTTACTGTACTAGCAGAATTAGAAGAAAGCAGGTTGTTATTTATGATATATAAATATATTTTGTTGTTAATCACCTGAGGATATTTTTTCCATTGATTTTTTTTTTTTTTTTTTAGACAGTGGAAGAGAGACAGGGAGAATAGTGGGAGTGAGAGAGACACGACATCGATGTGAGAGAGATATATCAATTGGTTGCCTCCAACATGAACCCCAACCAGGGCTGGGGATGGAATGTGCAACCCAGATATCTGCCCTCGACTGGGAATTGAACCCAAAACCCTTCAGTGTGCAGGCTAACACTCTTAACCACTGAACATACTGGCTAGGGCATTATGTATGACATTTAAGTGCTGCTTTCCATGAATGTTTCAGACAGGTCTGGGGCTAACTCTTATGCAGCCCTCGTGGCAGCCCCCCAGAGTCTCTGGTGTAACCCCATTCTACAGGTGTTACCGTCATTGATCACTGAAGTTAATGAAAAATGAAAAATACTGACAGTTCAGATATGAAAAACCTCCTTAGAAGCATGTAACTAAAGTTTAGTACTTTATCTTCCCTGGGAGCAAAAAACTGCAGGCATACCGTCTCTAACTTAGGAATTCTCAGTGATATTAAATTTTTAGAGAGCCTGATTGAGCTAAATGCATTTCAATAAATATATCAAGTGCCTACTCTTGGTCAATGCTGTGCTATGCTCGGGGTTACAAAGGCGGCACCCAGGGCTTTGCCTAAAGTGTGAGCTCCTGGTCTCAGAATCTCCAGTCAGGTTTTCAGCCCCAGCCCAGGAGCACTGGGTGATGACAGCAGCCCACGCCTGCCTCCACTGTACACACTGTGCTGTTCCCCCACTGCGAGAGTGGAGGATGCTACCAGCAGAGTCCTTCCTAAGAGCCCTTGGGCTCCACTGGGTGTGAAGGAAGCGGCCTGGGAGATCTCAGGGACCTGCTGGCTGGTTCTTGTGACTCCAGGTCGTTTTTCTTCCTGGTCACACAAAAAGCCTTCCTGTAAACAGTGACTAAACCGCATTCCAGGCAAAGCATCTTCTGCAAGTGTCCTCATTGTCAGATCGGACGGTTGCCAATAGGACTGAAATTCTGGAACAAATGAAAAGATTTCTAACACTGTGCCACTCGGGGAACTCCTTGCAGTTAATAAATAAGACTAATAATTAGTATTTTAAAGTGATTCTTTAACGTTATTAGAATGTCTACCATTTGTGTCCATTTTAATAACTTCAAGTCCACCCTGTCCCTTGTCCTTGGGACTGCCTCCCGCTTCCTCTGTGCTCGGCTCCTGCTGTAGTGATGCCTCCCCTTCAGGCCCCTCCCCTTCCTCCCTCAGGTTTTCTGCACTTGCTGTTCTCACTGCTCTTGCTGCTCACAGCCACACAGGCTCATATCCTCCAGTTCTTGGCCACGGTCTTGGCTGGGCCCAACCTTGTCAGTGCTCCAGGTCCTCTGCCTTTCTTGCACTGTCACCGTTATATATATTGTGTACTTAAAAAAATATATACATATTTTTTAGGAAAAAAAATATATTTTAAATATATTTTATTGACAGGAAGGGAGAGTGATAGAAAGTCAGAAACATCGATGAGAGAGAGACATTGATCAGCCGCCTCCTGCATGCCCACACTGGAGATGTGCCCGCAAGCAAGGTACATGGGACCTTTTAGTCCACAGGGCGATGCTCTATCCACTGAGCCAAACTGGTCTCGGCTAGAAAATATATTTTAATTGATTTCAGAGAGGAAGGGGGAGAGAGAGAGAGAATGAGAGAGGGAGAGAGAGAAACATCAGTGATGAGAGGGAACTGCTGCCTCCTGTACGCCCTCTACTGGGGACCAAGCTCACAACCCGGGCACATGCCCTTGACAGGAATCGAACCCGGGACCGTTGAGTCCACAGGTTGACACTCTATACATTGAGCCACAGGCTAGGGCTATACTGTGTATTTTATATGTGCTTTTTATTCAGTATTGGTTTCCTTAACACATCAGCTGCATGGGGACAGAGATTTTGCTTTGTTCACTGTTGTAATCTCAGCACTAACCATGCCAGGCATGAAGAAAACAATTGATAAATAATGGTTGAGTTAGTTCAAGAATACTGGAAGAAGCCACCCAGATTCCTGTCACCCAACGCAAGTTTTATAAGCGTTTTCATGTTTGTCCTTTGTCTTCTTTAAAAGCACTTGTTATAATTCTGTGAAACAATTTTGCCTCTGACTCTGTTACTTAATTTCATGTCATGCATTTTTAATGGCATTCCATTATCTTTGTGATAATTTTTAGCATCTACACAGCTTTTTGTTGAATGGATGCTGTACAGTTTATTTTCCGTGCCCTGCTGTGGAGTGGTTTGTTTTTAGTTTCTTACAAGTAAGGCCTTGAGGCTAATCTTTTCTACAGAAGGTCTGGTGCGTGAAATTCTTGCACGGGAAGGGTCCCTAGGCCTGGCCGGCGATCAGGGTTGCTGTGGTGCAACCAGTGGGGCAATCGGAACCTCCGCTGGCACTTGCCTTGGCCAGCCTAGCTCTATCTGCTTGCTGGCCCCACCTCCTGCCCCCAGTGCTGGTCGCCTCCCTCTGCAGGGTGACTGGTGGGTTTGCTCAGTGAGCTCCCTCCCCCCTCTCCCACCACCACCTTGGCTGGCCTGGGGCCTGCAGGTTGGGGACAGCTTCTGCATGGAGTATCTGCCCCCTGGTGATAGTGCACATCATAGTGACTGGTTGTTATGCTATTTCCGCCATTCGGTTGACTTGCATATTAGGCTTTTATATAGGATGTTCAAAATTGTCTCCTTTGCATGCATTCCTGGGCATCTTCCACTGAGCAAATGGCCTTAGGTCACCAAGCCTGGGACCCATAATGGCAAGTTGCTGTCCAGAGGGAATGAGCTACAGCAGGAGTCCTGTCCCCCATGCCAGCCTTTCTGTGGTCCTTGGGGCGACTGCAGTGATTGGCTTCTCCTTTCAGATCCGCAAGGATGCTCTCCGGGCGCTCAACATCGCCTACACCGTGAGCACCCAACGATCCACCATCTTTCCCCTGGACAGCGTGGTGCGCATGCTGCTCTTCAGAGATTGCGAAGAGGCCACCGACTTCCTCAACTACCACGGTCTCACTGTTTCCGACGGGTAGGAGCTGAGGGGGAAGCTGAAGGGCATCTTTTTCCTTTTTTGTCTTAATTCTGATAAAGAGCTGGAAGCGCCATTGATGTACGAGCTCCTGCAGAAGGCATGTGTCATGTGCTGCCTCCCTGGTGTATATAGCGAGGCTCAGAGTGGCTGGGGAATGTCCCCAGATCACATGCTGCTTGTCGGCTGATTGGGTTTAGACCCAGTTCTTTGTGACTCCAAAATTAGTGCTTTACAAGTTACTGAAGGACTTAAAGGTAAAGGTTGGGCCGCCTTATTCTGTCCCTTGAGGATGGGCACTCATGATAGGCCACTGCCCAACTCTGATGGCCCAGACAGGTGCCAGTGGGCCAGGGCAGGGCTTTTCTGCTTGCAGTTTGAGTGTTTTGAGAACCTGATGAGGCTCATGGACCTCCCAGAAAATGGCATTATGACATAAAACATGATAGGCGCACCCTGAGCTGGGTTTCCCAACCAGTCCCTCTACATAGGGCCTTTGTGCTGCCTGTAATCCTTCCTCGTTGAGATGTGGCAGCTTTGGAGGGAGCCAGGAGGGTGTATGTGTGGTGTTAACAGCGAGGCCAGCTGGCACCCATGTAGGCTGGCAGCAGTGGGCGCTGCGCCCCTCCTGATTCCCATGTGGGTGGGTGGTTACTGTGTGATGTCATGGAGGGGGCTTCCAGCATTGCTGCCGGGCACTGGGAAGTGAAGGCTGGCCTCTCACCTGAGACCTCTCTCTGTGGGTTCTTTGTGGCCTTGGGTAGCTGTGTCGAGCTGAACCGGTCCTCGTTCTTGGAACCAGAGGGGTTATTGAAGGCCAGGAAGTCGGTGTTCATTACCAGGAAGCTGATGGTGTCGGTTGGGGAAATTGTGAACGGGGGGCCATTGCCCCCTGTCCCTCGTCATACCCCCGTGTGCAGCTTCAACTTCCAGAACAAGTACGTCGGGGAGAGCCTGGCTACGGAGCTGTCTGTGGGCACTCAGAGGCCCGGCTTGGACGCAGCAGGTGAGTGAGCTGCAGCTGCGGGAGGGAACTAGCCGCTTGTCCCTGTAGGAAGCCTCTTGGGGGCCAGAATCGCCTGTCTTGTTTTGGGGCCCAGATGTGGATGTCGGTTCAGTGCTCAGGTGTTTCATCCTGAGATTGGCCCGAAAAGACTCCCTGGCGTCATGTGCTTGCTTCTCATCGTGAAGCTCAGGGCGGGTGGCCAGTCTTTAATGTCACTGGGTGGCCTGGAGGTTGTCCTTCGTGCCCACATGTGCCTGTTCTCTTCCAGGTGGGGGGAGAGGAGAGGAAGGCGGTGCTGAGGCGGACGCGTCCCCGCCTACCCTCCTCCCGCAGCCTCTTCCCATCTTGGCCCCTGCACTGCACTACCTGCCACACCACCCCACAGCCACCCCGAGTGCGACACCCGGCCTCTTCCAACCCCCCGGCCCACCCCCTGTGCAGCCGGAGCTGCTTCCTGCGAAGCCTGAGCCGGTGTACTCGGACGCGGTAAGGAGTCTTCCAGCTCAGGCTCCAAGCAGCCTGTTACGCACAACACCCAGCAGCACCTGGTGTCCAGTCTGACCGTTGTAGATGGATCCCACTAAGGTGGTTGCACATGTGACCTTAGAATGTTCTACACTAGCCATGGCAGGTCTCACTTTGGGATCTAGTCCACAGGCTTGAGTCTGTGTCTTAGGAGCCTGAGGCCTGAGTTTGTTGCCTGTGTTTTTTCTTTGAAAGGTCACAGGCGAAACTTTGGCGAATGGTGTTTATGGATGTAAAGCTGCTGATAAAATAAGTGTTGCCTGGTGTTGAGTGCTTCCTGTGCCAAGAGCTCTGCAGGCCTGTGATGTCCATGGTCGCCCTTCCCAGCGCCATCCTGTGCCCCCATATGTCTGCTCTGAATGGTGCTCAGTATGCTCCTTTGAAAACCAGTGGACATGTTAACTAGGGTCATGGGGACCACGGGTAGCACCACATGCCCACTGACAGGCATGTGATTAGGTCGAGCAGAGCCGGCCCACCTCAGGTGTGGCACTTGGTCTCGCCACCTATTGCTTGGACAGGCACTCAGCACTACCCCAGGCACGGGGTCAGGGAAGAACGTGAAGCATGGCCACAGACACTGAGCGTGTTTGATGTGAGGGAGTGGCACCGGGGGCCTTCTGCTTGGCCTCTGTTCATCAGCAGGAAGTCTTCCCAGAAACAGCATGGTACCCCCTGTGAGCATCTTCAAACACTGTCCATTGACAAGTGTGGGAACCCCTTTCACGTCCCGTGTGATTCAGGGTTCTGGTTCTGGAGAAGGCCGCACACAAATGAAAAGAGACTAGAAAAGGATTAATTTGGTAAATGGGGGCCAGGCAGAAGCCCAAGAGAGGACTACTACTCGCTCTGGCTTTACCATCCCTTTTGTTAAGATTAAAATTATAGAATACACCCCTATCCCTTAGGCAGGAAACTCCAATAAAAGCCAATCAGTGAATTTAGGATTAACAGGTGGGGACTGCTTCAACTAGCAATATCTAGTGATTAGCTCTGACCTTAGAGCAATTAAGGTTAACCAGCCCTCGGAATTCCCTGTCCACAGCTCTCTACTATTAAAGCAGTGATCGGCTTCCGGCAGACAAGGCCTTGATGGGGTTTCTATCCAGGACGAGTTCCATGAGAACTCTGGTTCTGTGAAGGTTGTTAGTGCCTTTAGGCTGTGGAATGAGATTGTTCAGTTATTAGCTGGGTCTGGATTGAGGCACTTGTCACTACTGGCACGCTTGACCCGCCGTCTGACCTCTCTTTAGGACCTGGCACAGGTGGTGGACGAGCTCATCCAGGAGGTTCTTCAGAGTGACTGTGAGGAGGTTGGTGCTGCTGGGGCGGCCTTTGCAGCCACAGCTCTGGGGTAAGTGGGCGCCCCTTCTGCTCTGAAGCAGTCTGCACTCACTGGGACCACACTCTGTCCCTCCAGACATTTCCTCTCGTAAAGCTGTTCTCAGTCTTCCGCAAGAGATGGCAACTTCCCATTTGTATAGGCTCAAATGTTGGTTCTGTCCTCTAGATGGGTGTAATTCATGTTTCTGACCTTCTATTTGTCATTGGCATGTAGTTTCCATTCGTGTCTGCTTTTTGAGCAGCAAGAGGTTTATTAAAAACCATATTTTTCTTTAAACTTTAAATACAACTTAAAATTCTAATAAAGTGCCCTGGCCAGTTTAGCTCAGTGGATAGAGCGTTGGCCTGCGGACTGAGGGATCCTAGGTTCAATTCCGGCCAAGGGCATGTTCCTGGGTTGCGGGCTCAATCCCCAGTTGGGAGTGTACAGAAGGCAGCTGATCAATGATTGTCTCCCATCATTGATGTTTCTATCTCTCTATCCCTCTCCCTCTCTAAAATCAATAAAAATATATATTAAAAAATTCTAATAAAGTAAAAATTAGTTCATTCTCTATTAAATATAAAAAGACTTGATCTGGGGTGGTGAACACACAATACAGTATGCAGGTGACTTAGATGACTTATTACAGAATTATATCCTTAAAATCAATATAACTTTATTAACCAATATCTCTCCAATAAATTGAATAAATAAATAAATATTCAGAGTTATTCCCCCCACCCCAATGAAAAATACTCACTATAGTCCTGGCCAGTGTGACTCAGTGGTTGGAGCACCGGCCCACACACTGAAGGGTCTCAAGTTCGATTACAGGTCAAAGGCACATATCTGGGTGGCAGGGTACATGGGGGAGACAACCAGTCATATCAGTTTCTCTCTCTTCTCTCCCTCTACCTACCTCCCCTCCCTACTCTCTTTCAAAATCAATGGAAAAAATATCCTCAAGTGAGGAATAACAACAATAACAGCAACAGAACAAACAACAAGAAACTAACTTAAATATCTTGGGTTATGTTTCAGTTTATTAAAAATTGGAATATTTTGTACCATTTACATTTTACACCATGGTAAAATTTCCTTAGACATTTAAAACTACAAACTTTATCTGCTTCTGTCTAATACTTCAACATCTAGTCTTAAATTGAATCACAATCTATTTGCTCTGGCCAGTGGCTCGTTGATTAGAGGATAGTCCGGTACACCGGAAGGTTGTGGGTTTGACTATTCCCGGTTTGGACACATACCTAGGCTGTGGGTTTGATGTCAGTTTTGATAGATTTTATTGTCCTGTGCGTTTAATTGTTATGCTAAAAGCTAAATACGTGTTTTCCCCCTGCCGATGTTCAAAGTTTAGTTAGTGGTTAGCTTGGCATTTGTTTATTTAGAATCCTATCCACTTTGCTCTGTCTAGTGTTTCCAATGCTGCTGTGGAGGAGTTGTTAACAGCTGCTACCGCGGGCATTCTGCGGCACATTGCAGCTGAAGAACTGACGGAGGAGAGGGAGCGGAAAGAGGAGGAGAGGCGGCAGGCTGAAGAGCAGAGGTGAGTGTGGCTCATCCTTGCAGTGCACCTGGGGGTCAGGGTGTGTGGACATGCTCCTTCATTGTTGTCCCTTGCATCAGGCCCGAGGCTCACCCAGTGCCCTCAGACACTTCGGCCCAGGGAGTGGGTGGGTCCTGAGGCTGCACCCACCTTGTAAGCAGCAGCAGCCCTTTGGCAGCGGGGAGAGTGGGGGCCATGGGGCTGGAGTGGGGGCAGCTGTGTGGTTTGTCTGGTGGGATCAGAGGGTTAGGCCTACGGACTCAGGCAGCACAACTCAAACCTCCCCTTGTGAGGTCTTGGAGTGTGATGCTGTTTATGTTTATGTTTCAACGTTACCCTTGCTCTTTTTTCTTGTTTTAAATTTAAACCCTTAGGTTGAAGCAAGAAAGAGAACTGGTGTTAACCCAGATGAGTCATAGCCTGGCTGCAGAGCTGACCGAGCTGGTGGTGGTGGAATGTGTGAGGGAAACCTGCCGCCAGGAACTGAAGTAAGTGAAGTGGGGGTCCTGCAGTGAGAGGGGAGTGCTCTGGCAGGAGGGAGCAGGATCCTTGGGCACTGTGGGCAGGCGGCTGCAGCTCCGGCTAGCTGGGTGGCACTTTGGCAAGGAGCATACATACCTTTTGATAGCCAAGCACTAGAACCCTGTCCCTGTATGTGTGTGGCTTCCAGAGAGGGCCTCCCTTCACTGTCACCTTCATTGCGGACCCTCCCCCGGACATGGGGATGTCTCAGCAAAAGAATTTACTGGTAGTCTCCATGCCAGGTTACTTATCATTGGTTTTCTGAAGTAAAAGATCCTTTTCTTATTCCACACGGTAAAATATTTCTTGGCGCTATCTCACTTAAGAACTTTATTGATTTCCACGCCAGGCTTTAGGGAAGACAGAGGTTCAGTTGTACAGGAAACTCTGTCCTGTTGCTTAAGCCCTCCGAGATAGCCTCGAAGGCGACGGGCTCTTTAGTCCTGATCACAGCTCCCAGTGCAGATGGGGAACAGACCTAGAGGCGGAAGTGTGTTCATTAATGTTTCTCTTTCTATTAATTGGGAATCTGTTTCCATATTTCCTATAAGAGGCCTTACAGATAATGGACATCTGTCTGTTCTTAGTCCCAGGAAGGGGTGTGAGGAGATACGAGAACCCAGGACTCATGGATGTGCAGGGAATGTGCTGTTCTTAGCTCCTGGAGGCTTGGCCTGCAGCTCACCCAAGAGGGTGGCTATTGGAAATGGGTCTTGCCTGTTTAAGCTACTTTGATTATTGTGACTAAATATATTTGGTAAAGTCCTCTTAACCCCTTTTGGTTGATAGGATTTTGTTGCAAAAATCTCTCTTAAAGATACTGGTTTATCTGAGGGCCACCGTTGTTTGACCACAGGATGCCAGTTATGTACCTGAGACACTTCTGATTGCAAACAGCAAATATTGCTGATGAGGGGATGTCTTAACGGTCATTTAAAAACTAACATTTCTAGCTATTGTTTTAAGATAAAGATTTATTTCCAAGGGCCCCACTGGTCCTGTAATCTAGTACCCTGTAATTTTGTTTTTTTTTTCTCTTATGCTTGTTGTATGACATTCCTTTCCAAATGACTGTACCTTAAGTGAAATGAAAATCTTAAAAGTTTCTCTTGCAGCAAGAATGTAATTACATTTCAGTATAAAAGATACGGATCTTGTACTTTTAAGGCAAGCCCTCGGTGAGCGTGGGCCCTGGCGCAGTGGCTCTCATGCTGATGGCCCTGTTTCCTAGGAGTGCGGTAGAGACAGACCAGAAGGTCCGCATGGCCCGTTGCTGTGAGCAAGTCTGTGCCCACCTGGTGGACTTGTTTCTTGGGGAGGAGATTTTCCAGACCGCAAAGGAGACCCTCCAGGAACTTCAGTGCTACTGCAAGTATCTCCAGAGGTAAGTCACGTGTTCTTACAGATAAATCCATGCACACAGGAGTCTTTTTACAAAGATACTTTCAGAAACGGACAATTATACACAGGCACACATGTGCACTCACACACACACACACACACACACGTTACACCTTCTTTCCTAAAAGGAATAAAGGGATGAGTAAGGAATTATTTGGGGAAGGATTGTTCTGTATTTTGACTAATATTTAAAGGTTGTTTTTTCTCATTTACCCTTGCACTATACACAGGGAGATGGCCATGAACAAATGAAGCCAATTATAGCTGTGTGCAAAACTTAACTTATAATGCAAAAAGACAATTCCTACAGAAATGTATACAACATACGAGCGGTGTATATTCAGATAGTTTGTTTCGGTCTCATATATAGTAGTACAGTATAAGCCTAAAGAAAAGAAGGAAAATAATGAACACACAGCATAGTGGTTACTTTGGGAACAAGAGGGCATGTGACTCAGAGGCACTGCTTCTCAACTGGATGAAAGGATGTGGGTGTTTGATTCATCATTCATCTCTAACCTGGGCATGTATGTCTTACATAATTTGTATGGTGATTTAGTTCATGTAAAACTTAAATAAGTACTAGTGTTCCTTGGCAGCTGCAGCCACATAAAAGGGAGCAGTGAGTTTCCATTCCACGAGAGGCCATCTTCCTCCAGCTGCTTGTGTAGCCACAGACACGTCTGTCCTTTTTGTAGTTCTTGCACATCTGGGGGCATGGTGCCAGCTCTGTGCCCAGGCATTCTTTCCTCCCATTTGCTAGGATAGGAGGTGGAGGCCTGACCACAGCAGCATGTCAGCTCTTGGCCTTTATAAATGGCCCCTGGCCCTGTGGATGGACTTGCATGTGGATTTCTCTCTCTGGCCTCTACAAAGAGTACTGTAGTAACCATCTTGCACATACAGTGCACACGTTTGGAGATAAAGCTCCATCAGTGGTGGTTGCTGGGTCGAAGGGTCTATGTACCTTGCATCCATATTGCCAAACTGGCCCTCCAGAGAGCCATCGCATTAGTTATTAAGTTCAGTCACTTTTTTTGCTTACCACCATTCATTTGCTTCAGGCCTCTCCTATGCCTGAGTTGTTTTTAAAGTTTTTTTTTCCCTTGAGTTTTACTTCTGACTAATTTCTTTTTTTTTAAATATATTTTATTGATTTTTTACAGAGGGGAAGGGAGAGAGATAGAAAGTCAGATGAGAGAGAGACATCGATGAGAGAGAGACATCGATCAGTTGCCTCCTGCACGCCTCCCACTGGGGACGTGCCCGCAAGCAAGGTACATGCCCTTGACCGGAATCGAACCTGGGACCTTTCAGTCCGCAAGCCGACGCTCTATCCACTGATCCAAACCGGTCTCAGTCTGACTGATTTCTTAATTTCAGGACTGTTGCTGAAAAAGACTGAGCATATTGCCAAAAACTGTGTTCCCATGTTAATGCTGCCGGAGCTTACGTTTTGTCTGTCCCTGTGGGAACCTCTAACACACGCAGTGACGACATGTCGGTGTGCCCTCAGGTGGAGGGAAGCTGTTGCAGCCCGGAAGAAGCTGAGGCGCCAGATGCGGGCCTTCCCTGCAGCGCCCTGCGGGGTGGACGTGAACAACCGGCTGACGGCGCTGGTGCCCAGTGCAGAGTGTCCCATCGCTGAGGAGAACTTGGCCAAGGGCCTCCTGAACCTGGGCCACGCCGGGAAAGTGGGCATCTCCTGCACCAGGTCAGCGCTCCTCAGTGCCCCTGTCCCACCTCTGTGTGGTGGGGGAAGACAGATGGCGTCAGAGAGTGGACGTGGGACTGCCTTTTGCAGGTGTCTTTCCCTCCAGTTGTGGACAGGTGGCTGCTGTCTGCTTTGATTTAGGTGCCTTTTCCCCATGAAACTTTCGTGTCCTGGTAATTGCATTTAGGTGGGACCACCTGTTTTTGTCCTGAATTGAGAATACACCCTGTCCATCTCATTTGAGGAATCAAAGGTCCATGTGGGCTCACTGCCACTCCTACTTCCTGTTTCCTATGCTTCTGGATTCTTCTGCCTTGTCATTGCTGCTGCTGCCTCACTCACACAGCTTTCTCTGTCTTCTGCAGCACCATTTTAGGGACTCCACCTCCACCCTCCAGTCTCTCTCATGGGGCTCCCTCCTGTGCCCTGTTGGCATGGCCCTCTCTGCCATTCCTCCCAGTCACCCTGAGCATGTGCAGGGCCGGCCTCTCTTCAGGCCCATGGGGAGCCGGGAGAGGGCAGCTGGGTCTCATGGGGTGCCTTGTCTTCCCCTGGGCTGTCATGGGACATTCTCTCTGAAAACTGTCTCCAGGGTTTCATTTGACTCCAGCAAACTACGGTTGCCTCGATTTCCGAGAGCCCGTTTCTGCCTCTGTAAGTGGGTGGGCAAGAGCGCTGACCTGTCCCAGATGCACTCTGTGGTCGGAGCACTCTTCTTTGGCCCATGGCAGCCTGGGCACTGGCCTGGTCTCCTCCTGAAGTCATGGCTGCTTTATCTGTCACCCCCTTCCCCCCAAACACACGCTCAGCTCAGCCCCCGCCCCCTGTTCTTCCCTGCCGCTCCCTCCTTGGTAATCCTTTTCTGTCCTTCCCACTGACATCTCCCCTCGTGCATCTCCGGCCCAGGCTCCTGTATCCTGTGTTCCAACTTCTGTATCCAATTCCCAACCCGATGTCAGACCTGCTTTTCACCCAGCCTGCCCCGCTCTGGGCCTTCCATGGAATGCTAGCCTGTCTTCCCTGCGCTTAGATCAGGCACCTGGGCTCGGGCCCATCATTCCAGAGCACTGCTCTCACTACCACCTCTGCTGCAGCCTGTCTGCCAGCTTCTGCCCTTGACCTCTACACCCTGGTGTTCTCACCATCACAGTTGATTCTGGACACTTCGTGCCTCTGGTTGACATCTTTGTGCTGCTCCCTGAGTCCTTACATGGCTGCCCTTGCCTCCCTTCCAACCCCAGCTGCTGTCTCTGTCCTCTGCACACGGGCCCACTCCTGCCTTGGCATGGCCACCCCCCAGACTCTCCCCTGAAATTATCATGCTGTGTCCCCTTATTTCCGTTAGTGACAGCTTATCGCAAATCACTTCTTGGACCTCCTTGTGTGAGACCACAGCATACCCATGTAGAGGCGTGTCTTTCCCCGTGACAGCAGGTGTGCTAAAGAGCAGGGATTTTCTGTTTCCCGCCATCTCCCATGATTGACACATGATAATTCCTATCTGTGGAATGAATAGGTCTTTTGACTGATCCATTTATCAGAAAAAGTTTTCTTGGTCTCCTAAGTATTTCCACCAGTTACTTTTCCTGAAACCATCGGTGAAGTACTTACCATGACGTTGCTCCGGCCCCACGTAGGCACGGTGTTGCATTGGTCTCTCTTTCTCTGTAGGCTCCGGAGTCTCAGGAACAAGACGACGCACCAGTTGAAGGTCCAGCACTTCCACCAGCAGCTCCTGAGGTCTGTCCCGCCCCCGCCGTGCGAGCTGCTCCTGCGCGGGGCTGAGCACCACCGGCTCACCCCCCTTGCCCTGTCTTCCTTTCAGTAATGCAGCGTGGGCGCCCCTGGACCTGCCATCCCTGGTGGCTGAGCACCTCCCTGGTAGCAGGAATCGTGTGTTTTGGAAGCTGGTGCTGGTGTTGCCCAACCTCGGAGAAGAGCAGTCCCCAGAGAATCCTGGCAGGTCAGGGAGGGGTTCCCTGGGTGGGGAGGGGCTGGGGGTTTGATGCTGAGAAAGCAGCCTGGGGAGGTGGAGCACTTCTCTCGAGAGCGTGGGACACTGGAGCAACGGGGTCAGAGAGGCGTGTCCCTCTCAGGCATGGTGGGAGCGCTGATGTGTAGGTTTACATTTTGGTACTTAGACTGCAGTCTGTTTTGTTTGTGGTTTGCAATTGACACTTTACATGATTTAATTTTTTCTACTGTAAATTTGGTGATAGTCTGTCCAAAAGCATTTCAGAGTTGTTATTTGAAGCTACGCTAAGGTGTATTGAATGGAGCCTGCTTCATTTTAGAATCTTGTGGAAGACAGTTTGCAATTTGTTTCTTAGAAAAAAATTTTGGCATTTAAACAAAGAAATCCAAAAAGTCGACATGGCATTATTTCCTATAACCAAATTGCTTCCATACTTTTAAAACAACTATAAAACATGTTACTTTACTTTTTTAAATATGTATTTTATTGATTTTTTACAGAGAGGAAGGGAGAGGGATAGAGAGAAACATCAGTGAGAGACATCGATCAGCTGCTCCTGCACACCCCCTACTAGGGATGTGCCTGCAACCAAGATACATGCCCTTGACCGAAATCGAACCTGGGACTTTTCAGTCTACAGGCCGAAGCTCTACCCATTGAGCCAAACTGGTTTCGGCTACTTTTCTTTTTTAACAGCTTTATTGAGATG
Organism: Lasiurus cinereus; assembly: GCA_011751065.1. Taxonomy (NCBI): domain Eukaryota; kingdom Metazoa; phylum Chordata; class Mammalia; order Chiroptera; family Vespertilionidae; genus Lasiurus; species Lasiurus cinereus. The sequence goes on along the minus strand of JAAGEH010000045.1, from coordinate 381,840 downwards.
TAATTCACATATATAAATTTCACCCATGTAAAGTATCCATTTCACTGGTTTTTAGTACATTCACAGAGTTGTATAACCATCATCAGGATTTAATTCCAGAACGTTTTTTCACTAAAAAGAATCCCTATGTCCGTTACCGGTCACTCTCCATTCCTCCCTACCTCCCACCACTGGCAGCCACTAATCTGCTTTCAGGCTCTACGCATTTGCTTTCCTGGACATCCTATGTAAATGGAGTCATACCGCTTGTGGGATTTATGACTGGCATCTTTCACTCATGTTTTCTACATTCATGTTATAGAGAATATATCAGTCCTTTTGTGTGTGTGTGTGGCTGAGTAATATTCTATGGAATGAATTTATCAGATTTTATTTGTTCATCAGTTGGTGGGCATATTTGGGTTGTTCCCACCTTTTTTTTTTTTTTTTTTTTTGGCCATTAATGCTACTATGAACGTTTGTGTTTATGTAGATATATGTTAGCAGTTCTCTTGGTTATATACCTAGGAGAGGAATTGCTATGTTGTGTGGTAAATCTGTGTTTAAGTGTTTGAAGACTTGCTGAGCTGTTTCCATACTGGCTATATCATTTTACATTCCTGTCAGCAATGTCTGAGGGTATTATGTTCTCGGAACACATTACTTTTTAAGCAGGAACATGTATAGGGTAAAGAAAAAGAAAGTAATAAAGCTTATCACATAAGACAGCTGAACAAAGATGAGAGTTGTGTTTTAAAAGTGTTTAAATGATTCATTTCTTAAAATAGCTGTCTTCTGATTTGCTAATTCATTAGGAGATATATGTCCCAAGAATTCTTAAGGTCTCAGGTCTGAGAAATTAGATTCTGTAAAACATGTATATTTTAAACTCTTGAGGATTTTTCCTATTGCTCAGAACCTTTTCTTAGTGCTCTCGAATCTTAAGTCACTTTAGAATGAATTAATTCCTGAGTGCTCTCTCCTCTTACCCAAAAGAAAGATCCCCGCAGAGTTTTGTGCAGATCTGCTTCACAGTATAATTTGTGTCTGTGGACCTACATCTGTGTGATTTCTCTTTCCAAATTATTTATAGTTTAGATTTAGAATTGGATTCTTCAAGTATTGTTTTCTTTTATTCACAGAATTCTGACAAATTGGTTGCAAGTCAAGTTCATGGGAGGTGATGGCTCAGATGACATATGCAGCGATGCTGGTGGAATTCAGACACTCGCGCTTTTTAACGCACTTGGCAGCAAAGGGAATCAGACAGTTTCTGTCAGTGTGTGTATAAAGGTGAGTGATAATCACTTCTGTATTTACTTCTGTGATTGTCTTATTTTCTCTCATGTCCAAACATTACTGGCATCATAAATGCCTGAAGTGGTTTTTTTGTTTTTTGTTTTTAATATATTTTATTGATTTTTTTTTTTTACAGAGAGGAAGGGAGAGGGATAGTCAGAAACATCGATGAGAGAGAGACATTGATCAGCCGCCTCCTGCACGCCCCCTACTGGGGATGTGCCCGCAACCAGGATACATGCCCTTGATCGGAATCGAACCCGGGACCCTTTAGTCCGCAGGCCAATGCTTTATCCACTGAGCCAAACTGGTTTCGGCCTGAAGTGATTTGGAAAGAATGTGGGAGGCTCATAGACATCCCATGGATCCCTGTTGGTGTGGGATTCCAGGTTAGTGTCTGGAGCACAATGAGCCTTAATTGCCTCTGGTCACAGACCACTTTGAGAATTTGGTGGAACTCAGAACCATCCTGACAAATGCATAGATGCACCTGTGCTCTTCTGCACGTCATTTAGACGCCCTGAACTCTACATTTATTTGCCTCTGGTAATCAACCCGAGAGAGAAGAAATAGCATTCCACAAAAGTCAGTGATGGTTAGACTTCACTACTGACATCACTGTTAAAATAGATTCCTGATACATCAGGTCTTAGCAAAAAAATAATGTGTTTTAAAAAATCTTTATCGTTGCCCTGACTGGTTTGGCTCAGTGGATAGAGCGTCGGCCTGCAGACTGAAGGGTCCCGGGTTCGATTCCGGTCAAGGGCATGTACCTTGGTTGTGGACACATCCCCAGTTGGGGGTGTGTAGGAGGCAGCTAATGGATGTTTCTCTCTCATCGATGTTTCTGTCTTTCTTTTTTTAAAATATATTTTATTTATTTTTTTACCTAGAGGAAGGGAGAGGGATAGAGAGTCAGAAACATCAGTGAGAGAGAAACATTGATCAGCTGCCTCCTGCACACCCCTACTTGGGACATGCCTGCAACCAAGGTACATGCCCTTGACCAGAATCGAACCTGGGACTTCTCAGTCCCCAGGTTGATGCTCTATCCACTGAGCCAAACCGGTTAGGGCTCTCATCAATGTTTCTAACTCTCTATCCCTCTCCCTTTCTTTCTGTAAAAAATTAATAAAATATACTTCAAAAATAAAATATCTTTATTGTTGAAAGTATTACATAGGTCCCCTATTCCCCCTGCCACACACACATGGTTTTTGATCCTATAGTTTTCACTAAACTTGAACCCAGCCACTGTCTAGGTTCAACATTGGACATCAGGTTAGTTGTTATTGTTTTTACATTCAGATGGTCCTCAGTTTTCCATTACAAGTTCTGTTTTTTGCTCTTTATAGGTGTTTGCATATACTCACATTAACTGGTTTCTCGAGAGAGTTTTATTTAATGAGAGCCTGGTTTTGCATTAGGTTCAGATCTGCATAAGTGAGTTTTAGGTTTCAGAAATGAAACCAGATGTGTGGCTTATTTACTTGGGAAACAGCACTGTGCAGGCCAGGAAGTGGACTTCAGTGCTGAGCACTTGGTGTTGGTGGCTCTCACTATGGAGCCACCGGCCAGATCACCATCCTGTTTTCTGTCTTTCTTTTTTTACATTGTGTTCTGGGAAATTTCTTTGACTTTCTATTCCAAATGTTTTTTTATGTTTATTTCCTTTTTTTAAATTCCTTATTTGACATAATCACCTTGTGACTGTTTTGTATGCGTGATCTTATGTCTCTGAGAAAGTTAGGATTTTTTCTAAGTTTTCTTATGCTCCCTGCTTTGTCTGTTTGCTTTGGGTTTCTTTTTTCTGTAATTCTGGTTTCTTATGTTGGCTGCTCTCCTCGGACACCTTATTTGAGACTGTCTGCCATACTCAAGTAAGGCCTATGAAGGGTTGGCCACAAGCTCTGTGTTTGGGTGGGATAGAGGGTAACTGAATGGCAAGCCGTCCTTTATAGAAGACCGCGAAATGTCAGGTTCTGGATATGTTTCCTGGGTGTTCTTTTTCTCTGGACAGGCTCCTAGGGCAGCCACTGTGCTTTCTGTGTAAGGTGGGGAGTGGCCAGGTGTCCTCCACTTGCCCGGAGATGCCCCTGTGACTGGATCCTCTCAGGGCAGACCCCTGCCTAGGGTACAGATTGCGCTTAAAGGCCACCTGGTGGGTGTTACCAGAAGTTTCCTTAATGAGCTGTAGGGCCATTGCTCTGTGTGTGACTCATCCCTCCCAGCTGACCTGGGTCTTTCCACACTATGTCTGTAGCCCCACACGCATAGCTTCCTCTGCTTTACCAGCCAGTGATGTTCCCATCTCCCCAGTGTTTTCTAGAAATGGGTTGAAATCCCTGGTATGCCGCTGGCTTTCCTTCCTCCTTTTCTGTCATTATGGGATTACCTGTTTTTATAACTGTTTAAGGGTAACTGTTAACCTGAAAGTAACATGCTCAGAAACAATTACAGCTGGAGGTTGGATTACCTGTTGATCCAGCTGTTTCTGGCAATAATTTGTCGCCTCGTGGAGGGAGGCTGGCCAAAGTGCAATGTAGTTTGGCTCCGCTCACTCTGGGGCTGATGTTCACTACTGATTTATCCCCTGATCACCATCCAGGTAGCCTACGGTGCTCTCAGCGACGGCGCCCTGGACGCTGTGGAGACCCAGAAGGAGCTCCTGGGCACCAGCGGCCTCATGCTGCTGCTCGCCCCCAAAGCCAAGTGTGAGGACATTGCAGAGGAGGACGTGTATTGGCTGTCGGCACTGCTGCAGCTCAAGCAGCTCCTGCAGGCCAAGCCCTTCCAGCCTGCGTTGCCGCTGGTGGTGCTCGCACCCAGCCTGGGCGGGGACGCCATGGAGAAGGAAGTGGATGATGGTTGGTGAGGCTGTTTCTTGATGAACCGGCATGTTCCATAAATGGGTTGAGCCCCGGGTCTGAGGAAATGCTGGCAGTTCAATGGCGGGAGTCGGGATAGCAGCCGCTGTGGTGATTGGGAGCAGGTCCGGGCGGGGTTAGTGCAGTGAGGTGTGTGCTCACACACAGACTCAGCCGAAGACAGGTGACCGCTGCTTCTTTTCAAGGTCTGATGCTACAGGACTTGGTTTCAGCGAAGCTGATTTCAGATTATATCATCATTGAAGTTCCTGATTCCATTAACGATTTACAAGGCACAAATAAGGTAAGGTTTCATTATTTTTGAAGGTCCCACCAGATGTTCAGTTTTTCTCTTCTTGCTCTATCTTGAATTTGGGGTATATTGCTGCTTGCATTTTTAAATTTTATTTTTAAAAGTTAATCTAAAAATATAAGCACAAATAGAAATAAAAGATAAAATTTTACCATAATCTTTTTAAAAATATATATTTTATTGATTTTTAACAGAGAGGAAGGGAGAGGGATAGAGAGTTAGAAACATCAATGAGAGAGAAACATCGATTAGCTGCCTCCCGCACACCTCCTACTGGGGATGTGCCCACAACCAGGGTACATGCCCTTGACCAGAATCGAACCCGGGACCTTTTAGTCTACAGGCCAACGCTCTATTCACTGAGCCAAACCAGTTTCAGCTCCATAGTCTTGCTACCTGCAAAAAAAATGAAATTGAAAAACAAAATATTCTTACTGATTTTAGATAGAAAGGGAAAGGAAAAGAGAGAAACATTGGTTGGCTGCCTTCTGCACATCCTCTACTGTGGATCCTAAAACCTAGGCAATGTGCCCTAATCAAGTGACCTCTTGATTTCATGGTTTAATGCTCAACCACTGACCCACACTGGCTGGGCTGTTCATGTCATTTTTTTAGAGGTTTTATAGGTATGGATTTGAAATATGATTATTCATGTCTTATATTTGAAGGTCAGATATATAAATTATTTTTACTTTTTATTTATCATTTAAAAAATATATTTTATTGATTTTTTTCACAGAGAGGAAGGAAGAGGGATAGAGTTAGAGAGACATCGATCAGCTGCCTTCTGCATGCCCCCCACTGGGAATGTGCCTACAATCCAAGATACATGCCCTTGACCAGAACTGAACCTGGGACCCTTCAGTCCACAGGCTGACACTCTATCCACTGAGCCAAATTATTTTTATAGGGTCGTTATTGAAATATATGAAGAGATAATTTATCAGAAGTTTCCTTTTAAAGGAAGCCTGTTCTGACGTTTATATCAGGGAAAGAAATGCCAGGAATTAAATAAAAGTAACTAGGAAGAAAGATAACGACAGGATGTGAAAGCATCCCGGCATATAACGAGGCTGTTCTTCCTCCTAAAACTGGAAGACGTGGTTTCCCTATCTGCACGGTGAAGAGGCTGTGCAGGCTGGCTTTCTTCAAGCCCGCGCCCTTCCAGTGGGTGATCCAGCCTCACCTCGGGGTGGGGTGGGCCTCAGGACCCCTCAGCATGCTCCGGTGGCACTTGCCAAAACAGCTGTGGGTGGGGCTCCTTCTGAAAAACAACAAAAAACAACATGACCTGCTTAACCGATGGTCTTTGCTTCCCAGGTTTCCCAGGCCGTGCAGTGGCTGGTTTCCCACTGCCCCTGTGCCCCCGACCTTTGCTGCCAGACCCTCATTCAGTATGTGGAAGATGGGGTTGGCCGTGAGTTCAGCGGCCGCTTTTTCCATGACAGAAAGGAGAGGCGGCTGGGAGGCCTGGCCTCTCAGGAACCGGGTGCCATCATCGAGCTGTTCAACAGCGTCCTGCACTTTCTCGCCTTCGTGGCGTCCTCCGAGCAGCTCTGCGACCTGTCCTGGCCCATCACCGAGTTTGCTGAGGCCGGGGGCAGCCGGCTGCTTCCTCACCTTCACTGGAATGCCCCGGAGCACCTGGCCTGGCTGAAGCAGGCTGTGCTGGGCTTCCAGCTGCCGCAGATGGACCTTCCACCCCCGGGGGGTATGTGCTCCTGCTGAGGGGTGATGGCTGGGGATGAGGACAGGGGGCGGCAGGGCACCCGTTTTTTATTGCAGTGGCAGTCTGGCAGGTATTGGGCACTGGTGTGAGGTTCTTATAGCCTCCATTCTGTGCCCCCTGTCCCCATTCTGCACCTGCCTTTGGGTGTAGGAGGCAGAGTGAGCAGGGTTTTTGTGAAGTGACAGTTGGCCCTTCACTGCCAGTAGAGCAATCTGTGGGTATCTGCTGGTCTGCGGTGTGGGAAGAGCACTGACCACAAGGCCTAGAGTTTCTGAGTGGACGCCAGGTCCTGTCCTGCCTGCACCAGGGGGTCTGAGGGTGAAGAGTGTGGGGACCAAGCAGTCCTGTGCCCATCCTGCTGGGGCCACAGCATTCGATGCTGACTTAAAGCCAGTGTTCCTTCTTTGTCAGAGCCTCTGTTCCGTGGCTCTGGCTGAGCGGTTGAAGCCTTTGGGCTGTTCTGATCCAATCTCAGGTGCCCTGGGCTGGGCATGGAGACTGCCCTTGCCTTGTTGATGCTGTTAGGCGGGGGGAGAAGGCGGTTCACTGCTATGTGGTACAGTCTGGGGCCCTGGCAGGCCACTTGGGCAGCATGGAATAGAGGACTCAGGTGCCCTTTTAAACTCCAGGGTGTGATCTTCAGTGGGTCTAACAGATGCTCATTTCTGAAAGCACCCAAAGGGAAACCCTCTGGGCTGTGAACTAGTTCAGTGTTTCCCCAGAGAAGTCAGGACCTCGTGTACCAGCCTCACTTGGGTCCCTGTTAAAGTACAGATTCCTGGGCCTGTACAATTTGAATCCCTGGGAGAACCCTTCATTGTGAGTTTTGTCTAAGGAGACTGAGTCCCTTGTCAGGACATGGGGAGGGAGATGCTCTTTCCTGAACAGCCATGATTTATTGTATTCAGATTCGAGAACAGACTTCGCGGCTACAGGTTGCCTTCTCCTGAGTTAATATAGAGTGAAGAACATTTCGTGTAGATTTCCAGCTGTCCTTCAGCCAAACCTAGTGACTCACAAGGCGCTTTCTCTCCAGCTCCCTGGCTTCCTGTGTGCTCCATGGTGATCCAGTACGCCTCCCAGATCCCCAGCTCTTCCCAGACCAAGCCCGTCCTCCAGTCCCAGGTGGAGAGCCTGCTCCGAAGAACTTACGACAGGTGGAGGAGCAAGAACCCCGCCCCTGGCCGGGAGGCGGGGCCCTCAGTTGCTGAGATCCCGTGGGATGACATCATTTCCTTGTGTGTCAACCACAAGCTGAGGGACTGGACGCCCCCTCGGCTTCCCATCACATCAGGTAGTCAGCGTGTGGCACTGTGGGGCTGGCTCCTCATGAGACTTGACTGGGCCAGTTTCAGCAAAGCAAGAAGCTTACGTGATATTTGTTTCTTTTCCTGTGGGTCACCACTCTTCCTTTACTTGGGACTCCCTCCTGTAAGCCCGTGACTTCCAGGTGACTTGTAAACATTGGGAAGAGCTCAGACGGTTCCAGGAGAGCCGAGACTCCACTCCCTGATATGGCCCCTCAGGCTGGCTCTACGTTTCAGACAGTTTGTGGCTCTGGGTAATTTCACTTGCCGTACCACACTCGGGGCATGAGCCTGACCAAACCTTGAGTGACCCATGGACACTTGGAGCAGGTTGGCTCAAATGGGAGCCATGTAATATGTGACAACTCAGAGGGGCTTCTCCTGAAATCAGTGATTATAAGCAAATGTCAAGTGGTCGCTTATTGCTTTTTTTATATTCGTTTAAAATTTGTTTTCATCTTTTCTCAGAGGCACTGAGTGAAGATGGTGAGATATGTGTATATTTTTTTAAAAACCAGCTGAAGACATATGATGTTCCTGTGTCGTGGGAACAAGCCAGAATGCAGACGCAGAAGGAGCTCCAGCTGAATCAGAGGTGGCGAGATCTGTGTTCATTGTATGTTTCTGTCATCCCTCCACCCAACAGAACAAACCCATGTAGTTCTCTTCCAAGGTACACAGACAGAAATTCATACCCTGTACATAGAATCCAGCCCATTGTGGGTAGATTGTGACATACTTGAGAAACAGATCATTCCCATGTAGTAGATAATGATTCTTAAGCTGAAAGAGCAAGCATCTCATTTCATTTATCAGATGAATCTGACCCTGAAATTGTAATATAACTGGGAGAGTGCAGACAGAAGAAAAGCTGACATCTCATAAATCTAGTTAAAAAATGCCAAATAAAGTGTTAGCACATGCAGAATTGCAGTACATAAAAATTCACAAGTAGCCTTTGTCCAGGATAAGCAATATCAACAAAGAGCAATCTATTTGTGTAATATGGTGCCATAACAGAAAAATAGTGCTTATTTAGTAGTTGATGACATGCTTTTATATCCTTTCCTGCCTAAAAATTATATACCTCTTTCTAATAAAAATTTCAAACTTGGGTTTAAAAAAAAATTCTGCCCCCAAAACCATTCTTGGTAAAACATTAGAAATGCTGAAGTCAAACCAGCCTGAGCTGCCCTGATGTCCCTGCTGTTTACTTTTTTTTTTCTTTCTTTTTTTAAAAAAATATATTTTATTGATTTTTTACAGAGAGAAAGGGAGAAGGATAGAGAGTTAGAAACATTGATGAGAGAGAGACATCAATCAGCCGCTTCCTGCACGCCCCCTACTGGGGATGTGCCTGCAACCAAGGTACATGCCCTTGACGGGAATCGAACCTGGGACCCTTCAGTCCGCAGGCCATCGCTCTATCCACTGAGCCAAACCGGTTTCGGCTACTTTTTTTTTTTTTTTAATATATTTTATTGATTTTTTTAACAGAGAGAAAGGGAAAGGGATAGAAAGTTAGAAACATCGATGAGAGAGACATTGATCAGTCGCTTCCTGTACGCCCCCTACTGGGGATGTGCCTGCAACCAAGGTACATGCCCTTGACGGGAATCGAACCTGGAACCCTTCAGTCCGCAGGCCAACGCTCTATCCACTGAGCCATACCGGCTTCGGCCCTGCTGTTTACTTTTGTCCTGGAAATCCTGCCCAGTGCAGAGATACAGGTGGCATAAATATCGAAAGGAAGGAGAAACTCATTTCTAGATAGTAAAGTTCAAGATAATCAAGTTACACCCTTAGAGTCATGCGGAGTTCAGGAAGGTGATTAGATAGATTGATCTACCAGGTACAGAAAGTCCCATGCACAGCACCAACATGCCTGTAACATGAAAGCAGACTGACCTGGAGAGGTCTTAAACCCCTGTCAGGGGAACTCTGAGACCCCTGAAGGTGCAAAGAAAGCCTGCATCAATAAGGGGCAAGCTACCCTTGCTGTTGGTAGGACAGGCACTATGAAATTCTCAGTTCTTAAGCTATAAAGAAATGCCCTAAGTTATAAAGTTAGGGCATTTCACTGGAGGATATTTTTTCCGTTGATTTTTTAGACAGAGTGGGAGGGAGGGGGGAAACAGAGAGAACTTTGATATGAGAGAGAGACAACAATTGGTTGCCTCCTGCAAGTGCCCCAGTTGGGGCTAGGGATTAAGGCTGCAACCAGGCCAACACTTTAACCACTGAGCAGCCAGGTAGGGCAGGGTATTTCCAATTAAAAAAAAACCCAAGAGCTTTTTCCCCCTTGGTCTTGACAGTTTAATCCTAACATTCCTCAGGATCAGAAAATGTGTAGTAATTGCTGGGAACATTTTGAATAAGGATAACAAGGAAGGCCTGCTCTTTCTGATGTTAAAACATAATACGTAGTAGAGCTACAGTAGGCGAATGGATCAGAATAGAAAGTCCTGACAGAACCATATGTGAGGAAAATACAATGCCAAATTAGGGGGTGGGGAGGCAGACATTGGCATCTGTTTAGAAAAAAAGTTAGCTTCGCTATCTCCCACTGGTTGTAAATAATTAGCTCCGGATGGATTTAATAGCTAAATATAAAAATCAGAACCTTGCTGATAATAGGGGGAGCAGAGACCTGTTGATAGTCTAGGGATGAGAAGCAACACACAGAGTAGGGATGCCCCAGGGCCAGCTGCCCAGGATACAAGTCCCGTAGGCAGAGGCTGCCCTCCCTCCGAGCCCTGCACTTGACCTGAGGGAAGGCTTGACCTTGAGGGAAGCTGGAAGCAGGAAGGGGTGGGTCTCAGGCTCTCTGTGCACCCACATCTCACTATTTCTGGAGAAACCCTTTCTCTTTCCTGATCATAAGTGTTTCAAAACATGTACTTGCAGCTTGGAAACAAAGACTTTCCATCCTTCTGCAAACAAGTTTCCCACTCCGATACTTCACGCGCACCGGAAAGAGAAGGGAAATGCGGAGTGTGGCCGAGAGAGGCAGGTTCCCAGCACGGAGGACCTGATGCGCGGAGCCTCGGCCCCGGAGCTCCTGGCCCAGAGCCTGTCCAGCAGTCTTCTCCTGGAGAAAGAGGAGAGCCAGAGGTGAGGCCCCTCCCTCCCCTCACTGTATCCGGAAGGCACTTTGTGCTTGAAAGTCAGTCCTCTGGCACTTTTCCCTTCTGTGGCCCCATTTCCCTCTGGTCACCACCCTCGTGTTACAGCTCCCTTGTAGTGAACTCAGAAACAGTGATTCTCACTTCTCTAGTTCTCCTTTCCAGTCTTTCCTATAGCCCCTTTTTAAAAAATATATATTTATTGATTTTCTACAGAGAGGAAGGGAGAGGAGATAGAGAGTCAGAAACATCGATAAGAGAGAGACATCGAACAGCTACCTCCTGCACACCTCCCATTGGGAATGTGCCCGCAACCAAGGCATAAGCTCTTGACCGTAATCGAACCTGGGGCCTCTTAGTCCGCAGGCCATCGCTCTATCCACTGAGCCAAACCAGTCAGGGCTGTAGCCCCTTTCTGCCCCTCATGTCTACTCTGGTTAGGATCACTGCCCCCCCTTGCACAGCTGAACTGACCGTGAACCTGAGTCCCAGCACCATTCCACACCTTTGCTCCCCCCCCTCCTGGCTCCCACAATGCCCTTAGTCCCTCTCCTCCCTAGGCCACTCCTGTTGGTTCTTCCTCTCCTCCCACTACCCCTTACTCATTCTCTGCCCCTTGCATCTGTGTTATCTGTACATACACCCCAGTGATATCACCTAGTTTCATGGATTTTTAAATAACATTAATATTCTTACAAATCCAAATAGATATCTCAAACCCTGAGTTTTTCTCTGAATTACAGATTTGAATATCCTACCATTTCCTCGATAGCCATTTCAAAGCTAGCATTCCAAATCCACTTCCCAATTTTCCTTCCTACAGTGGCCTTCTCAGGTGAAGGCAACTCCATCCTTCCAGCTGCCAGGCCGAAGGCCTTGAAATCATCCCTCCACCTCTAGTCCACCCACAGATCCTATTGGCTCTATTCAGAACTTTCAGAATCAGACCATGTTTGCAGGAGCCCATACTCTAGCCTTGGCCTACCCAGTGTGAGGCAAGATCATAGTATTCCTTTGCTCATAACCTCCCAGTGGCTTCCTCTCAGCCTGAACCACAGACGAAATCCTTGTGAGGTGGCCTTGCCCACTATTTCCTTTCTGACTCTGCTCCTGCCTCCAGCGCCCCAGAGACTGCGTAGCCAGGCCTTTTGTCCCCTGTTCCTTTTGCTCAGGACTCCTCAGCCAAACCCTGATATCCCTGTGGCTCACCTTACACTCACTTCCAGCCTCTGCTCAGATGTTTACTTCTCACCTTATGCTCACTTCCAGTCCCTCCTTGCCCGTCCTCCCAGCTCCCCCGTCTCCGGGTCTTCACTTTGTTTCTCTCCCCTTCAGACCACATTTCCCCAGATAAGTGTCCCTTCTGGTTCCCCTCGCTAAAGTATTAGCTGCTTAGACCTGGACCTTACCTGCTTTGTTTCAGTGCTGTATCCCTGGTATCTAGAATGTGCCTCATATTTGGTGGGGCCTTGATAAATATATGCTGTAAGAATGACTGAATGTATCGTGATTTCTAAAAGTAGATTGTCCCAAGTCTGTATCATTTAAGCAGTTCGATCAGATTGTTTTTCATGAAGAAGACGATTGTATGGAGTGGACAGCTCTAGAATGTTCGGTGGCAGTAGGATATTATAAGTTAATTTAAAATGGTAAAGTAGGAATCTATTCTTTAGATATTACACCAAGAGTCAAGAATTAATTATAGACACAAAAATCCAAAATAAGCCAGAGAAAATAAAGTAAAAGAGAATTATGAATAATGTTGAGCAACATATAAAAACAGTTGCGTTTGGCTAAATGCCACCTTTCTCATTAAGTATAAGTTGGATGTATAAATTAAAGAGAAGACTTTTTTTTTAATCCTCACCTGAGGATATTTTTCCATTGATCTTTAGAGAGAGTGGAAGGGAGGAAAGGAGAGAGAGAGAGAGAGAGAGAGAGAGAGAGAGAGAGAGAGGCCTGGGATGGAGCCTGCGATCAAGGTATGTGCCTCTGACTGGGGATCTAACCCACGACCCTTCCATTTTTGGTCCAATGCTCTACCAACTGAGCCAAACCGGTCAGGGCAATATTAAACTTTTTTGTTTTTAATTCTTCCCTGAGGATATTTTTTCTATTGATTTTTAGGCAGAGTGGAAGGGAGAAGAGACAAATATCGATGTGAGAGTCACATCGATTGGTTGCCTCCCACATGTGTCCCAGCTGGGGCCTGGGATCAAGGCTGCATCCAAGGTAAATGCCCTTGACTGGGATCCAACTGCGACCCTTCAGTCCTCAGGCCGATGCTCTAACCACGGAGCACTGGCTGGGGCTGATAATAATTTTTTAAATAATTTTCTCAATTGATGTCATTACTTAGTTCTATACTTAGTATAAAAAGCAATGCTTTAAATGATATAAAGTATGTAGGTAGAGAAAAAGTGAATGATAGTTAATTTTTTGCTTCCTAATGTGCAAATGTTTTAGATTTGAAGATCAACTTCAGCAGTGGCTGTCTGAAGACTCGGGAACATTTACAGATTCAACTTCCCTTCCCCTCTACCTTCCTCAGACTCTGGTGTCTCTACCTCAGACAATCCAACCTGTGATTAAAACCTCCACAACTACTAGGCCACAGGTGAGAAGAGAGTACATTTGGCATTTATATTAGAATTAGACATAAACTAATGCTTGATTCATCGTGTGATTTTATAATGACCCAGTAAGTTATTAGCTTAAATTAGATCCTTTCTTAAACTTAATCTGTCAGTTATAGAGGCCCAACTAATTTTGAGTTTCTGCTTGCGAAATGAACGAAGAATGGGATTGAAACACACTGGGGAATTGAATAAAGCCCACCACTGTGCTGACATTCAGTAAGGGCTTGAGGAGAATAGCAAGGTGATGACAGTTTCTTCTGTTTATGGAGCACATACTGTCCCAGCTGCGGCATCACCCACACCTTCCTTTCTGGACTGCCTTTCCCAGAGCAGGTTAAGTACACAGAAGTCCAGGGCCTCACCCAAGTGTGTTCAGCTGGTCAGCGGTAGAGCTGCTTCTCAAAGCCAGATCTGACTGGCTCCAAAGCTTAACATCGCTCTGCCTCACCGTCTTTGCTTCAGTGGTAGAAGCAGCAGAATCAGAGTTTTAATCATAGTTTGTTAACGCTAGACAGGTAAAAGGTATGTTCTTGGGCTGGCTTTAGGAAGTCCTTCAATGGGGAGGGAAAGTAAATTAAGACATATTGTTTCTATTTATCATTTTGGCAGACAACGTAAAAATATATGTACCTTTGGCTTAATAACTCTGCCCTAAAGAAATTACTGTATATGACAAAAATCAATGTATTTTTATTCACTGTGGCATTAATTATACTGCATAAAAGAGGAAACAACTGAATATCCAAAGATGGGAGTTTCAAGTGACTTATAGCTATTGAAATGCTACTTTATAAAAATGACTGATGCTGAAAGTTCATGGTGGAACCATCAGAGAAACAGTTCAGTTCATGTGCAGATGATACCAGGTGTATATATTTATGTGCTGGAAAAGGCTGGAAGGATGTATGATAGATGTCAAGAAGGGAGTTTGTTGAGTGCAGCATGCCCCAGACAAGATTTCTAACATGAGCCCAATCTAGTTCCTTTAATATATTTTATTGATTTTTTATTTTTTAAATATATTTTATTGATTTTTTTATAGAGAGGAAGGGAGAGAGATAGTTAGAAACATCTATGAGAGAGAGACATTGATCAGCTGCCTCTTGCATGCCCCCTACTGGAGATGTGCCCGCAACCAAGGTACATGCCCTTGAGCGGAATCGAACCTGGAACCTTTCAGTCCGCACACCGATGGTCTATCCACTGAGCCGAACCGGTTTCGGCCCAATCTAGTTCCTTTAAAGAGAATGTATCTTGGTTATGGATATCCTAAAACTATGTTTCGTTTCTTTCTATTTATACAGAATGAAAGGACAGGGGAACAGTGGCAATTGTCAGAGGCAACAGGCACATCTTTGACTGAACAGCTGAAGCACCTGGAAAGGCTGATCCAAAGGTCAAAGGAAGAAGAAATGGTCTCAGAGCTCCGTCTCTCTGCACTGCTGGACATGGTGGACATTTGAACTGCAGACTTGGGAGCAGGAGGGTCTATCCAGAAGATTTCCTTGAAATAATCTTATTCTTGATGTTTGATGCACTATTGGAAATGTTGACACTTAATCATGCAAATAAAACTTTGAATGTCTAAGGAGATCACCTCATTTTCAAAACAGTAGGCTGTTTCCTCCTCTGTAACATCTTTGATTTTACCTGTTTTCATGATCTCCAACATGCTCTGAGGGAGTTTGCAGCTTACATTTCTCTGAGTAACAAGCCATCATTCATTCTCTCAGCAAAGTTGCAGTCCCAGAGATGC
>JAAGEH010000045.1:356484-366816 GCA_011751065.1 Lasiurus cinereus | reverse complement strand
GGGGCCTTCCTCATCGCCTCGGGGGCGGGGCCTTCCTCATCGCCTCGCAGGGCCGCTCCGCCCCGCCCCCCGAGCACGCCTCCTCCTCGGCCCCACTCTGCGCTCGGAGGCGGACACCAGAAAGCGGCGTGACCCCTCGCCGGTCCCACTGGCCCCGTCCCCGCCGACCCCCCTCGCCCCGTCCCCGCCGATACCCCCCACCGGCCTCCTCCCGTCCCGGCCCCGCCCACCAGGGCCCTCCCCCCCTCCACGCCCCGCCCACCAAGCCCGGGTCCCACCGCATCCCAGGCCACACCCCCCGGACTCAGGTCGCGCCACCACCGCAGTGGCTGGGCCCGGCCGAGGCCCCGCCCCCGCGGCGTTCTGATTGGCTGCGCGGGCATCTTCCCACCGCGCGCGCCGGGGCAGGGAGCCGGTTGCGCGAAGGCCGGCCGCCTGCGGGGCGGGGGGTCCAGGCTCCGGGGCAGGTGGCGGAGAGCGCGGCGGCCGACATGACCGAGGGCACGTGAGTGCTCGCGCTGGGTGGCCCCGCCGGCAGGCCGAGCGCGGCCGGGGCCCGGCCGAGGGGGTTCCGCGTGGCCGGGGGCCGCCGGGGGGCGCGGCCGAGGAGAGCCCGGGAGCGGGGAGCGGGGAGCGGGGATCCTGGTGGCCGGCGCCTCCGCTCGCGGGCGCCCTCGGGCTCCGAGCTCCGGAGGCGGCGGCGGCATGGCCACCGGGGGTTCGTTCCCAGGTGCCTGCGCCGCAGAGGCGGACCCTACAAGACGGAGCCCGCCACCGACCTCGGCCGCTGGCGCCTCGGCAGTGAGAGGGGGAGGCAGGTGTGGACCTACTTCCCGGAAGAGGGCCGCCCCGGCCGCGAGCAGACGGCGCTGGAGGCGCACTCCCTGGGACTGGACACGGTAGGTGCTCGGGTGGGCGGCCCGCCCCGCCCGCGGCCCCGCGCCTGCGCCGGGAGCCAGCAGGGAGCTTCGGAAGCGGCCTGTGGAGGAGGGTGTGTCCTTCCCGGTTAAAACGGCAGGGATGAGCAATGCGGGGCCATGAAGGCTGGTCCCTGCGGGAATCGGGGGTGTTGTATATAGGGCAGGAGCCGAATGGACCCCCTTTGCTTCAAATCAGTAAGCTGTCAGTAAGAAACGCCCCCCCTTTTTATTATTATTATTATTATTATTCGGAAAAAAATGTTGTTGGGTTGTATTGATATTTTGCAGAGAGGAAGGGACAGGGATAGAGAGTTAGAGACATGGATGAGAGAGAAATGTCCATCAGCCGCCTCCTGCACGCCCCCCCCTCCTGCGCGCCCCCCCCCCCACCGGGGATGTGCCCGCAACCAAGGTACATGCCCTTGCCCGGAATCGAACCTGGGACCTTTCAGTCCGCAGGCCGACGCTCTATCCACGGAGCCAAACCGGTTTCGGCATGTGTGTATGTGTTTAATCCTCACTGGAGGATATGTTCTTACTGAATTGAGAGAGAGAGAGAGAGAGGGAGGGAGAGAGAGAAACATGGATGTGAGAGGGACATCGCAGAGGAGGACCCCATAAGACAGAGAGACCTGCTGACCTCAGCAGCCTAGGCATGTGCTCGACTGGGGAATTGAATCTGCAGCCTTTCGGGGTGTGTGACGACGACGCCCCAACCAGCCGAGCCGTCCGGCCAGGGCAGAACCAACTGTTTTTTGAGCCAGTGAATGTCACAAAAGAAATTCAGCTAGCCAGAGAGTAGGCAGTAGAAATGGGGTCTCCTGGTTGTGCCCTGGCCGCCAGTGGCTGTGTGGTCCTTTGGCCCCTTCTGGTGAGAGAGAGAGGCCTGGATTTCAGGTCTGCGTGGGCATCCGTGCCTCACCCCACGCTCTTGGGCAATTGGAGAAGTCGTGAAGAAATGTGCAGATGTGTTTGTCTGGAAAGCGAAACCATGAGAACCCGGAGCTGTCTGTCCTTTTCCTTTGCCGAGGTGGTAATACCATCATCAAAGAGTTTCCATTTTTTTTTGTTTTATTGAAACAGCTGAAACTTTTAAAGCAACTCAGATTCCTTCTTTCAGCGTGGGCTGTAAGGGCTGAGGGCTCCTTTAGCCAGGCCACAGACCCCCTCCCGTCTCATCTCCCTTTTCTTTTGCAGGGGAGTTACTTTCAAGACTTGTCCAAAGCCAACACAGCCCACGAGGGGGCTCTGAATGGGATGACGTTTTACAGGGGGCTGCAGGCCGAGGATGGGCACTGGGCGGGTGATTATGGCGGCCCACTCTTCCTCCTGCCAGGTAGGAGGGCGCTGCCTTGGCCCGTGGGTGAGATGATCCTGGGGCATCATTGGGGTACTGGCCTGACCTGGTTCAAGCCCTTGTGTATGTGGTGTGAGTGAGCAAGCAGGTTTGCACCCTGAAAAAGGTCTGTGGAGGGTTATCCTGCACCTTAGTTATCCTGGCGTTGAGTGAGCAAGCAGGTCTGCACCCTGAAAAAGGTCTGTGGAGGGTTATCCTGCACCTTAGTTATCCTGCACCTTAGTTATCCTGGGAGAGGGGGGTGAAGGCACAGCCAGCCCGGTGTTGTGACAAGGGAAGCAAGGGTGCTCTGGGGGTGAAGGAAGGGTGGCTCTTGAGTCCCAGGCGCTCCAGGCGGAGAGCTAGCCTGTGCCAAGGTGCTGGTGGCCGGCAGAGAGGTCAGTGGGCATCTTTAAGTTCTCTGTGGGCCGCTTTGGCACGGGAGCGCACCTTCCAGGGTGGCTGAGGAGCTCAGCCTGGCGAGTTACAGGTGCGGGTTGGTGAGTGCCAGGAGGATTGCTGCTGGGCCCTCACGGCAAGGAATTAGTTGGCTAGACAAGACTATTGCATCCTAAAAAAACACAAAAAAGACAATTACATCCTGTAATTGTTTCTCTAAAGAAACAGTCTTTTGGCAGGGACTTGGCCTTGGGAGCAAGTCAAGGGCTCTTCCTCCTCTTTGACCCACCTGGAGCCTGTTGAGACCTTCCCGTGGCCTGCTTTGACCCTGGGCCAGGCGATAGGACTTCAGCTGCCTCGGCCACCTCACCTGTGACATGGAGAGGGCGGGAATCTGGTTCGAACATATGTGCACATACGTGCGTCACTGTAGTGAGCACTGGTTTCGGGGTGCAGAGGAGCAGCCTTCCCAGGCTTGTTTCTGGGCGAAGGGGAACCTGGGGAATAGCTCCCTGTCAGGAGGGGTCCTCAGGAGGAAAGGGGCCGGGATTCGCAGGGCCAGGTGCCTGCTCCCAGCGGCGGACATCTTTTCTGTCGCACAGGCCTCCTGATCACCTGCCACGTGGCGCGCATCCCTCTGCCAGCTGGATACAAAGAAGAGATGGTGCGGTACCTGCGGTCGGTGCAGCTTCCGGATGGTGGCTGGGGCCTGTGAGTCTGCTCGGCTCTGTCACTGCCCATGTGTGCATACATGTGCACAGGTGTTCTTGTGTAGGACATGCATCTTTCGAGGGCTGGGGGTGAACTGTAACTGTGGACCGAGCACGGGTGGGAGAGTGGTCAGTGTCGCAGCTTCTGTTATAAATCGGTTGCGTGACTGGCTTAGAGACTGGGGACCCCCTCTACAGTGAAAACCCTCTGGCTGTTATCACTGAGGCGGAAGGAAACGGTCTGACTCTGGGGTGGCAATAGGTGCTGCTGGGGCTGGCCAGCTCCCCCTCGTCTCAGCCTGCCTCTCTGGGATCAGGACCCTCCCCCGAGGGGGCCACCTGCCTGCCCACCCTGGTGGTGGGCTCCGGTGGGCCAAGCCCCCACCACCGGCCTCCATGACAGAACCCGAGGGGAACGGCCTTTCTCAACCTGGTTGTGAGCCCTGGCTCTGGCCTGTGGGTCCCAGCATGTCACGACAGATGCTGAGGTGCCACCAGTGTCGTATGACCGCACGGGGTGGTACGTGCCCCTACACGTCGCCCTGCACGGTGTTGTGTGTGCAGGGTGCTGAATGGGCTGACGAGGATTATGTTGATGAGGTGTGGGAAGTGAGCAGAGGAGACAGACAGGCTCGGTTGTCAGGGGAGGTGGCTGTTCTGGGTGTTTCTTGGCTTGTCCCGTGCAGCCAGTGTAGGATGTGTTAGCATTCCTGTGCCGGGACCTGTGCGGCTGGGTCAGAGTGTCACTGACGGCCAGGTCCGAGTCCCGCCCTGCCTGCTGTGTAAGGACACGCATGTCAGGGGCAGCCCTAAGTGGTCCCAAGAGAAGGCCGAGCATGTGCCTGCTCCTCCCCTCCTGAGGACGTGTCACGGAAAGCATGGCTTCATTTCTTCCAAGTGCTAAACGGTGTGATTTCCCCACCCCGTCTCCTGCGCCTGTAGGCACGTGGAGGACAAGTCCACGGTGTTTGGGACTGCGCTCAACTATGTGTCCCTGAGAATCCTGGGCGTTGGGCCTGACGACCTTGACCTGGTACGAGCACGGAACCTTCTTCACAAGAAAGGTATGCCCCGCGCAGCACATGCCAAGGGGCCATGTTACTTTGCGTAAGGAGTTCTTGCAAATGAGAATGAGAAAGGTGCCCCTTCACCTGAAACAGTGGGCGACATGCCTGCACAGGGAATTCATCACAGCAGAGAAGTAGGGACGGTGTAACCTTACCAGTGGTTCTTAAGAAGCAAATTAAGATAACCGTGTACCCTCCCATGTGCTGGGTGGGCTTCTGGCAGGTAGCGTGTCTCCCCCTGCCTGCGTGCTCTGACGGCTGTTCATTGCAGCCCCGGGAGGCTCCATGGCTCCATCTGATCTGAGGCCTTTCTTTCTTTTTCTTTTAAAAAAAATATATTTTATTGATTTTTTACAGAGAGGAAGGGAGAAGGATAGAGAGTTAGAAACATCGATGAGGGAGAAACATCCATCAGTTGCCTCTTGCATGCCCCCTACTGGGGATGTGCCCTCAACCAAGGTACATGCCCTTGACCAGAATCGAACCTGGGACCTTTCAGTCCGCAAGCTGATGCCCTATCCACTGAGCCACACCGGTCTCGGCTGGCTCCTGGGTTTTGTTGACTGCTGATCACATGAGTCTGGGCGAGGCCTCCTTGGGAAGCACAGCCGGGATGGTGTTTCTGTGCCTGGGACCTATGCTGCTGGGGCGGCTCCAACTTGGGCCAGAGTGTCACTGGCCGCCAGGTTGGGGTCCCACCCTGCCTGCGGAGCGGGCACACGTGTCAGGGGCCTTCCTAAGTGGCCCGAAGAGAAGGCATGTGTGCTCTCTGCCCCTGTGAAACGGGCTGCTGTGTGCATCTGGGCCCCTCATCTTCCCGGGTAGCTGCTTGTGCGTCTCCCCTGAGGGTAGGACTGTGAACGCTTCTCCTGACCTGACCCCGGGCTGTTGTGTGAGGTCGCGCTGAGCCCGTTTCTCGTGGGGTTTGGAAGCCTTTGCCCTCAGTTCCGACAAGAAGGCACGCGTGACTCCCGAGGGTCCGGGTGGAGGGAGAGAACGTGGGCCTGCTCTCTCTCCAGGCGGAGCCGTGGCCATCCCGTCCTGGGGGAAGTTCTGGCTGGCGGTCCTGAACGTTTACAGCTGGGAAGGCCTCAACACCCTGTTCCCGGAGATGTGGTAGGCTCGCCTCTGTGGGATCGCGGCAGCCCGGTCTCTGCTGCCCCCCTGAATGGAATGACAGGGCCCTGGGTTCCTTCCGGAAGAATATCGGGAGGAAGGAAGGGGGTGTCCTGGGTTGGGCTTTGTGATGGGTGGGTCACACCGCTGGGCCCCTGGAGCATTGTCAGGAGGGTTGTGGTCCCTTAGGGAGCATTGGGGAGGTGGAGGAGCCGGGGGGGGGGGCCTTGTGTTAGATGACTTTGGTGGGGGAAGGGCGCATGGTGAAGGGGTCCCCGGTCCCCGGGGAGTGACAGCAGGGTCCTGCTGAAAGGGCGGAGGGCCCAGCCTCCACAGTCAGGAGGGGGGCTGATGGCGGCAGAGGGACAGCAAGGCAAAGCGGGCGGAGAGCTCTGTTCCCCAAGGTTGGCCAATCCGGAAGGGGAGGGCGCGTGTCTTGGGGCCATTACAGCGTTCCTCACCGGTGGGCTTGCCAATTGGACGTGAACCTCACCGGGGTGTAAGGAGTAAGTGGAAAGGAGCAGGTGCCAGGAGGGTGTGGGGGCCCGAGGCGGCTGTCGGGAAAGCTGTGTTGTCTGTGCCCGCCATGAGGTGGGGCCCCTGCTGTCGCCTCTGGTGTTGGCTAGAGTTTTGGAGGGGTGTGCGTTGGAGAGTAAAGGGTGGGTATGCAGGATGGAGGACCTGAACCCAATGTAAAAAAAACCCCTCACTTTATTTTTTATTTTATTTTATTTTAATATATTTTATTGATTTTTCACAGAGAGGAAGGGAGAGGGACAGAGAGCTAGAAACATCAACCAGCTGCCTCCTGTAGCCCCTACTGGGGATGTGCCCGCAACCAATGTACATGCCCCTGACCAGAATGGAATCCGGGACCTTTCAGTCCGCAGGCCGATGCTCTATCCACTGAGCCAAACTGGTTTCGGCTCCCCCCCACTCTTTAAAGTGAATGGAGGAGCCTTTAAGGGAGTGAGGGAACTGGCCTCAGGCTGGGGGCCACCTGCCCGATCGATTCTCATGACTGGGAACAGGGAAGATGCCCGCAGCGCTGTGCCTCTGTATGCCCCGAATCTGAGGACGAGGTTTGAAGGGGAGGGTAGAGAAAACACCCCTGGTGCTCACCCACCCGGGAAGGTGGCCTGGCTGTGCTGATGTCAGGAAACACGTGTGTAGGTCATGCTCAAAGGCTCAGGCCCAACCGTGTTAAGTAAACTTTTTATTTTGGAATAGTTTTCAATTTCCAGAAAAGTTGCAAAGGTAACCCGGAGCTGTCCCACAGACCCCTCACCCGTTTCTCACTATTAACGTTCCATGTCACCGTGGTTTGTCGGTCACGACTGAGAAACCATGGGTAGTCCTGAACCTTAGGACCCCCGTCTGCTGGCTTTGGGGTGCATTCGGCTGAACCAGAAGCGGCCTATACCCTGGGGCGCCCCGGGAGGCTGTTTGAGCGCTTCCCATGGGAGCGTGGTCGTGCCCTTGAACCTGGACATTTGGCCACTCTGGGGCTGTGGTGGTGGTGACGGCGGGGCTGGGGCTCCTGCTTATCCACTGTCTCCCCTTCCCCCACCCCCCTCCAGGCTGTTTCCTGACTGGATGCCTGCACACCCCTCCACACTCTGGTGCCACTGCCGTCAGGTCTACCTGCCCATGAGCTATTGCTATGCCACTCGGCTGAACGCTGAGGAGGACCCGCTGGTCCAGAGCCTGCGCCAGGTGAGGACCTGGGTCTGGGTCATCCTCAGGTTCCGCTGTGCTCAGCGCTGAGCCCCCTGCAAAGAACTGTCCGGAGTGGGATTGGGCGCAGGCTCCTGTCCCTGGGAAGCAGGCCTGAGGTGGGTTGGGGTGCGGGGTGTAACCAGGGAGAAGACAGCCATAGGCAGCGGGAGCTGAGGCGCTGTTTCTCGCCCGCAGGAGCTCTACGTGGAGGACTATGGCAGCATCGACTGGCCGGCGCAGAGGAACAACGTTGCCCCTGACGACCTGTACACGCCGCACAGCTGGCTGCTCCGCGTGATCTATGGTGGGTGCTTCCCTGGGCTGGCTGGGCCTCCCCGGGGTCAGCTGACACCTGAGGTGGCAGTGAATTTACTCCGCATCGTCAAGTGGCTCCTGTGGTGAGGAGCCAGCCGTGTGTACCCCTGTTCGGTAGAGCTGCCCTAAGTCTGGAGTGATCCTGGGGTTTGGGCCCCTAGATGAGAGAACTTGGAGCTGAGGGCCTTGGAGGGTGCAGAGTTCCTCCCCGGGGGAGAGACCCGGTCCCGGCTCACCTCCCTGTGGGACCTACGGGAGGCTGGCACTGCATGCTGTGGGCGGGGCCCTGGGTGGTAGCTGGGTCCCTGTCCTGTCAATGCTGAGAAACAACTGGATTTCTGCTCACGGAGCCCTCCTAACATGGCAGGGTGGCATGCCAATGTGTGGGGCAGGGAGGGTGTGGGGTGGAGGGGCAGGGGGGCACAGCCGAAAGGAAGGCCGAGCAGGGCGGGCTGGCTGAGCGGAGGCCAGGAGCTGCTCTGGGCCCTGTGCTGGCTGATGCCCTTGCCCCCACAGCAATCCTCAACCTGTATGAACGCCACCACAGCGCCAGCCTGCGCCAGCGCGCCATCCGGAAGCTGTATGAGCACATTGTGGCCGATGACCGCTTCACCAAGTGCATCAGCATTGGCCCGGTCAGTGCCACCTATCCGCTGGGTGTTGGTCTTGAGTGGGCACGCGACTGCAGCCCTGGGGTGGGCGAGGACCCAAGGAGGAAGGCCCAGAGACCAGTGTCTGGGATTGGGGGTGGGGCTCTACCTGCAGGCGACCCTCTGCTCCCACAGGACCCTGTCAGTCCCCACCTGTGTGCTTGGCCCTCCCCTCCCCCCCCCCACCTAACGTGCCTGAACACTGCTCTTTGAGGCCTCCTCTCGGATCTTTCTGGCCACCCCCCCAAAAAAACTCCTCTCTGCCCTTTTCTTACGGGGTTTAGAGCACCAGGGGTGCGTGGGTTCCATTCCTGGATCCTGCCGAGCCCCGTGACGTGGAACTCTCACTGCTCTGAGCTTCTGAGCTCCAGACCTGGCTTTGCCTCGTGGGGGCAGGTGTGGATGCACCTGTGGCACGCAGCGGCCAGTGCAGGGTGGAGAGGCCAGCTCAAGGCCATGGATGACGGGTGCAGGAGGCAGAGCAGTTTTGAGCCCCTAGATGGGGGGCCATGCTGGGGCTTTGTGAGGTGCGCCCATTTGGTGCAGAGCTACCCAGCCCCACCCCTGACTGCTCCCAGGCACTTCCTGGGCCTTCTGGAACCCCAGTGGATTGAAAACGATGACGCCTCTCAGCGCAGTCCGTTGCGTTCCCTTTAGCAGCGGTGTGATTCTCGGCTCCGATTTAATGTGCGTAAAGCACGTCTGTCTTAAGTTCGATGGAGGCTTTAGTTGGATCTTGTCTTAGGAGCCCCCAGAGTGGAAGGTCTGGGCCTCTAGAACATGCCATTCTGAGCAGACAGCCCCTGTGCAAAGGTCTGGTCTGCATCTCCCCTGTACCCCTCAGCCCCCAGGAGCCCACTCGGGCACCCTGCTCACCTGCCAGCTAGCTGGGCCCACACCTCTCACAGGTCTCCCTCCCTCCTCTGTGCACACCCTCTGCCCCTTCTCACTTCCCTAGGACACCTGGTTCCCTGAGCACCTCGGGGGCTTTGTCTCTCAGGGCCTGGAAGCAGCGTGTGCTTGGGAAACGGGGGGTAGACCAGCAGGCCCGGCCTGGCCTGGGGGTGCTGTGCTGGGCCCTTGCGGGGGGAGTTGGGTGACCTCCTCACGCCCAGCAGCTGTGAAGCAGAACCCTGACAGGCCCGTCTCCTGCAGATCTCAAAAACCATCAACATGCTCGTGCGCTGGCGCGTGGACGGGCCGGCCTCCTGCGCCTTCCAGGAGCACGTCTCCAGGATCCCCGACTTCCTCTGGTGAGTGTGGCGGGAAGGACCCATTGGCTGGCCTCATGCTTTGTCCCTGATGTAGCTGAGAGGCCAGGGCAGATGTTTGTGGGCTCCGCAGCCGGCAGTGGCAGGCGTGTGACTGTCTCCACCTCCGTGTCCCAGCAAGGATGCTGGGGCGTCTGGTGGAACTCTGGAACCAGTAGTTCCAGGGCTGATGGAAGCTGAGGAGGGTTGTGTGTGGGTGGAAAGGTCCACTCCTTAGTGCAAACTGATGCTTCCAGAGGCAGGACCAGGAAGCCTGTGAGTGGACAGGGCAGCTTCAGGGGAATGTCACAGGCTTTGGTGACAAGGAGGGCTGGTCAGCTATGGATTGGGCCACGGAGGGGGTCTCCTGCTGCCGCCCCTGACTCCCGGCTCTCTGTGCTCTGCTCCCTGACCTGGCTTCTCTCCTCACAGGCTGGGCCTCGATGGCATGAAGATGCAGGTGAGAGCTGCGGGGCCGGCTGCCCGCTTCCTTTGCCACCACTCCTGCCCGTGGGTTTGTTGAGGTTTAAAAGTCGCTCCTAACAAGGCCTGGCCGTGTGGCGAGCGGCTGCAGGCCTTCCATCCTGTCTCAGGGTGCGCCGCCAGGGCTGGCAAGTGTGCAGGAGCGCCCAGAGCCCGCGGGTTGTGGGAGCGCTGAGGGTGAGAGGCCCCCAAGGTCGTGGGAGCACAGAGGGTCTGCAGCCACCATGGGGGGGCGTCTGGGAGCCAGAGAAGTTCAGGACGGCAGGCCAGGAGGAGGCGGTGGCCTCAGAGCCCGCACAGTGGCCGGGTAATGAGCTGCAGGCCTCAGAGCCCGCACAGTGGCCGGGTAATGAGCTGCAGGCCTCAG
>JAAGEH010000045.1:341837-356474 GCA_011751065.1 Lasiurus cinereus | reverse complement strand
ACAGTGGCCGGGTAATGAGCTGCAGGCCTCAGAGCCCGCACAGTGGCTGGGTAATGAGCTGCAGGCCTCAGGTAGGAGGAGATCCCCGCCCCAGGCCAGCACCTGCGGAGCTGCTTCCGCCATCAGGGTTTATGGCTTCGCCACTCAGCCCTGCGATGCGCTCCCATGGGTGTCCCATCAGTTTGTGCTGTTTGGATGTTGTAGGTGATCTGACCCCATCACTCTCCCCCCTCCCCGCCCCCCAGCATGTTTCCTGTTTGTGAGCCTGGGGTGGGATGCCACATTGCAGGGCTTCCTGGGCTGACCTCCAGTCACCGGGGCCCTGGGAGCAGCAAGCCTTGGAGCCCTTGGGCTCCCCTGAGGGATTTTATCTGCTGAGCCCGCCTGGCTCAGTGTGGGAATGTGGAGGTTCCAGCATGGGCTTTGGGGTGCACAGGCCACTGGGCCTTCGGGATGGGGCACGGGGCCAGCACTCCCAGCGCAGACTCACCTTGGTGCCCTCCAGGCAGGCCCTGAGCCCCTCTCCCGGCTCCTGACTCCCACGCTGTCAGCCTCTCGTAAAAGGATTTTCACAACCTGCCAGTTGCCCTTTCACGTCCCAGTGCTCAAGGGCTTCTTGGCCTTTAGGAAACCTCGATGCCACCACGGAGTCATGGTGCCTTAGCATGGTTTGTGCTGGGCTTGTTGGCATCGGGATTAGAGTAGCTGATGAGTGCCGTTGCTCTCGGCTAGCCATCTCCCGAGTGCCTTCTTTCCTGAGGACCTGCCTCTAAAGCAGTGGTTCTCAACCTGGGGGTCATGACCTGTTTTCTGATTGTCTTAGGCTCTACAGCAGTGACCCACAGGTTGAGAACCACTAGCAGGGTCGCCTAAGACCTTCAGAAAACACAGATATTTACATTATGATTCACCACAACACGAGGAACTGTATTAAATGGTTGTAGCATTAGAAAAGTTGAGAACCACTGCTCTAAAGGGTCCACCTTCTGGATCTGATCAGTTTCTTCCTCTGGGCCCCGTATTTTCAGCAAATCGGCGTTAGGCCCTGAGGTTGATGTCTTTTGGGTTTCTTTTGGCCAGGCAGTTCCCTGGTGCTGTGAGTTCTTCCCACACATCCCTGCCACACATCCCTGCCACACATCCTGCCACACATCCCGCCTGGCCCTGACCCTGCTGTCCTGTTAGTGCTGCCAGTGGTCTGGGCTCAGGCGTTCCCGCTCCCAGCCCAGTTATCCACACGTCTGTCACAGTCCTGCTCGGTCTCTGACGTTTGGTCATCGGTGTTCCGGTGGGACCTCAGTGCTGCCCAGTGAACCAAGCTTCCTGGTTGGATTTGAGTGGGCCTTCCTAGCTCCTTCGAGGCCTCAGCCAGGCCTTACCCCCTCAGAAGGGCGGGTGTTTCTGGTCCTCACAGTAGGGCCAGAGGCTGTCAGAGGGTGGATAGGGACCACAGGTAGTGGGGATCATAGGTGGTGGCCGTCCAAACCCTGAAGTACCCTGACACGGTCCTTTCCTGGCTGGCGGCCCAATGAAGGCAGATGGGGCTGCTTGCAAGCCCCCACAAGCCATCAGGTGCTTTGAGGGGTGCACATAGCCCAGAGCCAGGGGTCAGGAGACGCTGGCTGCTGCCTCTGGGGAGCTGGTGGAGCCTCCAGCGCTGTCGGATCCGAGCGGCCGGGGGCGGCTGGGCGGCCGCTGTGTGGCTCCTGCAGCGGCTCCTCCTCTGTGCGCAGGGCACCAATGGCTCGCAGGTCTGGGACACCTCCTTCGCCATCCAGGCTTTGCTGGAGGTACGTAGCTGCTTCCTTGCTCCTCGGCCTCCGCTGATCTTCCCGGGCATCTACCTACCCCTGAGCCCAGGACACAGCACCTGCTGGCCCGGACTCTCGCTTTCCTGGCCTCCGAGGCCGTGGCGGTGGTTCGGCTGAAGCTGGGTGTTGCCTGGCAGCTCCGGGCGGTGGGCTGGCTCGGAGGCTTCTGGAAAGGGAGGCTGGAGAGGCTGTTCCGGGAGACAGTGGGGACTGCTCCAGGCTCTTGTTAAACTCAAACTGCTCCTCTTGGACTCTTTGAAAAGAGCCACTGAGCATGTATGTACTAGAGAGAAGCGGGAGCATGTTTTTATTGGGGTGGAGTGAGGTCCTGGGGAACCCTGCGGAGGGGTCAGGGCTGTATGGGGTCTGGGCGATGTGGGGTTTGCCGTGGACGGGTCAGGACCCTGTGAGGGTGGGTGGATGGGTGGGTGTGGATATCCCTCCTGTCCACACCTTTTTGCCATTACGTCTTTCTGACTTGTTGGCAGACACCCAAGACCCCGGGTGGGTGTGTTCCTGGTCCCCAGCAGTGGCAGCCGTCTGGAGACCAGCCTCCCCACACAGGCTCCAGTGGCCAGCGGCTCAGCTTCTTCTCTCTTCCAGGCAGGCGCCCACCAGAGGCCCGAGTTTGCGTCCTGCCTGCAGAAGGCGCATGAGTTCCTGCGGATCTCCCAGGTGAACCCCGGGGCTGGGCGGGGCCTCCCAGGGGCAGAGGTTTCCCCTCCCACCCTGCTCTCTCCGGCTCCAGGGGTGCCTGGTTGTGTTTCCCAGCAGTGGGTAGGGCGTGGGGGGTGGGCCGTGGGGTGACGCCTCGAGGGACGCAGCACCAGACCCCCACGTCCTGCTGTGCCAGCCCCGCCCCCGGGTCTGGTGTGGTGGTGACGTGTTCCCTCCTGTGCTTTTCACGCTTGTCCTTGGTACACTTCCAGGTCCCAGAGAACCCGCCCGATTACCAGAAGTTCTACCGCCAGATGAGCAAGGTACCCGGGTCGTGCCTGTCGCTGGGCCTGGCCTCTCATGAGGGCGCCTCCCTCCGTGTCCTGGGGTTTCTTCCTCTGATGATGCATGTGTGGGTTCCAGGGATGCTCCTGAGGCACCCCGACTGAGGTGCATGGCTGAGGCCGCTGAGCCGTGTGCCCTCTTCACATGCTGTGTGCACGTCCGTGCCCTGAGAGGCTTCCAGACGGACACATGTCCAGACGTGAAATAAGCTGGCGGGCTGTGGATTAGAGTGAGGCAGGGAGGACAGGGGGCAGAACGGGGTGTTGTGTGTGAGAGGGTGGCAGCTGCGGCTGCGTCCTCCTGGGATTCAGGAGGGTGCCTGTGGCCCTCTCGTGCCCATTGTGTGGTGGGGCGTGAGGGCGACGATGGGGAGAGGCTATAGTCCGTGGGGTTCTTGTGCTAGAAGCTGGAGGCCCATCCACATGCGCGTGGTTTGGAGCTGTGGCTCCCCACGGGGGTGGAGGGTGCAGTGGCTTTGGGTGATCCATCCCCCCATTCTTCACTCCCCACCCCCCTCAGTCACAGTCTCTGCTCTCCAGGGCGGCTTCCCCTTCAGCACTCTGGATTGTGGCTGGATCGTCGCCGACTGCACAGCCGAGGCCTTGAAGTCTATCCTCCTCGCGCAGGAAAAGTGTCCTTTTGTCACCACGCACGTCCCGCGAGAGCGGCTCTTTGATGCAGTCGCCGTGGTGAGCTGCTGGGCACGGGGCTCTGTCCCCCGGGTACAGAGGGCGCCATGCACGCAGGGGTCCCTTGGGTGCCGTCCATGTTGCAGAGGACTGTGCACTCACATGTACTTCCCACAGGGTCTGTACCAGCCAGCGCTCAGGGCCCAGACCGGGAGCCAGAGGGCCTTGTCCTCTGATGGCACCTGTGCTGGGCCAGCAGGAGGGCCTGGCTGGGTGTGTGCAG
Organism: Lasiurus cinereus; assembly: GCA_011751065.1. Lineage (NCBI taxonomy): Eukaryota > Metazoa > Chordata > Mammalia > Chiroptera > Vespertilionidae > Lasiurus > Lasiurus cinereus. The sequence goes on along the minus strand of JAAGEH010000045.1, from coordinate 352,749 downwards.
CGGGTGTATGAGCCTTGTCCGGGGCCCCGCCGCTGAGGGCAGGGTGGGCTGGGCGGGGCTGGCTGTGGCGGCCCTGTTTTCTCTCTAGTTCTGGAGGCTCCTTCGGGAGGGCTGGCGGGCTCCCCTGGGTATCTGGTAAAAGAGGACACGCCTTCCAGCACATCCATTTCAGTGCGTGTCGTACAGCGAAGCGCGTGTGGTTCCACAGCACACACATACCTTATAAATGCCTAAGTGTGTCAGGTGTGTTCCCAGACAGTGGCTTATGGTGTAGCTGATTGAGAAAGGTCGCAGCCCATGCTCAGAGCACCTCAAAGTTTTTGTTTTTAATAGATTAAGCCCAGAATAGGCACTTAATCCTTTTCTTTCTTTTTAAAATATATTTTATTGATTTTTCACAGACAGGAAAGGAGAGGGAGAGAGAGTTAGAAACATCGATGAGAGAGACACCGATCAGCCGCCTCCTGCACTCCCCCTATTGGGGATGTGCCCGCAACCAACGTACATGCCCTTGCCCGGAATCGAACCTGGGACCCTTCAGTCCACAGGCCGATGCTCTATCCACTGAGCCAAACCGGTTTCAGCCACCTCCGAGTCCTGTCTGATGTGAAGACTAGCTCCCTGCTGCTCACCCCTGCCCGTCAGTGCTTAGCTCCCCCACCTAGCCTTGGCTACTTGCACATGCTCAGCTCTCTTGATGTGTGGTCTCTGGTTTTAGCTGCTGAGCATGAGGAACCCTGATGGGGGATTTGCCACCTACGAGACCAAGCGTGGGGGGTACCTGCTGGAGCTGCTTAACCCCTCAGAGGTCTTTGGTGAGTGGCTGGCCTGCGGGGGTGTGGGCACAACCCGGGCCCTGCCTGCCCCAGGGCATCTTTGCTGACCAGAGACCTGAGGTCTTTCCCCTGGCCAGGGCGGTGCCCACACAGGCTCGGGAGGATGATGGCAGATCCTTTAAGGAACCCCCAGTCACCAGACTGTTCCACGCTCCCTGATCGCCACAGTTGGCTGGGATGCCCCTGCCGTAAACAGAAAGCTGTGGTTCTGTCGCAGAGTCATAGGCGGCTCTGGCCGGAGCTGGGCTGACTCCTGCTCTGTTCTCCATGGACACTCCCCGTCTCCTGTTGCTCCTGCAGGGGAGATGCTGGTGGTACCCTCTCTCCCTGCGGCTCGTGTTGTCATTGTTCTGGTCTGTGAGGGCCAGTTCTTCACCCTGACTCACCTTTGTGTGCGTCCGTATCCTCCTGTAACTGAAACATGGTCCAGTGGAGGGTTTTCCGGGTGGGGTACAGCTGTACTGGGTGCTCCCTCCCTCACCCTCCCGCTGGCCTGGTTGTCCCACAGCAGATGGGCCTCTAGGTTACTAGGTCCCAGGTCACTTGTGCAGCAGCCACCTGGTGGATGTGTGGCCTGGGCTGGTCACCGGAGACGCCTTCCTCGCTTCCTTCAGGGGATGGTCAGACTCGATGAGCTTTGCAGGCCTGAACATACAGTGCGTGTTCTTCACGGATTGCTGAGGTGAAGCTCACAGGCCTGGATCCTTCACTTTCACAGGGGACATCATGATCGACTACATGTATGTGGAATGCACCTCAGCCGTGATGCAGGCGCTGAAACATTTCCACAAGCAGTTTCCAGAGCACAGGCCGCGGGAAATCAGGTAAGGGCCCCGCCACTCAGCCACAGGTGCCACCAGCTGGGACAAGAGCTCAGGCGCTGCCAACAGGACACTGAGGGCTGTTGTCCTCTAATGAGGCCCGTCATATAAAGGGGCCCTGGAGTGAAGCTCATTTAGGTATGAGAGGGGTTCACACCTGGTTGTATGCCCTGAAAATATCCGATACATGTACTGGGGGCTCCGAGGAGCACAGTTATAACACAGGAGCGAGTTATTTTTCACATGTTAATAATGTTAAGTATCCATACCTCCAGCTCCACCTGTGTCCACATGTAGTTTTATTTTTATAGTATTTTAAAATATATATTTTCATTGATTTCAGAGAGGAAGGGAGAGGGAAAGAGAAGTAGAAACATCAATGATGATGTTTCTATTGGCTGCCTCCTGCATGCCTAACATTGGGGAATTGAGCCTGTAATCCAGGTATGTGCCCTGACCGGGAATCGAACCGTGACCTCCTGGTTCATAGGCCAACGCTCAACCATTGAGCATCATTGGCTGGGCCGACATGTAATTTTTAATCTTCTTGTTGAAGTCTGCCATGGCCAGAGCAGCATGCAGACTCCTGTGTGGTGCCTGAGGAACTGTCGTGAAGTGGACAGAATGTGTGGCCGCGTGGGGCACACGCACTGCCAGAAGCTCCCTCCCCTCTGGGTTCTGTGGCTGCTGGGTTCCTGCCCCCGAGGACCCAAAGTGGGGACTCCCGGGCCTGGCTTCCTTTACTCGGCCTCCTGCTCGGGAGATGAGGCCCGTGGAGAGCCGTTCACACTGGTCTTGGCCGTCGGCACACCTGCTGAGTGGAGATGCCATACTGTGTGTCCCCTGTTTGTCATGGGCCCACGGGTTAGGCTTGCGATGGAGCTTCTCTGTCCTCTAAATCTTCTGTTTTCTGTCTGATTTATTTTCTATTTTTTAAAATACTATGTTTCTTTATTGCTTTCAGAGAGGAAGGGAGAAGGAGAGAGATAGAAACATCAATGATCAGAATCATTGATTGGCTGCCTCATGCATGCCCCCTACTGGAGATCGAGCCCACAATCCAGGCATGTGCCCTTGGCTGGAATCGAACCTGGGATACTTCAGTCCGCAGGCTGACGCTCTATCCACTGAGCCGAGCCGGCTAGCGCTCTCTCTGATTTTTAAATTTCTCTTTAAAATTTCATCTTGTGTGATTTACTCAAGCCCGTGTCACTGACATTGTTTTCAGGGATACTGATCCTGTTGCAGCCACTTCTAATGTTGGTTCCTCCCTCACTGTTTGCTTTCGTCTTGCATTTCTTTAACTCCTTTCTGTGTCCTCTAATTGCTTCTCTTTTGACCTTGTATCTCCTTTCTGAGCTGTTGGTTTATTTTTACTATTTTTTAAAGGGACACCACGCCTTTTTTTTTTGAGACCGTAGAATGGGTAGAACTGAGCAAATTGCTGTTTTGCTGGAATGTTCACTGGGCCGTCCTCTTGTGTTGCAGGGAGACCCTCGAGCAGGGCCTGGAGTTCTGTCGTCGGAAGCAGAGGGCCGACGGCTCCTGGGAAGGGTGAGTGAGAAGTGTGGGCCCCGACACGGCTGCACTCACAGTGCGCATGTGCTACACCAGAGGTCTCTGGCAGGAGGAGGCCGCCAGCGACAGACTTCTAGTGGACCTTGTCCCTTGTGAATGCCAGGCCTTCCCCCTGCGGTGTTTGGCCAGTGTGTGGGGCATGCCCGGTGGCCTGTGCCTTATTTGTTGGGTCTGATTAACCCCTCTGGGATTGGATCAGTTATTTTTTATTTTTTTTACAGAGAGGAAGGGAGAGGGATAGAAAGTCAGAAACATCAATGAGAGAGACATTGATCAGCCGCCTCTTGCATGCCCCCTACTGGAGTTGTGCCCACAAGCAAGGTACATGCCCCCCATCAGAATCGAACCTGGGACCTTTCAGTCCACAGGCCGACGCTCTATCCACTGAGCCAAACAGGTCTCGACAGTTCTTATCTTGCGTGTGGTTCCTGTGGACGAGCTGTCCCCCGAGGGCTGTGGGCAGGTTTGCCTCCCTAACGCTCTGCAGCTGGCGTGGCTTATGCAGGCCACATGGATGTTTCTCTTGAAAATAAGCACAGTCTCCCCATGCTGGACGTGTTCGTCCTCTCACATCCGCTGAGTGAGGCCTGGGCATCTGAACCTCCGTTTCCCATGTCCCTCCAGCTCCTGGGGCGTTTGCTTTACCTACGGCACCTGGTTTGGGCTGGAAGCTTTTGCCTGCATGGGACATATTTACCGCGATGGGTGAGTGCGGGCATTTGCCTCCTGGTGGGCTGGGGTTTCTCAGTGTGAGGCTTTGCTGGGGAGTGTCTTCCTTTGATGTTGGGGTGTTTTTACATTTTTTAAACAGTGGGAGTGGCTACAGTCCAGGATACTCTCTGGGTTGCATTGAAGGAAGGGCAGAGGCCTCAGTCCGAGCTGTGTCCAGTGGCCTCACCCAATTCTGCTTAGCTGGGTGGGCGTTCATGGGGTGGGTGGTCATGGCAACGAGGTTGCCTGCAGCTACAGAGCTTTTCTCTTTATCCATGGTGGGGTGACCTCAAGTGCAGCCCGCCTCCCCACCGCCCTAAGGAGGCCCGGCCAGGGTGAGGACCCAGGGCCTGGGACCTCCACTGTGTGACGGTGGCTCGTGTCTGGTGTCTCCGCAGGACTGCCTGTGCAGAGGTCACCCAGGCCTGCAACTTCCTGCTGTCCCAGCAGATGGCGGACGGAGGCTGGGGGGAGAACTTCGAGTCCTGTGAGCAGCGGCGTTACGTGCAGAGTGCCCAGTCCCAGATCCACAATACGTGCTGGGCCCTGATGGGGCTGATGGCCGTCAGGTGCGGGCAGGCAAAGGAAGGACACTGAACTTGGCGACTTGGGTGGGATGGATGCGGGTAGCGGAGCTCTGAGGGCAGGAATGGGAGGAGGGTTCCTTGTCTACAGTTACAGGTCCGTCTGAATGAATCAGTGGGTTCCTGCAAAAGGCTCACTACCCTCAGCTGTGCTCCGTGGTCCTGCTTGTTTCCACGGTAGAGCTCAGCCGTGTGTGTGCACAGGCAGGTGTACACACAGAGGTGTACATGTGTAGACATGCAAACATGGGTACACACACTCTTGCACACAGACCATGCCCAGGTATGCACACATGGGCATGCGCAGTATCCCAGTCTGTGCTGCCTTGTTGGTTCGGGGCCACCTGGGGAATCTTCTTAAAACCCCGTACCAGCTAGACCAGCTTAGTGTTGAGCAGGGGACAGGGTCAGGGATCCCAGTCTGCCTCCCACAGCTGAGTTTGGTCCTGACCCTGTGAGATGAGCGAGGATTAGCACCTGTGGCTTCTGTGGCTCTCAAGGGGCCCGAGCACCAGTGGGTGGGGGGCACCAGGCATGGCCTCCTCCTGGGGGTGCAGAGGAGCAGCGTCTCGTGGCAGGGCCTGAGCAGCAGGTCTGGAGCAGTTGGGGCTCCGCATTGCCCATGTTCGGGCGCTGCCCACCTGGCCTGCGTGCCTCCGCACTCGCTGCGTCCTCTACTTCTCGGGGTGAGCTGTGCAGCGAGGGCCCGAGTGGTGCCCATATCTCGTGCATGGCGGGTTAGGTTTCACATCGTGGTCCTGTGCTGTGGAGGCTGAGGGCCAGGCTTTGTCTGTCTCACCCACGGAGTGGTGATGGTGTATTCTGCCTCTTCCCCCACAGGCATCCTGATGTAGAGGCCCTAGAGAGAGGGGTCAAGTGTCTGCTCAGAAAACAGCTCCCCAATGGTGATTGGCCCCAGGTATGCAGGGGATACCCTGGTTTCCCATCCCCTCTTGGCCCCGTGTCTCTCATGGGGTGCTCCTGGGCGGGGTTTAGCTTTGGGGATTTGAGATTCAGAGACAGGACCCACGGGTGGCCTGTGTGGAAAACAGATCTCAGCACTGACTTGAGGGGTGGGGCTGGTGACGCTGGGAGGCGCTGGCTGGGTGGAGGAAGCCCTCAGACTCTGCCTGATGGGCCCCTCACTGCAGATCCTTGTGGGCATGGGGTCCCAAGGTCATGTGAGGTTAACCCCCCTTCCTGGATGAGCCTGGGGTCGACAGGCCTGTGCAGGGCTGGTGACCAGGCAGGAGGGTGTTGAGGAGGGTCCAGAGCTGGGATGTGGGGGGAGGCCCTGCCTCGCTGACTCTCCCCGCAAGCTGCCCAACTCTCCACCTGGGCTCTCGGGTCAGGGAGCCCCTTGTCTACATGATGGAGCCTTTGAGTTTAAGTCCCTGTGTCCTTTCAGGAAAACATCTCCGGCGTCTTCAACAAGTCCTGTGCCATCAGCTACACAAGCTACAGGAACGTCTTCCCCGTCTGGGCCCTCGGCCGCTTCTCCCACCTGTACCCCCAAAGTGCCCTCGCTGGCCACCCTTGAGAGGGGGCCTATGAGTGCCTGGCCGGTGGGTGGCGGGCACGGGCGTCCTGTGGGGATGCTCAGTGAGATTGGAGCATCTTGCCGGGACATGGGTGCCCCTGTAGCCCTGCCCCTCATTTCCTCCCTCGCCCCCCACTTCTGGAGGGAGTCCAGTGACCAAGCCTGCCTGGGGCCATGGCTGCAGGGCTGGGAGGGCTTTCTTGACCAATAATAGTTCTCAGCAGTTGTGCCTTATCTGACTCCTGCCCGGGGTTGGGCTCACCCGAGGGTGGCTTTTTCTGCTTTTCCTGCGTCTCCTGTCTGTTGGACTGGGAGGTGACAGCCTAGGGCAGAGAGGCTGGGCCTGCCTCTTTACCATGGTCTCCCAGGGCTCGGGGGGTGTACACAAGCATAACAAAGAATAGGGGTTGTTAGTGGCTTGTGGTTGGGGGGACATCGCTGTGTGCCAGGGACAGCTGAGCACCCAGCCTGTCAGTCACTGCCCCCGGAAGCTGGCCGGGCAGCGGTGATGCCCAAGGCACTTGAGTGGCTGCCATGACCCTCACACCTAGTTTTCTCTGAGCTGAAGTGGGAGCCAGATTTCCGGGTGGTGCTTCTTGGGTGCTAAACCTCTCAGTTCCCCTCTGGCTAGTCTACACCTTCCTGGTTCGGTGTACATGGACCTGGGGCTCAGAATGGAAAATCAGGGTTTGCCTTTGACTTATGAGGAGGATGAGCGGCTCACATACTCATGGCCTCCACGGGAGTGTAGCTGGGAGGAGTCACCAAGAGCTTTGATAAGAATAAAACTCAGGCCTGGTGTCCCCCGAAGCCTCACCCCAACACCATCTCCACCTGCCGTTTCTCTTGCTGTCTCCGGACTGATGAACATCCCACATGACACTCCGCTGGCCACATGACCTCCCAGACAGCAGACAGTGTCTGGCAGCCCTGCTGCCTTTGGCATGACCTGCCCTGAACCCGTCAGGGTCCGAGGCTTTGCACATGTGGCCTTCCTCCTGCGGCTCCTGCGGCGCTGGGCCCTGTCCCGGGCTGTTGGGCCTCACCAGCTTCTCAGTTTCAGGGAACAAGAGTAGCTGCCTGAAGATGAGCAGGTGCGTCTCCAGTTATTTCAGGGGAGAATATTTGCCTCCACCTGATTAAAAATCCAGGGGTGTGTCCTGGGTGAATCATTGAAGAGTCTTGCATTCAAATGATCTCATTTTCAGTGCCCAGATTTTGAATATTATGCTGGGAAATTTTCTCCGGAGTCATACTAGCTTTTCTGCGTTCAGCATGATATGTGAACTTGACACCCTTTCTCTGAGGAAATGTTGAACTCGCAGTGTTAACTTACCTCTAAAAGACTACTTTTCCTTAATAACGTAATCACTGTTGCTACATCCATTTAATTGAGGCAATAAAAATGTTTAAGAGCCCTAGTCGGTTTGATTCTTTGGTTGGAGCATGGGCCTTCGGACTGAAGGGTCTCTCTCAGGTTTGATTCTGGTCAAGGGCATGTACCTTGGCTGCAAGCTCAATCCCTGGCCCCTGGTCCAGGAGCATGAGGGAGGCAGCCCATCAGTGTGTCTCTGTCACATCTATGTTTCAGTCTCTGTTTCTCCCTCTCTCTTGCACGCTCTAAAAACCAATGGAAAAGTATCGCCGGATGAGGATGAACATCAACAAAAAGATAGTGCCTCAGGACCAGCACACGGCTGGGTGTTAACAGGCTGAAGGGGCTGTGGCATCGAGAAGGTTTTCTTGGGGTGCAAAAGACACCGGATTTGAATGTGTGGGAGGAGCTGGTGAAGAAGTCTCGGGGGCATCTGCTATGGGTCCCAGAAGCTCCCACACCCTCTCAGGGCAGAGTTCCCTCTAACGTGAGGGCCTGTGGGTCCACACACTGGTCCATCCGGGGAAGCGGAGGGGCGTTTGGGATTTAGAAGTCCTTCCTACCACGCCCGACTCAGGCTTGCCTTTCTTGAAGTGACGTAATAGGTGTTGGGCAGTCTGGGGAGCAAAGGCCTTATTCTGCCTGGAGACACCCCACTTGTCACTTGCACCCAAGGAGGCAGCAGTGGGGCAAAAGGGATGGAAGACACGCTGGTTCCTTTTTTTGGGCTCTGACCCTTCTCTGGAGCAGTGGTTCTCAACCTTCCTAAGGCCGCGACCCTTGCATACAGTTCCTCATGTGGTGGTGAGCCCCAACCATGAAATTTTGCTACTGTTATGCATCGTGATGTAAATATCTGCATTTTCCGATGGTCTTAGGCGACCCCTGTGAAAGGGTCATTCGACCCCCAAAGGGGTCGTGACCCACAGGTTGAGAACTGCTGCTCTGGAGGGTCAGGAGGTGACCCGTCTGTTGCCTGTGGCTTCAGGAAAGCAGGACCAAGACGGCCGGAGCCAGGAAACAGCCCAGAGCTTAGTTACGAGCAGGTGTGGGAAGGGCATCCCGGTGGGGTCCTGTTGGGCGGGCTTCCCAGAGCCCCAGCTGGCTGTGTGTGGCTGGAATCTGGCTCAGGCAGGACTCCGGGAGCCACAGGCCTGCTGTGATTGGTCCAGATGGCCCCTGTGCCCCGCTGGGGGGGTCTTCAGTTAGACCCAGTAACGGTCGGTGTCAGACACTCCGCACTGTCTGCAGGACGGGGCTGTGTGGTCAGCAGGCGGCCGCCAACTGCCGGCCCGTGGGAGGCGCTGGAGCTTCTGGGGCTGGGGCTCCCTCTTTCCGCACTGCCCCTTCCTCCCTCGAGTGTGTGGCCCAGGGCACTAGACACCTGCCCGGGCCTGAGCTGACCAGCCAGCCTCCGAGAGCCTGGAGTCGGGAAGGTGTCTGGTCCGAGGTTCAGGGTGAGGGGATGGTGAGGGCGGAGTCTCCGCTGGGCCTGCGGACTCCCATGGTGTGAATGGGATACCCCCTCAGCCCCATATTTTGGCTGTTTCTAGAAGGTGCCAGAATCATCCTGTCTCAGGCCTGGTCCTGGGTGTTCCTTGGCAGGGCTGGCCTCCCCATGAGCATCACGGGCCCCCCGCCTAGGCTTTGCCCGGCCCCACCTCCCGCGTCCTTCCCTGGAGCGAGGTGTCCGCCGGGTGCCCTGGTCTGGGCGCCCCCAGGAAGTGTGCGGGTGGCAGCGGGCAGGGCGCCGCCTCTTTAAGGCGACATCACAAGGCCGCGGAAGGTGGGGCCCTCGTGGAACTCCGTGGGGGCTGTTTCTGCGGCGCCGTGGCTCTGGATTTCCATCTCCATGGGGCCACAGGCCCACACGTGAGCAAGGCGTCCTGGTCATGGCCGAGGGGAGCGAGCTGATGAGCAGGCTCATGAGCGAGAACGCCGACCTCAAGAAGCAGGTGCGGCTGCTCAAGGAGAACCAGATGCTCAAGCGCCTGCTGAGCGAGAGCTGCCAGGAGAGCTGCGGCCGCAGCAGCCGGGACCTCCTCTTCCCCAAGGCACCTGCCTACCCTGAGGACTGCTCCCCCACGACCGCAGGTGAGGCCCCGGGGTGGCCTGGGAGAGGGGGGGTGCCGGCCCCCCTCCGTCCCCCAGGTTCAGGTGCTCATGCTGCTGGGGGTCCTCAGGGGAGTCTGCCAGTCCACCCCTGGAAAACGAGCTGGTAAGTACAGTGGTACCTCGAGATACGAGTTTAATTCGTTCCGTAACCTTGAGGCGTGGGAAACTATGAGACGCTCGAGTCGCGGTAAATTGGTGGGTCGTGTGCAGCCGGCCGAGCCCCGCAATGACTCGCATCTCAAATGTTGCTCGTATTTCAAAGCAAAAATCGCTCGCTCGCTCGACGGCTCGTATCTCAAAAATCTTATATGTTAGGGCACTCGTATCTCGAGGTACCACTGTATATCAGTGACAAGCACGCAAGCGCTGCCACAGTGGCTTACAACAGGGCTGTACGTGTGTGTGTGTGTGCGTGTGTGCATATGTACGTGTGCATATGTACGTGTGTGATCTCAGGACCTCCAGGCCATGGGGTTGGCCCCGCCAGGCCCGGCACTCGGCTCTGCTGCCCGCATCCCTCTCGGAGAGCAGACTGTCCCGTGTGGGCTCACATGGGCCGTCCGTCTGACCCCGTGACAGGCAGTGTCCTCCCAGTGCTCCGTGGCCACCGACAGGCTGACATGTGCCTCCGTGGCCAGCTGCAGGGTTGGCTGCTGGGAAATCCTGGGGTCAACGGCTGTGAGGGGCCGAAACTGGTGTGGCTCAGTGGATAGAGCGTCGGCCTGGGGACTGAAGGGTCCCAGGTTCGATTCCGGTCAAGGGCATGTACCTTGGTTGCGAGTATATCCCCAGTGAGGGGTGTGCAGGAGGCGGCTGATGGTTGTTTCTCTCTCATCAATGTTTCTAACTCACCATCCCTCTCCCTTCCTCTCTGTGAAAAAAATCAATAAAATATATATATTTTAAAAAAAGGCTGTGAGGGTTGAAATGTTGAAATAGACACGGATGAGTGCTCCCCAGAAGGCTGCGGCCGCCGCACTCTGCTGGCGGCGGAGCAGGTGCCTTCCAACACCAGCCGGGAAGCAGCCAGGCCGGCTCCGGGGAGGTGTGTGCATGGTTCCCAGCCAGGCCCCTGCTGGGCTGTTCCCTTCACTTGGGCTTTCGAGCACAAGGCACAGTTTCCAAGGGACCAGAGAGGTGGCAGGTCCCCTCGGGCCCCTCCCCAGGCCTCCCACCTCGATTCTCAGGGGCGTTCACGCAATCGTCACTGTTCTGGGTGGAGATGATTTTTAGTAGTTTTTAAGTATTCCCAATGTACAGTCCTCTGCCTTTTTCTTTTCTTTTCTTTTTTTTTTAGATTTTATTTTATTTTTTTAATATATTTTTACCGATTTTCCACAGACAGGAAGGGA
>JAAGEH010000045.1:283464-341827 GCA_011751065.1 Lasiurus cinereus | reverse complement strand
GCTTAGCTCAGGATCTCAGGCTCTGCTCCTCCGCCAGTTGGGGCTGTGTTTTCTTCCTGTGGGTTCTTTGCAGGGATTTAATAGCAGAGTTGGTGACAAACTAGAACCTCAGTCAAGCCTCTTTTAATTTGTCAGTGTTCCAACCGAGTTTACATGATGTAGGGATTATGCATTGTCTGGGAATTTGCAAGAATTCGCCCGCCAACCACCCAGCCTTACAGCCCTTTAGAGCATAATTATTTTACAACTTCCAGATTTTTCTTCTTTCTTTATTGGTTCCTTTAGGTTTTCTACCTCTTATTGAGTCGTTTAAAAATAATTTCCCTGAAGATCTCTTCTTTTATCAAAGATTCCAGTTAATATACAATTGTATATAATCCTTTCTAATTCAACCATTTACTTCCTAGTCATTCTTAAATCGCTTTTCTTACTTTTAATTTTATTCCTGTATGTTTTCTGTTTCTCTAAAGTAGCTTTTCATCTGATTGGACTATCTAAAGTAGCTTTGTTATCTGATTGGACTTTCCGTAGGACTGATTTCAGTGTATTTTTGCTGTCATTTTTGTAGTTTTTAAGTTTTTGCTTTCCTGAAGAGTTCTTCCCATATTTTGATTTGAGTGTTTAGCTTTTTGGGTGATTTTTAAAAAGTAAAGAACTTACATTACTAATTTCATGATAAATGTGCTAATGTCTTACTCTAATGTTCTGATTGTGCTAATGTCTTACTCTTAATGTTCTGATTTTCATTTTTTCTCAATAATTATGCTTTCCTATATTTATTTTTGATATGGTCATTACTCAGGAGAATCCTTTTAATCCTGAAGAGAGTTTTCTGTTCATCCTTGTTATTTCTTTACAGTTTATTATAATGTGGCTTAACATTATACCTGTATTTTGTACTTGACTGATGATTAAAATTTTTTAAAGCGTTTAATACAACTTCATTGAAGTCTTAGGAATAAAGGACTTAGAACTTACTAAACTGAAGCTAAAAGCAAAGCCCAAAGCCAGCTGACCATAACAAAAATCCCTTTAAAGCCGCTACTAGATGGCGCTCTCCCGCAGGTCTCTGTCATGAATGGGACAGAACCCCCTTTCCAAGCCCTGAGCTCGCTCTCCTCTGGGGAAGAACGGGACTGACGGTTTTTGGTGACTCATGCTGGATGAATTCTTGGAAGATGGTCGTTGACAGGTTCTGGGCCCTGCAGCGGGCTGGGCGGGAGTCTGAGGCCTGAGCCGCCTCCGGGACTGGCTGTGCTGGCTGGGTGGGCAGGCTGGAGGCAGGCTCAGACTGATCACTTTCCTTCTGTAGGACTGTTTTTTGAGAAAAGCACTCCTGGATAGAGTAGTAGGCACAGTTTAGGATTTAATTTTGCAATATAGGCTCTTAAACTATTTTTTCAAATATACATATTTGCTTTATTACTAGGAGAAAAAGTCATGACGTAAGCATAGAAAAGGATTGCATAGACCACAGAGGAATTGATAGGTTAAATTTGACATTTAAAATTTAAAAACAATTGCATGATAAGAGTCATCAAATAAAAGGGTTAAAGGTGGAGAGGATAAAGACACATATCAATAAAAAACAAAACAACAGTTAAAATATCAGCAAGGCACCCATTGAGAGAAGACATTTTATCAACAAGGCATTAGGATGCAGAGTACCAAAGGAACTGCTACAAACAATTTAACTAAAAAAAATGAGCAAAGAAGAGGCATAGATATTTCACAGAATGGAAACCTCAGTGGCCCATGGACACACAAGATGTTCAACATCATGCCCTAACGGTTTAGCTCGGTGGATAGAGCGTTGGCCTGCAGATTGAAGGGTCCCAGGTTTGATTCTGGTCAAGGGTATGTACCTTGGTTTTGGGCACATCCCCAGTAGGGGGTGTGCAGGAGGCAGCCGATCAATGATTTTAACTCTCTATCCCTCTCCCTTCCTCTCTGTAAAAAAATCAATAAAATATATTTGAAAACAACAACAATAGTAGTAGTTGTGTTTTTTTTTTTTTAAAAGATGTTCAACATCAGTAAGGATTAGGGAAAAGCACATGTCATCAGCTTGGTCTGTACATACCACGGAGTGATCAGAAGCTGTGTGTACACAGGACCACCACTGCCTGTTGCAGAAAACAAAGTTAGCAAACCCTAGCTGGTTTGGTTCAGTGGATAGAGCGTCGGCCTGCAGATTGAAGGGTCATGAGTCTGATTCCGTTCAAGGGCACATGCCTGGGTTGCGGGCTCGATCCCCAGTAGGGGGTGTGCAGGAGGCAGCCAATCAATGATTCTCATCATTGATGTTTCTATCTCTCCCTTTCCCTTCCTCTCTGATATATAAAAAGCAAAAATCACTGTACCTGTGTGTGTGCATATGTACGTGTGCTAGGAAATGATTCAATGAACCAGTTAGCTACCAAGTAACTCAACATGGATAAATCTCAAAAAAGATGCTCGGTAGCAAAAAGGTTTACTGCAGAATAAAACGAGCATAGGTTGATACCATTTACATAAGACTGAAAAAGCATGGAAAGGTCGCTGTATTGGGTGTGGCTGCATGGTGGGTAGAAGATCCCGAGGCACACACGCTTGCTGGGCCCATAAACTCAAGGCTGGTGGCTTCCTTGGGCAAGGGCGGGGCCCACAGTTGCTGCGCCCACATCTGTCACCTTCTCCAGAGGGGAATGGGGCGGTCTCTGAAGATGGGGGATGTGAGCAGGTGTCAGAGCTTGGGGTGGGCCGTACGAGTGTTCTTGAAGTGTCCTTTACACGTTGGGGGATGTTTTTTAGGAACATCAGTCTGACCTCTCCTCCCTTTCCTCCCTGTCCCAGTTCCAGATATGGGGCGGTTCACCAGCGTCCCCGAGGTGCCCTCCCAGCTGCAGACAACCCCGCTGGAGGACCTGCTGTGCTCGCACGCCCCCCTCTCCCGCGAAGATGACACTTCCCCGGGCTGTGTGACTTCCTCCCAGGTGTCCTTCAAGGCTTTCCTCAGCCCCCAGGAGCTGCACGCGTCTCGCAGCGCTGACAGGAAGCTGTGCCCGCTCCTGAACCCCTTGCAGGACCCCCTGGAGCCCAGGGAGATGACCCGAACCAAGAAGGTGTGCTTCTCAGAGAGCAGCCTGCCCTCGGGGGACAGGACCAGGAGGAGCTACTACCTGAATGGTACGGCGAGGGGGGCACTCGGGGGGCACTCGGTGGGTGCAGGGGCGGCAGTTGGGTAGGGCCGGTCTGGGTGGCCATCTGAGCACCGCTGTTCTACCCACCCAGCTCCGGGAGGAGAGGGGGGCTGGGAGGCCAGGATCCAGGGCTGCTTCCGTTCAAATTTTTTGCCCATTTAGAGAAAATTGGATTGTTTATCTTTGTGCTGTAAGAGCTCATCATAATGTCTGGATACAAGTTCTCTTCTGGGTAGATGTTTGTTTGTTTTTTAATATATTTTATTGATTTTTTTACAGAGAGGAAGGGAGAGGGGTAGAAAGTTAGAAACATTGATGAGAGAGACATCAATCAGCTGCCTCCTGCACGCCCCCTACTGGGGATGTGCCCGCAACCAAGGTACATGCCCTTGACCGGAATCAAACCTGTGACCTTTCAGTTCAAAGGCCGACGCTCTATCCACTGAGCCAAACTGGTTTCAGCACTTCTGGGTATATGTTTTGCAAACATGGCTCCCAGTTTATGGCTTTTCAATTTTCAAAACTTGGTTTTTTGAAGAGCAATACAATTTAATTTGATGAAGTTTGGTTTATTGACTTTTTAAATAATATGTATTTCATGTTTTTTTGTGTCCTAGGTAAGAAATCTTTGCCAAACTCAATATCAAAAAGATTCACTCCAATGTGTTCTTCCAGATGTTTTATCGTTTTACATGTAGTTTCAATTATGAGCTAATTTTTGTATGTAGTATGGGGTTTACATTAGGTAGCCACTTCTTTTAGCAACAGTGTTTAGAAAGATTGCCTTGCCCTGGCCAGTGTGGCTCAGTTGGTTGGAGTGTCAACCCGTATACCAAAAGATCTCAGGCTAGATTCCCTGCCAGGGCACATACCCAGGCTGCTGATTCGATCTCTGATTAGGGTGCATATGGGGGCCAAGGATTGATGTTTCTCTCTCACATTGATGTTCCTCTTGTTCTCTCTTCTCCTCTATGTAAGAAATAAATGTTTGAATGAAAAAAAATTATCTTTTCCCCATTGAATTGACTGGACACTTTTGTCAAAAATCAGTTATCCAGAGATGTCTGAGTCTATTTCTTGATTCTCCAGCCTGTTCTATTTGCCTATGTTTGTGTTGATTCCAATATAGCTTTGTAAGACCATAAACTAGATGGTATAAGTTCTTCCACTTTGTTCTCTTTTTGCAAAGTTGTTCTGGCTATTCTAGCACCTTTGTATTTCCATATGAATTTTAGAATCAACTTGTTCATTTCTACAAAAAAGCTTGCTGAGATGAGCCTGGATCTATAGATCAATTAGATATTCCAGTGAAATGACACCTTAACAATGTTGAATTTTCAGATCCATGAACATTTTATATCTTTCCATTTATTCAGGTGCCCAGATTATTTGGTTGAGCATTATTCTGGGTATTCTGGGTGTTTGTGTGAGGATGTTTTAGATGAGTTTAATATGGAAATCATTAGGCTAAGTAAAGCAGATAGCTCTCCTTAATGTGGGTGGGCCTTATTCAATCAATTGAAGGCCTGAATAGGACAAAAATGCTGACCCCCTCTTGAAGAAGAGAGAATTCTTCTTGCCTTTGGATTCAATGGAAACATCTTGGGTCTCATGCCTGCTGCCTCTGGATTGGAGTACATCATTGATTCTGTTGGTTCTCAGACCTTTGAACTCAGCTGGAGCTATATCATCAGCCATCCTGGGCCCCATCTTAATGATTCACCTGCATATCTTGGGACTTGTCAGTCTTTATAATCATGTGAGCCTTTATAATAAACACATATGTATGTACACACACACACACACACACACCCTATTGGTTCTGTTTCTTTTATCCTGAAAATGCATCTTTGTGTCCTGCAACCTTACTGAACTCAATTATTTGTTCTAGCAGATTTTTAAAAAAGACTCCTTGGAATAGATAATCACATCAGGTTATTGTTTTCATTTTTAATCTGTATGACTTTAATTGTTTTTCTTGTCTTATTGCATTGGCTAGAACCCCTAGAATAATGTTGACTAGAAATTGTGACAGTGGACAGTCATTTCTTTTATTGACTTAGGAGAAATCATTCAGTTTGTCACCATTAAGTATGATGTTCGCTAAGGTTTTTGTATATGCCTTCATCTGTTTGATGAATTGCCCTTTAATTTTTAGTTAGGTTATAGTTATCATAAATGGATATTGGACTTCGTTGAATGCTTTTTCTGTATTTTGAGCATTTGATTTTCATTTGTCATCTGTTGATACAGTAAATTACATTGATTGACTTCTGAATTTTAAAACCACCCTAGCATTGCTGAGATAAATCCTGCAATGATTTCCATATCATTGGGTTCAATTTTATAATTTTTTGCTAAGAATTTTTGCTGTGTGTGTGGGATATGAGATGGAGACTTGGAGGGGAATGGTGGGTAAGTAATTGCCCGATAACATCTGGGAAATTACTAACAATAGAATCTCCCGCCAATCCAGCAATCCTCTGCACAAACGTAGAAGAGGAGTCTTGCCATCCAATAAACATTAAGCCAGCCTGCAAGGCACAGAGCTTGCCAAGATCGCTAGCATCTCTCCTTTCACCAGCCAGGCAGACTAGACTTGTTATGTGCGTTACATACGTGTTCTCATGTTACTCAGTACCCCATCCTTGGGTGATGGGACAAGCTTGGGCATCCTGTATTCACCTGTTCATAGAGATGGGGCTTGAGCCAGGTGGAGGGCAGACTCTGGCAACAGGGGGACAAGAAAAGCAATCCTGGGCTGTGAAACATCTCAAAGGGATGGAGCAAGGGCATCCCCGTTTTCCTAGGAAACACGTTATAAAGGAAGAGATGAAGGATCCTTTTCTTTTTTGGCAACAGAAAACTCAGTTTTCTTTGACCCTCCCAGTGGGGGCTGGAGGAAGGCGCCTATACCTCACTACTGAGACCGGGGCCCTGGGGAGCCCCTGTCAGTGCTTCACCTGCAGCGGCCACATTCAAAGCGGCCCCTTCCCTCACAGGGATGCTGGAGCACAGGCAGGAGGAGGGCAGGTGGCCCTTGACCCTAGGTGTGGGGTCCCCAGCCTATCTCACCGGCCTCCCCTGCCCCCCGTAGAGATCCACAGCTTCACCAGCTCGGAGAAGGACGGGCGCATCGTTGGGGAGATCGCCTTCCAGCTGGACAGGCGCATCCTGGCCTACGTCTTCCCTGGGGTGACCCGGCTGTATGGCTTCACCGTGTCCAACATCCCCGAGAAGATCAAGCAGGTGTGGCTCCTTGCCCCACGGGGGTCACCTTCCTGCCCCGGGGTCTCCTCCCTAGCCTGTCACCCGTGAGACCCTATGGAGGCCTGGGTGAGGCTGAGGGGTGTCCGAGGACACACGCCACGGGCTGTGCTGAGCCCTTGCCCGGAGCGCCTCTGCCTTGTGGCCTGGGACAGTCTCAGGAGTGGGGGGGCCCAGAACCAGGGGAGAGGGAGGAGACTCAGCGAGCCATGGTGGGGAGCTTGGCTCTGGGCTGGTCTGTCCATCTGTGAAGCTTCCTTCATGCAAATCTGTCCTGGTCTCTGGGCTGGTCTGTCCATCTGTGAAGCTTCCTTCATGCCTCCCGTGACGGGTTCCCCACCTTCCCCCTCCTGCGCTGCGTCCCCAGACGTCCATCAAGTCCCTGGACGGCTCCGTGGATGAGAAGAAGCTGCGGGAGCTGACCCACCGCTACCTGACGCTGATGGCGCGCCTGGAGAAGCTGGGCTACAACCGCGAGGTGCACCCCGTGTTCAGCGAGTTCCTCATCAACACCTACGGCATCCTGAAGCAGCGGCCCGACCTGCGGGCCAACCCGCTGCACAGCAGCCCGGCCGCCCTGCGCAAGCTGGTCATCGACATCGTGCCCCCCAAGTTCCTGGGCGACTCGCTCCTGCTGCTCAACTGCCTGTGCGAGCTCTCCAAGGAGGACAGCAAGCCGCTCTTCGCCTGGTGAGCCGGCGCCCCGGCACCCGCCACGCCTTTCCTGCAGTAAAACGTGCGTCTGTTCCAAACCGGGGGGCCGGCGCGCCCCCCCGGGAGTCCCCCTCCGGCGGAGGAAGGGCCGTGTCCTCCGGGGGCGAGCCCAGGGCCACAGGCGGGCACACTGCGCAAGAGCAGGCGCCTTCATGGACCGGCCGGGGGCACGCAGCGCCCACAGTCCCGCCAGCGCCCACACCTGCGTGGCCCTTGTCACACTTTATTAAAATCATCCGTTTACTTGTTTACCTGCGGCTCTTTGAGGGCTTGAGAGCGCCTTGGTCAGGGCTGGGGCTGCAGGAGGGAGGCACCCCTTGGTGTTGGTGGAATGACAGCCTGAGACAGAGCCCCGAGGAGGGGAAGGGCAGAGGCTCAGGCAGGGCCCCAGCCCCCCACCTCAAGGACCTTCCTTCTCCTGGAAAGGGCCAGAGGGTCTTATCCCAGTTTGGGTTTTTTTCCAAAAGCAGAGCCCGAGGCAAGGATTCAGGGGCAGGCAGGGTGGCAGCGGGCTCTGCTGGGCCCTGTGCGAAATGGAAACGCAGGCCCCGAGTTCAAAAGTTAGGGAGTTTGCCCTAGCGGGTTTGGCTCATGGATGGAGCATCGGCCTGCAGACTTCCTGGGTTCGATTCTGGTCAAGGGCACATACCTAGGTGGCAGGCTTGATCCACTGAGCCAAACCGGTTAGGGCCCTACTAGAGTTTTTTTTTAAATATATTTTATTGATTTTTTTTTTTTACAGAGAAAAAGGGAGAAGGATAGAGAGTTAGAAACATCAATGAGAGAGAAACATCAATCGGCCGCCTCCTGCACGCCCCCTACTGGGGATGTGCCCGCAACCAAAGTACATGCTCTTGACCGGAATTGAACCTGGGACCTTTCAGTCCGCAGGCTGACGCTCTATCCACTGAGCCAAACCGGTTTCGGCCCTAGTAGAGTTTTTAATGTCTCACAATCCAGGGTCACCCCAGGGCCAGTCCCAGCACCTGTGTTCCAGCCATGGCCACGTCCTGGCCCAGGACTGTCCCCACAGGAAAGGTACCGCCGCTCCCGCTGGAACCCTCGGCCTCTCTGTCTGAGGTCTAGAGAGAGGGGAGGGGACCTCCTGGGCCTGGCATTGCCTCCTCCCCCGGTTTGGCTTCAAGTGTCTCGAGTCACTTCTCTGTGGGGGACCAGGAGGAAGGTGTTGGGGTTTCTGGGCCAACCCTAGTGTGGGGCAACCTGTCCCTCCGTCCTCACAGCCTGGTGTCTCCTGGACATCCTGGACCTTAGGCCCCGTGCTGGTCAGTTCAGGCTGCAGCCCAGAACAGGTGGCTTAAACACCAGACACCAGTGTCTCACAGTCCACAGGTGCCACAGAGCTGGTTGCTCCTGAGGCCTCTGTCCTTGGCATGTACCATTGTGTCTTGTGTCTTCACATGAGTGTCCCTCTGTGTGTCTGTGCCCTAATCTCCTCCATGGGACACCAGTCTTGTTCAATTAGTGACCTCACTTTCACCCAATTACCTCTGGGAAGGTCCTCTCTCTCCCCAAATACAGTCACTTCAACGTGTGAATTCAGGGTCACACTCATTCTGTAACAGACCTCCCTGCTTCCCTTCCACCTGCTGGGCTGAGCGCCCCTTGCCTCTTGGGGGCCTCTGCAGGTGCACGCATGCAGCGCTGGGGCCTCTGCCCCAAGAGGTGCTGGTGGGGCACTTCTGGGCGCTCCTGGGCCGGAGGCTCTCCCCAGCTGAGGCCTGGCATCAGGGCGGGTTTGGAGAGCAGCCCCACTGGGCCCATGGCGTTTGCCAGGTGCGGCCACAGCCCCTCTGTGGGACCTGGAGGTGGTATGGCCGTCACCCACGGTCACCCACCTTCGCCCAGGGGAGCCAAGGTTGGAGAGGACCCAGCTGGTCCCCCGCCCCTGAGAGTGTCTGGGTTTGCCTGTCTGCTCCAGGGTGGTGGGGCCCTTCTTTCTCCGAGTTCCTGTGCATCCAACAGCTGGGGATCTGAAGACCTGGGCGCCTCCTCGCCTTGGCCCCACGGTGACTGCTGAGGGGTGAAGCAGCCTCAGACACTGATACCCTAACAGCTGTGTGGGGTACCTCTGCCTGGGAGAATGACAAAGAGGGTACCTGTGCAGTGCCTACATGTTGTCAGAGTGGTCACGTGACTGGTGGGCCTTTGCAGAATGAAATGGATGTCCTAATTAAAGATCATCTAGCCAGCTGGCATGGCTCAGTGGTTGAGCGTTGATCTATGAACAAGAGGTCACAGTGCAATTCCTGATCAGGGCCCATGCCCAGGTTGTGGGCTTAATCCCCAGGGTGGGGTGTGCAGGAGGCAGCTGATCAATAATTCTCTCTCATCATTGATGGTTTTCTCTCTCTTCCTCTCTGAAATCAGTAAAGGTATTTTTTTAAAAAAAAAGATCATCTAGCTGAAACCGGTTTGGCTCAGTGGATAGAGTGTCAGCCCGTGGACTGAAGGGTCCCGGGTTTGATTCTGGTCAAGGGCACATACCTTGGTTGCCAGCACATCCCCAGTAGGGAGCGTGCAGGAGGCAGCTGATCGAGGTTTCTCTCTCATCGATGTTTCTAGCTCTCTCTCTCCCTTCCTCTCTGTAAAATATTTAAAAAAAAAAAAAATATATATATATATATATAAAAGATCATCTAAAACGTCAAGACAGCGTTGACCTGAGCACAGCCCTCTGAGTGTAGGATCTCAGGCTGCTGCCCGGGGCACATTGCCCCTTTGTGGGGAGCCCCTGGCTCGGGGAGCAGTGACCACGGCTGGGGAGAGCCGGGATCCCGCCCGGCCTACCTGCCCACCGGGCGTCCACCGGCCAGCACACACACACACCTGCATTCCTGCCTGACGGGCTGAGCTGACCTCCGCCCAGAGCCCGGCCAGGCCTGAGGCCTCACAGGCCCTTCTCGGATGCCCTGAAGCGTGGTCGTTGACATGAATGAACAGACACCCCGAGGGTCACCCACAGGGTCATGAAGGAGTTCACACGATGGCCGCCGGATGGCTGCGGGCCACGAGGGGAGTGGAGTCTCTCAGCTGGCCTCGGGGTCTGGTGAGGACTTTTCCCCACTGAGGGTCCTGCCCCAGGAGCTTCTTTTGGGGCGCCACTCTGCCAGAGCAATCCCTCCTCCTCCTCTGACCGGGATCCCGGTTCTGCCCCTCCCGGACTACGCGCTCAGTGTTTGTACAGGGACCGCCTGCCCCTCTCCTCGCCATTGCGGATGGTTAATAAGCAGCCCCGAGGGGGCGGGGGGCGGGGGGGGGTTAGTATAAAGGCCCTGCCGGGCACTGGAGTGGCCTGTCCGTCCTCCCCTCCTCCCGTCTGTGAGAAGAGCGTCCCGATCGAGGACCAGGGCCCAGACCATGTCTCGCCTGGTGGAATGTGTCCCCAACTTCTCAGAGGGGAACAATCAGGAGGTGAGGTGCCAGGGGGCAGGGCAAGGAGCAAGGGTCTGCTTGGTGTGGGGGTGGGACTATCTTCTCTCAAAGGGGACACCTCCTATCAGCCACAGCGACATGTATGTCCCGTGAGGGTGGGGAACGCAGAAGTGACTGACCTGGGGCAGGGGGGTAAGGTAGGGGGGTGGTCAGGCAGGGGTCCTGACCCAGGTTTGGACACATCACTTAGCCTCTTATGAAAATGGGGCCCCCAGCCCCGACCCACAGGCTGTTTGAGGGTCTCTGCCACGGTTCCCGTCTCCCCCTCCCCACAGCGTATCAGGTGAGCACTGTTATCCTCACATCACCTACGAGGAAACTGAGGCACAGAGAGGGCGGGGCAGGCTGCCGAGGGCCACAGAGCAGTCTGGGCCCCGAGTCTCTGCTTCTAAGCACTGGGCATTTCTGTCACCTCCAGGGTTGATCCACTGAGCCAAACTGGCTAGAGCCCTACTAGAGTTTTTAATATCGGGGTGTCATTCCACAAGAAGGTCTGGGCCTTTCATGCCCCTCCCCCGATGCAGCTACTCCCACTGGAGGCTCCTGGAGGGGCTGGAACCCTGACCTTTCGTGACCTTGGCCTGTAGGTCACCTCCCCAGAGCCCCAGCAGCTCCGCTGCCCGGGTGCTGCTTCCTGCCTCAGTTTCTCCTGCAGGGCAATTCCCTGCTAGGGAATTCCCAGGTGCTCAGTGCAGCTTGCCGGTGCATCTTTGGTTGGTGGGGGACAGGAGAGGTGCAGCCACCTCTGAGGCTCCTGTCCCTCTTCCAAGTGGGGAAACCGAGGCGGGGGCCGGGCTCTCACCCCAGGTGATCGACGCCATCTCCCGAGCCGTGGCGCAGACCCCCGGCTGCGTGCTGCTGGACGTGGACGCCGGCCCCTCCACCAACCGCACCGTCTACACCTTCGTGGGGCGGCCCGAGGACGTGGTGGAGGGCGCCCTCAACGCGGCCCGGGCTGCCTTCCGGCTCATTGATATGAGCAAGCACAAAGGTAAGGGGCTGTCCTTGCCTACCGGGCACGGAATGGGGGGCCCCCGTGGCCCCCGAGGGGTCTGCAGCCCAGGGAACCCGCTGTGCCAGGCGGAGGTGCACGGCGACTCCTGTACACATTTCAGGGTGACCGGCAGTGAGGGGAGGGAGGGCAAGGTGAAGACAGGGCCCTGTGGACCTGACCTGTCAACAGCCTCCAAAGCCAAACACATCAGGTGGCAGGCAGGGTCAAAGGTCTCTGGCACTCACAGCAGGGAGAGCAGCCAGGTCCACGGGCAGGGAATTCATAAGCGACCTCAACTGTTGAGAAAATGGGGGCTCATTGCCAAGTGAGTTGACTGAAGAAGCACTGGGGAGGGGAGAGGGTCGCCATCTTTGGGGGGCTGCTGGCTGGCAGCAGGACACTCAGCGTTGTCTCCCAGCTGCCAGGGAGGGAAGGCTGGAGGCCAGCGTGGGCCCAGGAGGGCCTGCCAGCCTGGCCAGGGGTCTCGGAGAGCACAGCTTCGAAGCTCTTTGGAGAGGGAGAGGCAACAAGCATCCATGTGAGAGCAGAGAATAGCTGTTCTGGAAACACTGGTCAGGCAGAAGCCCAAACAGAGTTCGGGTCAGGAGACAGGCAATGGGCACTGAGAGAGGGGGCGGGGACAACCCATCAATAGGAGGAAGCCGGTGCTGTCTGCAGCTAACACAGTGACGCTGGCTCCAAAGAATGCCTGTAATGCTCAGCCCTGTCCTCGCCGTAGCGGCCTGTTATCTTTGCGCATAGTTCTGGGGGACCCAGTGTTGCTTTAGGCCCGGTCCACGGTGGTCCTGCCCCGTTCTGACATTCCAAAGCTTTGAGGAGTAGAGCGTGAAGGCAGTTCCTCCGGGAGGGCAGCCCGGCTCCGTGCTGAAGTTTTCACACCGCACAGAGGCCCGGATCCTGGGGGCCTGCCTCTCCCAGTCCCCCGCCCCTCCGTGGTTGGTGTGAATGGCTCCCTGTGTGCATGGTGGGGCAGATGGCGCCTGAGGGAGAGGTTCTGGGGAACCTCCTGAGCCCTGGTCCTCGCCCACAGCTGGGCCTCCTGGTCCTCAGCCCCCATCTCTCTACAGGGGAGCACCCTCGGATGGGAGCCCTGGACGTGTGCCCCTTCATCCCAGTGAGGGGCGTTGGCATGGAGGAGTGTGTGCTCTGTGCCCAGGCCTTTGGCCAGCGGCTGGCAGAGGAGCTGGGCGTGCCAGGTGAGTGCCCCCACCCCCTGCCCCGAGGAGGGGTGCCCTGATCTCAGGGGTTTCCTCAGCCAGCCCCTTCTCACTTTCAGTTCCCACCGGCACTCTTCACCATAAATGCTTGTTCTTTGGTTCTCGAATAAATGCACACACGACTCCTTAAACATGCAGATTATTAAACAAAAACAACAACCTGAAAAACTGCCACCAGCAAACTGACAGAACATTCCCGATTCTTCCATAAGGAGATAAACTCAATGGAAGCCCCAGCCCAGGGGCATTGAGGCAGTGGGGACCGGGCAGCCGCGTTGTCATGTGATTTAGCAAGCCGAGTGGACAGCCCTCAGGGAATCATTTCGCTTGGGGGACTGACCACATCAAGAACATGACCTGGTCCAAACGGGGACGAGTCAGAAGCAAAGTGCGTGGTAGACAGGACACGGGAGCACGGGGGCATACATCCCGCCCCATGCAGATGTGGGGGGTAGCACACACGCGTCCCTGTGCATGTGCGGGTGTTGGGGAGTTTGTGGTGCGTTTCCTTAATTTGTGGTCATATATTTTTTAAAATATATTTTATTGATTTTTCACAGAGAGGAAGGGAGAGGGGTAGAAAGTTAGAAACATCGATGAGAGACATCGATCAGCTGCCTCCTGCACGCCCCCCACTGGGGATGTGCCCGCAACCAATGTACGTGCCCTTGACCAGAATCGAACCTGGGACCCTTCAGTCTGCAGGCCGAAGCTCTATCCACTGAGCCACACCGGTTTCGGCTGTGGTCATATTTACTGTGCAATGAAAATACACTTTAGGAAGAAATGTGGACATTTTCCCAGTAGCGTGCCCCAGCTCTCCTGGCCGGCCGATGTTTTTTTCTGGGGCATCTGTCCAGGGGGAACAGCCAGGGTGGGGGACTGCCCTGACCCCGGTGGGCAGAGGAGCGGAACTGGCCCACACGGAGTGGCCACCAGTGACCACGCTGAGTGAGATGGGCTGAGGTGGTCTGTACTCCGGCTGAGGCTGGAGGGGTGATCTGCCTCGGTTCTCCTCTGGGAAGTGGGGAGGTCTGGGTTGCCCAGCTGCCAGGCCTGACCGGTCAGGCCCCCCTTGCAGTGTACCTCTATGGCGAGGCGGCGCGCGTGGCCAGTCGCCGGACCCTGCCGGCCATCCGGGCGGGGGAGTACGAGGCCCTGCCCGAGAAGGTGTCGTATTCCCTGGATGGCGGGTGGGTTTGGGGTGAACCCCACGGGTACGTACCCTTTTCCTTTCCCCTTCCCCAACCCCAGCGGGGCACCCCTTCCATGGGGCGCAACACCCAAGGGTAAGTCTCCCGACAGCTCAAGCAGGCAGAGTGGGCACCTGACTTCGGCCCCAGCACCTTCATCCCCAGCTGGGGGGCCACCGTCACAGGGGCACGCAAGTTCCTCATCGCCTTCAACATCAACCTGCTCAGCACCAAGGAGCAGGCACACCGCATCGCCCTCAACCTCCGGGAGCAGGGCCGCGGGAAGGACCAGGTGAGAGCAGCCTGTGAGGGCTGGTGTGGCCCTGTCCCGGCCCCACCGCAGTGCCCATGCCATGTGAGAGGAGTCAGGGTGGGGTCCCAGGGTTTGCATTGGGGGAGCACTTGCTTTAAAGGACACTTTCCATGGAAGCAGGCAGGGGGGTACCCTTTGTTAAAATATTGCAGCATATCTACCGGTATACTGAAAGGAACATGTCTGCTTCTTGAACCCCGGTTACCCAGGTCCTCTCAGGTTCCCCCCGATATTCCCAGATACCCCCAGTTACTCCCAGGTACTCTCAGGTTCCCCCAGATATTCCCAGATACTGCCAGGTACCCCCAGGTACTCTCAGGTTCTCCCCGATATTCCTAGACACCCCCAGGTACCCCCAGGTACTCTCAGGTGCCCCGATCCACCTGGTCTGCCACAGCAGCTGTCACCTAGATTGAGCATCACTGTTGCAGGAAGTCCTAGTTGGACACAGGTAGACACAGCAATACCTGGTGAAGGAGGTAGAGGGCAAGGCTCTGCCCGCCTGTCAGCCCCCCCATCTTCAGAGACCCCAGATCCCCAGCCTGCAGATGCTCTTGTTGTGTAAGCACCACACACATGTAGAAGAACCCCGAATTCTTCTTTCTGCTCTGGCTGACATCAGAGGTCAGAGGTCCCTCTTCAAATGGGTTGAGTCACCACAAGGATGAGGCGCTGAGAGCCGGCCTTTGGGGTGAGGGGTGCACTGGAAGAAAGGGACCAAACACAGGAGTTTGGAGTTGGGTGGGGTGGTCCTGGGCTGGCCCCCAGGACACAGTGTAGGCAGAGTGTCGGCTAATGGGCAGGGCCTAGTCTGAGCCTGCTGTTCGTGGCATGAGCATCCTGGAGCCTGGCCCTCTGCGGCCTCAGTTTCCCTGTGGCAGGCAGTCCCTTCCTGCTGGCTCTGGTGAGAACAGGGGGGAGGGAGGAGGAGGGCCATGCGCACTTGGCCATCTGGGAGCAGCACACCTCTGTAGGCCACGGTGGGCCAGCGTACCGGCCAGCCTACCTGCCAGCCTCCTTTCCTGCCTCTTCCCCGGGTAAGCAGGGCAAGTGGCTCTCACGTGGAGCCGGGAGAGGCTGGGCAGGGCCTGGGCTGGGAAAGGTTTTTCCTTCGCAGCCAGGACGTCTGAAAAAGGTCCAGGGCATCGGCTGGTACCTGGATGAGAAGAACCTGGCGCAGGTGTCCACTAACCTCCTGGACTTCGAGGTCACGGCGCTGCATACGGTCTATGAGGAGACCTGCAGAGAAGCCCGGGTGAGCAGGGTGGTACCCCCCGACCCTCCTGGGTGTCCTCAAGCCCAGCCCGGGGGCTGACGCTGCTGGGCCTCTGCAGGAGCTGAGCCTCCCGGTGGTGGGCTCGCAGCTGGTGGGGCTGGTGCCCCTGAAGGCCCTCCTGGACGCCGCTGCCTTCTACTGCGAGAAGGAGAACCTCTTCATCCTGGAGGAGGAGCACCGGATCAGGCTGGTGGGCTGCGCCCCTGAGGGAGGGTGGTGGAGGGTGGGGGGGTGGCTGAAGGGCCCAGTGGGAGCCCCGAGTGAACTCCAGGTTCCTTGGAGCAGGTTTGGGTGCTGGAGGTGCCCACACAAGGGCCTGCAACCCTGTCCATGGGGAGGGGAGTGTCCTGAGTAGAGTTCCTGCATGACCTGGGCCTTTATGTCCTCCTTTGTTTTATTGTCTGTGCTTAGAAGATAAGATCGTACGATTTTCCTTTTGGGGACACGGTTGGGGTTTCTGTATGGCCTGAAATGTGTTCTGTCCTGTAAAACATCTGACGGGAGGACTGTCCTCTGGCCTCCCTTCCCTCCCTCTGGGGTCTGATCCGGAGCCACCTCCAGCCTCCGCACACTTCCAGATGTGGGAGCGCGTCTCCGGCACCGGGGTCCACAGATTTATGGGGTTCCTTCCATTTGTTCCGCATGACACCTTGGCCTGGAGCTCCGCCCACCGGGGTTCCTCCCGCGTGGAGTGCGTTTCTGACGTTGAGCAATGGTTGATTTCTCTGGCAGCTTTTGGTCGGTGGTTGAAGTTCCCTCGGAGTATCTGCCAGTTCAGCAGGGGTGCCTGGCCTGGTTTCTGTCCTGTTTCAGGCTTGTCGCGCTGTGAGGGTGTGGTTCCTTCTGGTTACTGTACAGGGAAGTTAGGCTAGTTTTTAGGTATTCTGGTAATTACTTAATATATTTACCTTTTCTATTGTTTTTTCTTTTTTAGATTTTAAAATTACATTCAAAATTTCTAAAATTTATTGATTTTTATCAGGACATCGACACTTTTTATGAAAATGAGAAAATAAATACACTGTATTTCTTTCTCCCTCTTCTTGTTTTAAAAATATTTTTTATTGAGTTTTTACAGAGAGGAAGAGGGGGATAGAGAGTTAGAAACATCGATGTGAGAGAGACATCGATCAGCTGCCTCTTGCACGCCCCCTACTGGGGATGTGCCCACAACCAAGGCACGTGCCCTTGATCAGAATCGAACCTGGGACCTTTCAATCTGCAGACCGAAGTTCCATCCACTGAGCCAAACGGATTTTGGCTCCCTCTTCTTTCTTTATTTTCTGATTTTTTTTTTAGAGTTACAGCTTTTTTAGGGGGTTCTTTGGAGGTTAGTTCCCCCCACTTTTTAAAAATTTGTGGTAAAATACACAGAACATCACATTTGCCATCACCACCATTTTAAGTGTATGGTTCAGTGATATTAAATACACTCACGGTGCTGTGCAGCCAGTCACCACCCTGCAGGGAGGGTTTTCTGAACCTGCAAACAGTGTCATTGGGATTTGGATGATTTTGGTGAATCCGGAGTCGCTCTGCCATCTTCACCCTATGACGCCTCCATCCATGACCCTGGGATGTGTTCTCATGGATGCCCATCTTCTTTAAATTCTCCCAGCGGTGTTTTGTAGTTTTCATGGTGTAAACTTTCACCTCCTTGGTTAATTTATCCTTAAGTATTTTATTCTTTTTGATGCGATTTTCAACGAAATTGCTTTTACAATTTCTTTTTCAGATTGCTCATTGTCTGTGTATAACAATGCAGCTGACGGTGTTGTGTTGACTTTGTATGCAACTACTTTGCTGAATTCATTTGTTAGTTCTAAGTGGCTCAAGTTTTAAGTTTAATAATATACTTAATCTTTTAGTACTTTATCAATATAGACAATGTCTGTTGACTTGGTGAAGAAAGACAAGAAAATTAACGCACTGTGTGAGCAGTCTTCTCTGCTCCAGATTTAAATGGCCGTGTTGTTAGCCTATCTAATAAAAGAGTAAAATGCAAATTGACCATCACTCCAACACACAAGATGGCTGCCCCCATGTGGTCAAAGATAGATGCCTCCATGTGGACACAAGATTGTCTCCACAAGATGGCCAACTGAGGAGGGCAGTTGGAAGGGACCAGGCCTGCAAGGGAGGGCAGTTGGGGGCAATCAAGACTGCAGGGGAAGGAAGTTAGGGGCAATCAGGATGGCAGGGGAGCAGTTAGGCATTAATCAGGATGGCAGGGGAGTGTTTAGGGGGTTATCAGGTTGGCAGACAGAAGCAGTTAGGGGCAATCGGGAAAACAGGAGGGTGAGCAGTTGGGAGCCAGCAGTCCTAGATTGTGAGAGGGATGTCTGACTGCCTGTTTAGGCCTGATCCCAGTAGGAGTCCCAGATTGGAGAGGGTGCAAGCTGGGCTGAGGGACACGCCCCTGTGCACAAATTTCGTGCACCAGGCCTCTAGTTTTTACATAGTCAAATATATCACATGGACCTTCTGTGCCCATACCCACATATGTTACACATGTTAAGTATAATTAACGGGTAATTAGCCTCAGTTCTATAAGAAAGTGAGGTCAGCATGCACCTCTCCTTTCCCACCAACCTCCTTTCTTGTCTTTTGGCTGTTATGCCCTTCAGAGGCTTGATTTTCTAGTTCATCCTTGGGGATGTCGCCTTTCAGGGGTCTGCAGTCTGACCTCCATTCAGGAAGGCTCGAGCCCTCCGCACTCAGGAGGGGTGCAGAGGTGCTCAGATGTCCCCAGGGGACCAGCCTCAGAGGGAGTAGGCCTTTCTTTTTCTCAAAATATATTTTATTGATTTTTTACAGAGAGGAAGGGAGAGGGATAGAGAGTTAGAAACATCTATGAGAGAGAGACATCGATCAGCTGCCTCCTGCACACCCCCTATTGGAGATGTGCCTGCAACCAAAGTACATGCTCTTGACAGGAATCGAACCTGGGACATTTCAGTCCGCAGGTTGAAGCTCTATCCACTGAGCCAAATCGGTTTCGGCAAGAATTTAAATCTTAAATGAGGATGGTTCCAACTTTATTTTGAGTTTAGGCAAACCTCACTTCTCCTCACTTAACATGTCTGGTGTTTCGGCAAATCAGACAACTCCTGAGCTTTAAGGACTTTGAGTTGTCCACACCTAAGGAGACAAAAGCTTGTGCAGAGAGGCAGTGTGGTTGGCCCTTCAGCAAGGAGCTCTTACACATGTGGGGGCATCGGAGGGCCACGTGGGGAGGCCCACGTGGTTCAGAACGAGGCCAGCCGCTGAGGGACTGGTGGGGCAGCTCCCCACTCGGGGCCTCCATTTCTCTGGGGATCGACACAGATTCAGGGGTGGGGTGTGGATGTGTCAGAAAGTGTGTGCAGACGGACGAGGAGCCTGCTCCGGGCTAGGTGCTCTCCCAGGTGGGCTCAGCTTGGATGGAAGCCAGCGGTGAGCAGGGCTTCTAGTGGGTGCCCTGCGCCCTACCCCACTCCCCACACACCGGCTGGGTCAGGGTGGAATGCTGCCGTGAGCTGGGGGACTGGCCCTTTGGGGGGCCTTCCCTATGCATGGGGGGTGGGCTGGGGTGCTTGTCGGTCACCAGCCGCTTCCTTTCCAGGTGGTGAACAGGCTGGGCCTGGACTCCTTGTCCCCCTTCAATCCTAAGGAGCGGATAATTGAGTGAGCTGCCCCCCAGTACCTCTGTTTGCCCCCCATCCTGCTGGCCCTGCCTCCATCCTTCCAGAGCCTTCTGCTTGATCACTTATTCATCAGCAAACACCAGGGTGCCCGTGCCAGGAGCAGGCTTGGGGCGGGCTGGGGAGTGCAGTGAGGCCCAGCAAGGTTCTGCTCTGTCCTTGGGGGGTAGGGGGTGGGGGTTCCCTGAGGTGGTTTTCAGGCTGTGGCTGCTCTGCACACTGCGGCTGTATCCCCTTTATGTGGTGAGGCTGGGTGAGGGGGGCTGGCTGGAGTTAGGGCCTGTGGTCTGAGCCAGACCTTCCTTCCCAGTCTGGAGCTCTGACCCAGCACCCCATCCCTGTCCCTCTGGCCCCCGCAGATACCTGGTCCCCCACAGCGGGCCCGAGCAGAGCTTGGTGGACAAGTCCCTGCACGCCTTTGTCCGGGAGGTGGGCGCCCGCTCGGCCACCCCCGGGGGCGGCTCGGTGGCCGCAGCCAGTGCCGCCATGGTGAGCTGGTGGGGGGAGCAGGGACTGGGGTAGGGCCAGGGGCGGGTGATGACAGGGGTCCCAGGCCCTCAGCTGGCCCCTCCGCAGGGCGCCTCGCTGGCCTGCATGGCCGGCCTGATGACGTACGGGCGGCGCCAGTTCGAGCAGCTGGACGCCACCATGCGGCGCCTGATCCCGCCCTTCCACGCGGCCTCGGCCCGGCTGACGGCGCTGGTGGACGCGGACTCCCAGGCCTTCACCGCCTGCCTGGTGAGTGCCCGGGGCCAGCACGGGGTCCGCGGAAAGTGGGGGTCCACCCGCAGGGAAAAAAGCTGTGTGCCCTTGAACGTGTCCCGACATCCTGCAGGAGGGCAGGGCCTGGCCACGGCCATGCCCAGAGTCGAGGGGTCCACAAACAAGGGGGATGGGGGTGTCTAAGGAGCAAGAGCACGTGGTGGGGAGCGACAGACCCAGCGTGACCCTCCAGAGCACAGGTGCCTTCTGGGAGGCGGGGACACAGTTTGAAGCTTTATGTCTGGATTTTGGGGGTCGTACTGTGGCCTGTGTCACTTCTGAACCATGACTGCACGCCAGGTGCCAGGGGAAGGGTGGGGCGCAGAGACCTGACGGGGCCCCTCTAGTGCTGAGGGCACTGCCAGCACTTCCTCTCTAGTCCCTTAGTGCCCGCTGTGGGGTCCCTGAGCTAGGTCGCCTTCCTCTGTGGGGGCCCAACACCGTGAACCCCAACAGAAGCATCCTTCCCAAAGTGACCCTGGGCCGTGTGGGCGCTGCTACAAAGCCACCCCTGCGCATCGCAGGCTCTGAATGGCCCGGGCATGGCCGCCCCTCACCAGTGGGTCTCTGTGCTTTGTTCCCGCAGGAAGCGATGAAGCTGCCTAGGGGCACCCCGGAGGAGAAGGACAGGTGGGGGCGCCGCGGCCCGCCTGGTGCAGGAGACCTGACAGGGTCTCCTTTCCAGTTAATGGACCCTCTGAGCATGTGCTGGGGGGAAAGAGTGACTTTCCTGGTGTCCCCACCCTGGTTCTGTCTGCTTGCAGCTGTTGGGGTGGGGTCCCGGGTGGGGTTCCTGCGTGACCCGGGCCTCGACGACCCCTCGTTTGCAGGCGAGCAGCCGCCCTGCAGAAGGGGCTGAGACAGGCGGTGTCCGTGCCCCTGGAGCTGGCGGAGACGGTGGCCTCGCTGTGGCCGGCGCTGCGGGAGCTGGCCCTGTGCGTGAACCTGGCCTGCCGGTCGGACCTGCAGGTACACGGTGGAGCCTGGCCCCCCGCTGTCGGGGTGCAGCCATATGTGGGGGTGGTGGGTCACGGGGCGATCGCAGCCGTTCGTGGTGTTTGCTAAACACCGTGGCCTGGACATGAGCATGTCCCAGGTGGACTTGGCCAGCCTCAGCCAGCAGGGCTGGGGTGTTGATTTCCTTTGAAAATGGAGCGAGCATCCAGGATCTGGTTCAGGGCTGCAGGGCAGATAAGCAGAAACTCAAACGAGTCTCCAAGAGTCCACGCCTGACCCTCCTGATGCTTCTTTCTCCTCCTCTTTCTCCTCCTCCTCTTCCTCCTCCTCCCCTCTCTGGATCTCCCCCTCTCCCTCCTCCTGGCCTCCTGGCTCTAGAAAACACTAAAGACAGCTCACAGGCGTGCACATATCGCGAGCCTGTGTGTGGAGGGCTCAGGACTATGATTTCTGCACGTTAAATTCAGACCCCACAGTTTATAGGGTCTTTATGAGACACACCTGAGCTCAGTGTCTGGGCTGGAGGCCGCAGAGAAGGGTCCCTTCCTTCCCCGGGAAGGCGGCCGAGTCTGAGCTGTCCAGAACGGAAGCGGCCTGGACTGTGGTGCCTACGGTTCTCGTGCTCCGGCTGTGCTCCGCGTCTCCTTGTCCCGGGGGACTCTGTGTGTCTAGCATGTTGGAGCTGGTCGTTAAAAGCCCCACTGGTAGCCAGCTCTGTCCAGGCCTGTGCACATGCAGCGTTCGGTGTGCGCGAGGTCAGGCAGCACCGAGGCCTGTGACATGGGCCTGGCCTGAGGATGCGTTCAAGGTCATCAAAGAGGGACCCTCTGCAGGCTGGATGCACAGGGTCCAGGAACCCCCGGGAGGACCATGCTCCTAGCAAGGGACTGGCCACCGTGCTCGCTCCACTCACGGTCGCTCACAACGGTGACCCAGGAGAGGATCCAGCCCGCCCTGAGGCTGCGGTGCTGGGAGGCTGGGCTGCGCTCTGATGAGTGGAGCCTCCGTTTCTTTTTATTTTAATGTATTTTATTGATTTTTTACAGAGAAGAAGGGAGAAGGATAGAGTCAGAAACATCGATCAGCTGCCTCCTGCACGCCCCCTACTGGGGATGTGCCCGCAACCAAGATACATGCCCTTGACCAGAATCAAACCTGAGACCTTTTAGTCCGCAGGCCGACGCTCTATCCACTGAGCCAAACCGGTTTTGGCTGGAGCCTCCGTTTCTCAGCCCGAAGGTGGAGAGTCCGGCTGTGGTGGCTGCCTCTGTCTTCTGGAGGGACGAGGCTGGAGCCTACTCCCCGCTGTGGGCTGAGGGCGAGCCTCCTCGCACGGGCAGCCCAGCTGCCTCTAGGGGACCCTTGGCGATCAGTCTGCCATCATTATTGATGACTCGAAGAGCTCAGAGGGGCAGGCACTTGCTGGGATCCCAGATGCTGCTGCTCAATCCAGGCCTTGGGCTCTTGCTGAGGGTGGACAGGGAGAGTCCCGCCATCCCCCAGCCCTGTCCCCGTGCCCTTGCAGGTGGCCGCTAAGGCCCTGGAGACGGGCATGTTCGGTGCTTATTTCAACGTGCTCATCAACCTGAAGGACATCAGCGATGACAAGTTCAAGGACCAGGTGAGCAACAGGCACAGGGCCAGGCCCACGGAGGGGCCCGCAGGTGGCCCGCAGGGCTGTGGTTTGCAGACCCGGCCAGAGCCCCTGGCAGCAGGCCCTCCGGGAAGTGTGTGCAGCCCTCTGCAGGTGGAGAGGCCTGGCTGGGGTCACTTCCTTTTCCATCACCTCAGGAAGTGCCTGGGCCAGCCCTGTCAGGGGACCAGGGATTGGGGCCCCTGTACCCGGGAGCTGTGGCCCAGCCCCCCCGAGCCTGCCCACTGTGCATACTTGCCCGGTGAGGCCATCTGGGGCTGGGGTACTCTAGACTGGCTAGGCCGACCCTGGGTACCAGCAACATGAGGCCTCAAAGACCAGTTGCCCATCCACGAAAGTATCTTAGCTTTTAGCGTTCACCATACTTTCATTGTTATGCCAATTTACAGAACACTGTAAGGGCTTTAGCCACTTACAGTGTTGTGTAATCACCACTTTTTATTTAGTCCTGGGACATTCTCATCACTCCAAGAGGCCCCCACATCCTTTAGCACCCTGTTCTCCGGCTCTAGCCCCAGCCCCCGCCCCAGCTACCTGAACTATGTCATTTCTCTCTGAGATTTTGTGACAATTGCGAAAAAGCGATTTTACTGCTGAGAATGGGGGGCCCTGTGGCCTTTCCGGGGGCCAGGCCCTATCCCTCTCTGCCTGGTCCAGCCAGGCTGAGGTTGGCCATCCTCAGGGAAGTCACTGCCCACCACGAGGGCATGGAGTTAAAGGACTGACCGCATGAACCCGGCCCCTCTGGGCCTTGGGGACACAGCCCCGCCCTGGGCAGTCACAGCTAACGAGGGAAGACCAGTAAGGAGGGGGACCTGGAGCCTGGCTGTCCCCAAATCTCAGGACAGACAGATCCCCCCTCCCACCTCTACTAGGAGGTCTGAGAGGAAGCCGGGATGGGCCAGTCACCTGCGTGGAGAGGCCCAGCCAGGGGGCTTGGGCCAGCCAGGGAGCTTGGGCCAGCCCAGGGAGGGAGCAGGGAGGACCAGGGCCAGCAGGGGTGGGCAAAGTGGCAAGGTGCTGACCTGGCCCCTTGTCCGTCAGACCCGCCAGCGCATCTCCAGCCTCCTGCAGGAGGCCAAGGCGCAGGCCGCGCTGGTGCTGGACCGCCTGGAGGAGCGGCAGGAGTGATGGCCGGACTCAGCGCCCCCCGCACCCCCTCTTCTTCCCAATACAGTCCGGCTTGCCTAACAAGACAGGATGGCCTCTGGGACAGTCCTCATGAGGCCCAGAGGGTGGGCCTGGGGGTGGGTGGAACCTGAAGTTGGCGGTGCCACCCCCTGTCACCTGTGGCCTCTAGTAAAGTCACAGCACGCCCTTGCCTGTGTCCTGTGCTTGGAGTTTGGGGAAAGGGCTGAACGGAGGGGGCAGGGATGGGGACTGGTGAGGAATGAGCTGGGGAGATGGGAGGAAACGGGGAGCACGAGGAACATGCCAGCTCCAGGGGGTGGGAGGTGATGAGGCCTTGGTCACTCAGAGCACCTAGGGCTCGGTGCAGGGCACTGGCGAAGTGGCCTTGGAATTATGCCGGGGGCACCACCCCCATGGAGTAGCAGGTTCCCTCCAATCGCATCGCTCCTGATGTGGGGGGTGGCGGGCAAGCACTGCAGGTCGGGGTGCCTGGGGGACATGCAGTGCGGTGAGGATGAGGAGCAGCGGGTGTGTCAGAGTTCCTGGGGCGGTGGCCGTGATGTGCTGAGTTTCCTGTGTCCGGGCAGGAGGGGAGAAGCACTGGGCCCAGGGTCCCAGGAAGACAAGGTGCCAGGTACTGACTTCTCTCACACGGAGGTGAGGCGGGGGTGGGGGGGTGGGGGGAAGGGATGAGGCCAGGTGATCCGGGGACCCAGGAGGGCAGCTTCCCCACCCCCAAGTGTGGGAACCTCTTTCATGTCCCGCATGGTTCAGGGTTCCTGTTCAGGGTTCAGGTTCTGGAGGAGGCCACACGCAAAGGAAAAGAGAGACTAGAAAAGTATTAATTTGGGAATATTGGGGGGCCAGGTGGGAGGCTTCCTCTAGTGGAAAGACTACCCCTCCTTTGGCCTTGCTATCCCTTTTATTAAGACTATGGGATACACCCATGACCTTTAGGCAGAAAATTCCAAGAACAGAAGTTTATATGAAACAAACAGATAGAGGCTGCTTCAGCTAACAATGTTTCAACTAAACAGTGAGGATTAGCTCTGACCTTTCAGAGCAGTTAGGGTTGACCAGCCTTCTGGTCTCCTGTCCACATCTTTCTATCAGTGAGACAATGTTTGGTTCCTGGCACCCAAGCCCACTGCCCATTTGCATTCTGCTGGGTCCCCTGCAGGCCTGGGCAGCCAGACGAGGGGCAACAAGACAAGACCCGGGCCCATGTAGGGGTCCAGGTCTAGATGTCCTCTGTGCTGGGCTGACAATGGGGTCAGAGGGAGGGGCTCCACGGGGGGAGGACAGTTGTACAGCAGGTGCTGTAGCATCAGCCCTGGGGCTGGGGATGCTGGAGGAGATGCCCCTCCACCAGTGAGGGCCGGCTTGCTGCAGAGGGAGGCTGTATGACCCAGTCAAAACCCAGCACACTGTGGAAAGTCTGAGGGTGTCCCATGTGTATGAAGTGAAGGCTCCTGTATGAAACCATCAGAGGGTCCTAACTCAAACATCACACATGGTGGGAGGTGTGTCTGAGGATCCCCGAGGGGCTAAGGGATGGAGAAATGGGGCTCAGAGTGCAGCCCCAAGAGGGGCTTGGCGCCCTGGCCCCCTGGGAGGTTGGGGCTCCCAGTGTAGAACCCCATGGACACCAGCATGGCCTGCACTCTGCGGGGCTCAAAGCTGGCCTGCACCCTCCCAGGGCCGAGCCACCCACTCATGGGTGTCATACATCCCTTCCAAAAGGACAGAGGTTCTTGCCTCCTGAGGGCCAAAGGCTGGACATGCAGGGGCCAGTGTCAGAAGAGGACGTCTCTTCCCTATGGAGGGGACCCTGGGCAGGGTCTGGGGGGCAGAACTGCAGACACACAGAGGGAGGGGCCTATGCCTCCCGCCACCCTTCGGCCTGGAAGTCCACGGGCATGCGTGTGTGGTAAGGCTCTGGTGGCTGCAAGTATCTTTTTCCTTTACTGGCGGTTTGAACGGTTCTTTGGCGGGAGGAAAAGGGGCAAAGAGAGAGGAACTGCTGGGTTTAGAGTCCTCTCCAGCTGCAGGCTGTGTAGCAGATGAGGAGAGAGATGGAAGTACCTCCAAAGGAATGCCATCCCCACATGGGGACCAGCAAGGTGTCAGCATGTTCTGGGCTGACTTGTGTGTCTCCCTCTGCCCCAATTCCCATGCTGAATTTCTAGGCCCCCATTCCTCAGAATTTGACCTTATTTGGAAATGGAGTTTTTGCAGATGTAATTGGGTTGAGATGAGGTTGTACTGGAGTGGGATGGGCCTTAGCCCAAAATGTCCTTATGAAAAGGGCACTCATATAAGCATCACCAATGGACACAAGACACTAGGGAATTAGGGCATGCATAGGAGTGGGGGGGGCGGGCAATGGGAAGATATGTACACACGTAATGCATTAATAGAAAAGGGCACAGACATGCATGGAGGGAACGGCATGTGAAGACCGAGTGATACTGAGAAACCCAGGAACTAGCAGGAGCTGGGGGAAGCCTGGAGCAGATCCTTCCCAGGCCTTTGCTGGGCCTCCAGGCTGAAACAGGCGGTCTCTGTGGTTTAAGCCACAGCCTGTGGCACTGGGTTTGGGCAGCCCCAGGAAACTGGTAATGGCAAGAGCGGAGCATTGGCCTGTGGGAGCCAATGGGTTAACAGGCCACTCTCTAAATGGTGAGCTTAAAACACCTGGGAGCCAAAACCGGTTTGGCTCAGTGGATAGAGTGTCGGCCTATGGACTGAAACGTCCCAGGTTCGATTCCGGTCAGGGGCATATGCCTTGGTTTCAGGCACATCCCCAGTAGGGGGCGTGCAGGAGGTGGCTGATCGATGTTTCTCTCTCATCAATGTTTCTGACTCTCTATCCCTCTCCCTTCCTCTCTGTAAAAAATCAATAAAAATATATTAAAAAACAAAACAAAACACCTGGGAGTCTAACAAGACCTCACCAAAAAAATCTGTCTAGCTATACACAAAACATCCTCCTGCAAACCAACAGCCATTTTTAAGCACGTTGGCCCTGGTTTGAAGAGAGAGGGAGGCTTCACTGACCAAGTAACATTGTTTTCAGCCTAAAGCTGACCGGGCAGGTGTGGTTGAGGCTGTGAAAATGAACAAAGGAAACCTGTGAAAATGAACAAAGGAAATTAACATGGGGAATATGTATACATGTAATACATTACTAAAAAAATAAATGAACGTGGGAAAGCCCTGAAGGTGGAGCTCTCACGCAGGACCACCCCCATCTGCAGACTCCAGCGGGAAGAAAGCTACTTCATACTCCGCAACAGGAAGACCATTTTAAAAAGCTACTTCATACTCCGCAACAGGAAGACCATTTTACTATCCAGGAAAGAGGAAGATTTTCTCCTTGCCTAGCAACAGCCTGACCAATCAGAAGCCACCTGAATGCTGACTCTCCTCCAATGGGCTTCCACTCCTAATTGCCTCTCCCAATTCCTCCTTTTTCTCTAAAAGCAATGCTCCCCTCCTTGGTTCTCCAGACTTGCCTATGGCTTTGCCAAAGTTTGCATGTCCGGAATTGCTATTCCCAAATAGACCTATTTTTTGTTGGTAAAAGTATTATTTTAAGGTTGACAAGACCATCCAGTCTATGCACTTGGGGACAGTGTGGACAGTCAATCCACCTGTTCTTATGAGAGGAGGCCAGGCCAGACATCATCTCCATGCACAGAGTGTGTATGTGTGTGTGGGGGGGTAGGAATGAGGTTGGGGTGATAAATGCTGATGGGCCTGTGAACGGTCAGAGTCCAGTTGGTTTCTGGGGGGTCCCAGTGGGCACAGACACATGGAGGCTGGGGAGCAGGAGGTGGTTCAAAGCCTTTATTGGACTGAGGTGTGTGCATACAGGGACACGGAGGGCCTGCTGTCCCAGCTCTGTCTGATGGGGACGTGACCCTCAGTGGCGAGGCGGAGGCCTGGGAGCTGGGCCAGGGGGGCTGGCAGAGAGCCTGTGGGGGCCCTGGAAGCTGGATGAGAGCCCAGGGCTGACACGGGGCTGAGGGGGAAATGGGTCTGTTGATGAGGGTCTGAAGCACATCCCGGGAAGCCTGTGGGGACCAGGAAGGGGGTGGAGAGAAGGATGTCACGGGAGAGAGAGAAGGGGTGGAGGGCCACAGGGCCGCAGGGCCCTGGGAAGAGCTGGGTGGGGAGGGGAACTCCACTCCTGACTGTATACCCACGCCCGGAGAGGTCGAGTCTGCCGCGCTCGGCACCCCTCTGGGCGGGGGATCTGAGTAGCACCACGGACAGGAGGACAGAGCCAGCGGGGCGGGCTTGGGGTGCGCTAGCAGATCCAGCGGATGAACCTGTCGAAGAAGCCGGGCTGGGCCAGGCTGTCATAGTTCTTCTCGCGGAAGACGGCGGCCGCGTCGCCCAGGCTGATCTTGGAGAGCACGTCCATGTCCACGTCGTCGCCCACGGCCACCACGGTGGGCACCACGTTCTGCTTGCGCATGGAGTGCACCGCCTCGTCCAGGCTGTCGTTGCCCGTGACGCCGTCCGTGAGGAACACGAAGGACAGCTCGGCGTGGCGGCGCGCCCCGGCCCGCGAGCCCAGCACCACCTGGTTGATGGCGTGCACGATGCCCGAGCTCACGTGGGAGAAGGAGTTGAGGTAGCGGGCGCTCTCCAGCGCCTCGTGGATGACCGTCAGGTTGGAGGTCAGCGGGAAGGCCACCTGCTGCTCGCGCGGACCCCCGAACTGCAGCATGGCCACGCGGGCGTTGAGGGGGTCGTCGTCCCTGCGGGCCAGCGTCAGCCGCCGGGACACCTCCTCCACGAAGCGCCGGGCCTTGTGGAAGTTCTGCTCACCGAGCCGCTCGGAGCCGTCCAGGAGGAAGACGATGTCCACGGGCCGCTGGGTGCACTGGGCCACGTACAGCTCTGGGGGGGGGAGAGACAGGGGTGGTGGGCAGGGGCGACCCAGGCCAGGCCCTCGCCAGCCCCGCCCTGGCCAAGCCCCTCGGTGCCACGCGACCCGCCCAGGCCGGATCCCCTCTCGGGTCGAGCCTCCTCTCCACACCCTGCGCCCCGCATCCCTTCATGCGCCTGCCCACTGGAGCTACAGGAACAGCTGGAGCTTGGGGGGGGGCTGTACCCAAAGTCACCTGATGTCGGAGCCCCCCCACAACCCCTGGGTGGGGGTGCAGAGCCCCACACTGTCCCCTCAGACCCTCATTATCTTTCGGGGTTGTGCCCCCACGAGGAAATGCCTCCAAACATGAGGACGGAAGGCCCTTTCCATCCTACAAGCACCATCTCTGCCAAGTGCCTCCTCCAGCCCCTCCAGGCAGGAAGGGTCAGCAAAGCCCAAGAACTGGGCCCAAGAACTGGATGCCCCATAAGGGCCACAGTCCTTGGGGACCGGGAAGTGGGGTGGGGAGAGGGGCAGGAGGCGGTCGTCTTGTCTGTAAATAAGACCTCGTGAAGACCCCAGCCCTTGAGGTCTTGGACGCAAGGATCCACCTATAGCTGTGACCCCCATAGCCGCCCCCCCCAGCCCCCCATCCCAGAGCTGCTTGGTGCAGCCCAGGCCACACCTCTCCCGGCCCTCGGAGCATCGAAAGAGTATGAGCCGAGGTCTCCTCTGATTGGACAAGGCTTTGGTGGGGGTGGGCACAGGTGTGGCCAGACGCCTGCGGTAGCCTAGGTGACTCACTGTGACCGGAGGAGACCCTTGTCCCCTTCTGGGCAGTGAGCAGCCCCGGACGTGCTGGACACCACGGGGGCAGGGCTGTAGCCAGGACGGAGGCCAGGCCTCCGGGGGGTGGGGGGCATAAGCCCCACACACCTGCCCCAGACACGCAGCCCGGCTCCCGCCTCCAGGCCTTACTGGAGACCTCAGCCCCGCGGGCACCCCTCCAGGACGTGGCCCGGCCAGGACCCTCTCACAGCACAGGTTTGCCCACCCCTGGGGCTGGCTGCTCAGGGATCCCATCCAGAAGGAGGGCCTGACCCGCAGCTCCAATGCCCGAGGCCTCAGCCCGGGACCTGGCTCTGGAGCCGCGTCTGCCCACTGTGCCCAGCCCCAGCCGGCAGCGGGTCCCCGCACATCACTCAGCCACAGCAAGGCGCTCACGATCTCTGTTTTTTAGCTTTTATAGAAGGTTGAAGGTGTGTTCATAGCACCTGAGGGACGCGCCCTTCCCGGGGGGGTGCCACCACGCGGTGCCAGGCGCCAGCGGACAGGAGGCTTTCGTAAGGAGCTTATTAACGACGTAGCTTATGTCGGTGGCAGTGCAAACCAATAGCAGCTTCTTCTCTAAACACACCCAGTTCTCTGGGTGCCTGACTTCGAGTCCTACAAGCAGGCAGATGTGGGCAGCGCTCTGGTTTTCGGGACCTTTTCCTCAACAAGGGGTGCCTGGACACGGAGGCCGGAAGCGGAACCAGGAGCGGTGGGGTGTTCAGGGGAGCTCTGCTGTTCCCCTTCTTTCCCTCTGCGGACCCCACCCACGGCCGGGAGCCTGTGCATCAGGGAGGTGAGACCCTGGCCCTGGGAATCGGGTGGGGGGCACAGGCGGGAGGAGTGACAGGGCCCAAGGACGAGGGCTTCTCTGTATTCATCCGGCTTTTGGGGAGCGGGCACCCACGGGTCTGAACATGCTTTGGCTGTCCTTAGAGGGCTCCTCTGACTCCCCGAGGGCCCGGGGCAGGAGGAGGTGGTGTCTGTGATCCTTCCCTAACTGTCGGCCATGCTTTGCCAGGTTTGCCCTAATGGGTGACTCTTACGTCCCCCAAATGTGTGATTCAGCTCAGCTAGATGGGGGAGGGGGGTTGTCAGCCGAATACTGTCCCCCAAAGATGCCTACATCCTAGGCTTGAAGCCTGCCAGTGTGACCTTATGTGGCAAAACAGGGCTTGGCAGACGGGCCTAACGTACAGACCTTGCGATGGGAGATTGTCCAAGGCTCTCTGGTTGGCCCTAAATGCCACCCGTGTCCTTACAAGGGAGCAGAGGAAGGTTAGGCTACAGAGAGAGACCATGTGACCATGCGGGCAGCTGGGAGCTGGAGGCTGGGAGGGCCCTTCCTGGGGTGGCAGGGAGCGAGGGCCTGCGACTCCTTGATTTTGGTGCCCGACCTCCAGCCTGAGAGATTCCTGTGGTCACAGCCCCCAGCACGGCAGCGGCGGGCAGCCCCGGGAGAGAAGGCAGCTTCAGCAGAGCGCTAGCACGGTCTCGGGGTCGCCCACAATGTCCCTGTGCACCAGCTTAAAGGTGTCAATGAACAGCTCCATCCAGTCCTGCCGCTCGCCTCCCGTGGCGAACTTGGCCCGCTCCGCCGTGTAGACCAGCACGGCCACCAGCCTGGAGTAGGCGGCCGGGTCCTGCGTGAGCTCCGTGGCGTTTAGCAACTGTTGGATCTGGGGGATGGTCGTGGGGAAGGAGGCGTCCGGGCCCTCTTCCGTGCGCAGGAAGGTGACCGGGGGCGCGTCGCCAGGCCGCGGGCCATCTGTGGGCATCCAGAGAAGGCTTTAAGGGACTC
This sequence comes from Lasiurus cinereus, assembly GCA_011751065.1. NCBI lineage: Eukaryota > Metazoa > Chordata > Mammalia > Chiroptera > Vespertilionidae > Lasiurus > Lasiurus cinereus. The sequence goes on along the minus strand of JAAGEH010000045.1, from coordinate 310,493 downwards.
GCTCAGCCTGACGGGCCTCCAGCCGCCCTCCGCGGGCTCCTCTCCTCGGAGATGCGTTGGGATCAAAGCCAGGAATGAGGCTGGGGCTCAGCCGGGTGGGACGTGGAGCCCGGGACACTGCCGTGCCAGAGCTAAAAGGGCTTTGGGGCCAGCAGCGGGTGCTCGCCGAGGAGACGGGAGAGGAGGCCTCTGGTCCCCACAGGCTTTAGAACGACAAGGCTCTCTTGGCCCCAACAGCTGCACTGGGACTTGGCCAGATGCCGGGATGGCTGCTGACCGCTCAAGGCCACGCCCTGGCATGACCCCGCTCCTTAAGACGCTCCACGCTGCCATGAGAACTTAGTCTGGTGACAAGACTCTCTCGGCGCAGTGACAGTAGAGAGCATGCAGTTACACAACCTTCTCTGCCCTTGGGGACATGGATCCCCCCGCCCAGAAGTGTCCCCTGGAGGACCTGGAGCAGCCAACACTCAGGGACGCTCTCGCCCTTGGGAAGGGCAGGGCCTCTCTGTCTTGGGCATCTTACGGCAACGTGCACCATGGCCACCGGGCCTAAAGGTTTGAGAAGTCCATTTCTCTCCTGTGTATGTGCCAGTCAACACACCCAGGGGGCCTGGTCACAGGGACCCCTCCCCACCCCCAGGCCTCTGTCCCCTGCCTCCGTTTGGGGTGAGTGGGGCTCAGGTTACCCTGGACCTCCTCTCCTGCCGAAGCGACTTCAGAATATCTGTTTCTGTCGCCTGTACCGGAAGCCCAGCATTGCTTCTCTTTGACAGCAAAGGCATGGCCTTTGTGGGGATGGGCCGCTTGGTATAAAGGTCAGGGCCATGCCAGAGGTGGCAGCCTCACCCCAGTGCCTGTCTGCAGCCCCAAAATGCTGAGGACATTGCCCAGCTGGTGGCAGGCCTGAGCGACTCCCCCTCCCGCATTCACCCTTTTCCCCGAGTTATGGCACATTCTATTGTTCTGTCTGCTTTCTTTTCTCCGGTCACAATATCTATCTTACTTGGAAATTTCTAGTCGCTTTAGAGGAGGGTGAGTCTGAGTTCAGTACTAGGGGAGTAGTTAAAAGAGGCGGGGAGGGGTCTTCAGGGGCCCCTTCCTTTCCTCTGTCAGGTCCTCGAGGGAAAGGGAGGTCACCATCCTGGGGGCCAGCGTTGAACGCTGACACCAGACAAGGACATCACCAGAGAGGGAACTGCAACCCAAGATCTCTCACGAGCAGCGATAACAAAAAAAATCCACAACATATCGGCAAGTCGCATCCAACAACATGTAAACAACCACCTGGACTCCGTGGCTAAGAGGGGTTTGCCCTGGTCTGCAAGGCTGGTTCCACACTCGGAAATCAGGGACCGCATTTGTCACAGCAACGGGCTGAAGCAGCAGCAGCGGCCCATGGCATCCTCAGACCGGACAGTCACCTGACCAAGCCCTTCACTCACGGGAGGACGGAGCCAGGCCGAGTGAGGGACCTTCCTCAGCGCGGCCGGGAGCAGAGGAAGAACCTCCGCTGGCATGGAACACAGGTCCAGGCCGGGCGCGGATGCCTGAGGATGCCCAGACTCCACCAGGGTCTGGGGTCCCGTTTCTAGCCTGGAGGGGTCACAGGTACTATGGGACACACCCAGGAGGGCTGCGGGTGGTTCTGGCCACCACACACAGCCGTTCCCAGGGGGACCCCACGCTCGGGCAGTCTCGGGATGACTCCCCAGCTGGGCCACCGGTATGACTTCCAAAGCATTTCCTTGGAAGTTCTCTGCCAGAGTCAGTGGGAACCCTGGCCCCCAACTCAGCACGTTCCCTCCCTCAGGCGCCTCAGCACCTTCACACCTGCCTGGGGGGCCCTGGCTGCTGGGCCGGAGCCTGCACACAAGCCCAGTGTACATGCAGGTGTGGGTGCCCTCAGCCAACCTGCCAGCACAGCCCCGCCCCTCTACGCAGCTCCAGTCCCACCTCACCCTCCTGGGAGGGGACAGGCAGGTGCCCATATCCCAGCGGGAGGGGCCAGCAATGGCTCCCAGACCCAGGCCGGCAGGACGCATGGATTGTCCACGGGGGCTCAGCTCCTGCCAATCCTGGCGCAGAGGTGGCAGCATGGTGCCCAGAGGAGTGACAACGCGGTTTTGAGGGACCCCGTGGGGATAGCCTCTCAGTGCCTCCAGGCCCAGCCACGCACACAGGGCACCAGCTGGATGGGACCCCTAAACACAGGCTGGAGCCCTTCCCTGAGGGAAGCTGGACGAGCCCTCAGGGGCCTCAGGGGCCACCAGCCTCGGTGTTCACCTCCCAGGAGGTTTGAAATGAGCCATTTCCTTTCCTTGATCCAGGGCTTTCCCCGGTGGCGGCCGGGGGCATGACCCTGGTGTCTGTCCCCCCCTGACAGGGGGACTGCAGGCCTGAGCACCCAGTACCAAGTGCACGGCCAGGCCCTGTACCCCTCCCCACAGGTGCCAGGTGGGTGGGACAGCAAAAGCTCTGGAGACCCCAAAGCCTGAGCCCCCCAGCCCCCTTCTCAGACAAGCTGAGGCCCCCGGGGGCGGAGAAACCCTCACTGAGGAGGGGCCCCCACAGTGCATTCCTCGCAAGGTCCTCTGGGCCCCGTCACTGCTAGTCTGAGGGGTGCTGGCTGGCTCCCTGGGTTACCTGTTTGGCAGGGGAGGTCCGGGCACACGATCTGGGGGTCTAGGAGAGAGGAAAGGAGGCCGGGGTCCTGGTCAGGCTCCATTGTTTTCGTGGAGAAGCCCGGCCCGGCCCTCCCGGGTCCTCTTCCCTCCTGCAGGGACCAGGCAGCTCACCCGGGCACAGGACGTCCTCCATGTCGTCGATGAACTTCTCGGCCACCAGGTCGGAGAAGAGCGTCATGTTGCGCACCTGCTGGGGCTTGTCGCACGCGATGGAGTTGAGGTTCTCGCTCTCGTGCTTCTCGTGGAACATGTCCCCGATGCCGATGGCTGTCACGGTGACCTCGTGGTTGCACAGCGCCCGCAGGTTGAGGTCGTCGTCCCGGGGGTCGTGCCGTCCGTCCGTGATGACCACGGCGAACACGCGCGTCTTCTTGCGCCGGCTTTCCTTGATCAGCTGGTTGTAGGCGAACTTGAGGGCGGAGGGCGTCCAGGTGCCGCCCGCGATCCACTCGAGGTTCTTGACGGCCTCCTTGAAGCTGGACAGCGAGTCAATGCGCTCGTCGTCCAGCTGGATGGCCTCGAAGGTGCCCTCGTGGCTGTACTGCACCACGCCCACTCTGGTCCCTGCGGGCGTGGAGGCATCACCCCGAGTTCACCACCCTCGGATGGGGCCCTGGGACCCTCCCAGGACTGGTGTCAGGGTCTCCTGCCCCCGCCCCCCAGGGTGCAGCGGACCGGTCTCGGACTTGGGGTCCTTGGCGATGGCCCCCAGCCTGTTGACCACGTTGATGACGAAGTTCTTCTCCAGCGTGAAGTTGGTGTAGCCGATGCTCTCAGAGCTGTCGATGACAAACACCACGTCCAGGGCGCCACACCGCTTCTCACAGTCTGCGGGCGGCAGAGGGCGATGCTGTGCGCACTGGCCCTGGCCCAGAACAACCCCTTCCCCCCCAGGGTGCACAGCCCGGTGCACTGTGGGAAACAATCACCACGAGGGGGAGAGCGGGACTCTGATGGCCCTGACCTCTGGGCGATGACCCCCACCCCTGGACGATGACCCTGACTCCTGGACGAGAGCCGGGCAGCCTGGCAGCACCCCCATGTGGGGGCTGAGACTCACCACAGCACCCGCACGTCTCCCGCACGTAGGTCATGACGTCACACTCCTGCAACACAGGGGGTCAGTCCAGCCGGGATGGCAAGCCAGAGGGGCCAGGGGTCTGCAGCCTGCTCCTCTCACCTCTGACCTTGCCCTCTAACCTCAGGCTGACCTCCTCCTGCTGACCTTGCCCTACTGACTGTGACCTGCTGACCTCATGCTGACACCCTTGCTGACCTTGCACTGGCCCCACTCCTTCTGACCTCCCCTCTGACATTGTCCTTGCTTTTCGATTTTAGGGGGAGGACACTGATTTCATCCCCAACTGGTACCTACCGTGAGGCCGGGGTCTCCGGGGGGTCCAGGCTCTCCCTGGAGGAGAAGGATGACAGTGAGAGGTGACCACTGAGGCTGAGCAGGGTCCCTGCGCCTGACCCTGGGCTTCCACCTCAGGCAGAGCCTGTGGTTCAGGGTGTGCTGGCCTGACTGGCCCAGAGGCTCTGGCCTGAGGGCCTATGACGGGGAACTGACCTACCTCGGGTCCTGGGGATCCTCTCGGCCCTCGAGGGCCCGGCTCACCAGGGGGACCAGGATCTGCCTGAGAAGGGAAAAAAGCAGGTCAGCTCAGCAAACACCTATATACCTCCCTTGTTTCTAGGATGAGGAGAGAGGAAGAGGGAGGAGGAAAGAGTAGGAGAGAAGAGGAGGGAGGAAGAGAGATGAAAAAAGAGGAAGAGGAGAAGGGAGGAGTAGGGAAGAGAGGAGAGATGATGAGAGAGGAGGAGGGAGGAGGAGAGAGGAGGAGAGAGAAGGAGAGATGATGAGAGAGGAGGAGGGAGGAGGGAGGAGGAATGAGGAGAAAGGAGGAGGGATGAGGAGAGAGGAGGGATGAGGAGAGAGGAGAGAGGAGGAGGGAGGAGGAGGGGTGAGGAGGGAGGAGGAGGGCTGAGAAAGGAGGAGGCAGGAGGGAGAAGGAGGACACTTACAGGCTCGCCCTTTTCTCCTTTCCGCCCAGGTGCTCCTTTCACTCCGAAGTCGCCTCTGCCCCCCTGGACACAGGAGACAGGTCAGCCCCGGCGGGGGACATGGTGGGAGAGCTCTGCTCGCCCCCCACCCCCTGTCTCCCAAGACCTCGGGTGGGCCTTCCGGGGACACAGAGTGTTTGTCCAGGAAAACCCGTGCCTGGCTCTGGGGTCAGGGCGCTTCAGGCGAGCAGGGGTTTTGGTTTGAGAGGGGCTGGCACTCAGCCAGCCGGCGACCACACTCAGCACTCAGCATGGGCACTGCTGGCGCCCAGCCCGGGGGGTGAGGGGCGCGGCACTCCAGCCTCCGGGGGAGGGCACCCACCACCCAAGGCAGGTGCAGGAGGCCCCTCCGTACCTCGGGGCCCGGTGGGCCTGGCTCGCCCTTCTCTCCCTGGAAGAAAGCACAGGCGGGGGTGACTCAGCACAGATCCGGAGATCTGATGTGCTGACCCTGGGGCAGAGCTGGGGACCTGGAGGGACTCTGCCGCTCCTCCCTTCCCGCTGGGTCTCAGTGGCCACAGTCTGGGGGTGAATACCGCCCGGGCTGCATGCAGACAATTTCTGGGACCCGCGTCTGCACTCAGTGTGTGACTCCTGAGCCCCTCGCATCCGGTCCCCCAGGGGGAGGCCCTCCAGGGCACTAGAGAGAATCTTCCGGGCCCTCCCGCCATACCCGCCCCTCCGTGGGGCCCGAATCCCACGCCAGGACTCACAGGCGCTCCTCGGGGTCCTGGGTAGCTGAATCCGGGCCTGCCAGGGTCTCCCTGGAGGAGGAGGGGGAGGCGGTCAGGGAAGGTCCAGAGGGAAATGTGAATGGTCAGCATGGACCGAGGCCCTGGGTCTGGGCTCTGGTCTGACGGGATGGGGGTTTGAGGAGGGTGTGCTACCCCCCAGGGTGAGGATGGGGGGGTGGTCCCCTGGCCCCCTGTCGTCTTCCCGCCCCCAGGTCTGGCAGGCACCCTCCAGGTGGTCTCATGCTGGAGCTGAGAACAGCCTAACCCAGGCAGGAGGGGGTGTACCTTTGGGCCAGGCTGCCCGGAGTCTCCGCGGGGACCAGCATCACCGGGGTCTCCCCGAGATCCCTAGGTCAGAGAGAAAGTGGGGAGTTGGCACAAGCAGACTGACTGCATCCGGCTCTGACCACTAGGCAGCACTGCCCTGCTCCCCCGCTGCCCTCAGGGTCACTGCCCGGTTCCTCCTCTCCCACGTGCCCCCTCAGGCCTCCCAGGCCCCCCCCTGCCTCTGGGTCACCACCCTGACCTGGCAAAACTGGACCCCTCAGGGCAGGGCCAGGGTGGGAGGGGCCCAGGGACCCTTGGCCTGAGTTTGCCGTGGGGACAGTGTCCTGCTGAGAACAAGGGGACTACAGAGCAGGGGAGTGAGACACCAGGCGAGGTTCAAGGACAGACGGGGGCCTGAGTCCCCGAACCACAGACCCCGCCCAGGTGTCCTGCCACTGACCTGCTTCCCAGGTTCCCCCAGAACCCCAGGGGGGCCTCTGGGTCCAGGCAGGCCGCGGTCTCCCTGGGAAGAAAGGACACATCAGAGATCCTGTCATCAGCACTGTAAACGGTGAAGGGTGGGGGAGGGGGGCCACGACCCCCAGGAGATCCTGGCATGGCCTCGGTCCTCAGCCCTGGCCACAGACCGGGCAGGGTCTGCAGGGACGGAAGGACAGCGGGTCCCAGGCTCAGCCCCCTCCAGCCAGGGTGCTGGGCGCCGCCTGCCACCCACTTACCTTGGCTCCTTTGCCGCCAACCTCTCCAGCCAGGCCCCGGGGTCCCTCGGGACCAGGATCCCCCTGTGAGAAGAGAGGCCCGGTTATCTGTGGTGTGTGGGGGGGAGGAGGTGAAGGAGAGGACCCCAGGTTGTGGGGGGTGAGACTGAAGTAGCAGCCCTGCCCGCTCAGCCCCTCAGGACAGGGGTCCCCACGCATTCCCAGAGGAGGGACCCCTCTTCTAAGCCCTTCTCAGACCTCACAGGGAACCCGGATTTATCACAGAGACAGGACCTCCTGCCCCAGCTTCAGGAGTGCGTGTGGGGGTGCTGTGAGGAACAGCCCGCAGCCTGCACCCCGCTGCCCCAGCAGGCTGCTGCCTGCTCTCCCAGACCGTGCAGAGGGTGTGCCCCTGACAGAGGCCCCGGTCCCTCTGTCCTCCCTTGTCACGGGGTACCATCAGCGCCACGTGAGGACCCAGTGCAGAGGCAGCCGTGGCTACTGCACCCCGTTTCCCCGCCAGGAGCACTCACCTTTTCGCCTTTGGGGCCCTCGCTGCCTGGGCTGCCCTTGGTGCCAGGGTCTCCCCGGCGTCCCTGCAGAGAGCGGGTGTGTGGGTGGGGGCCCTGAGGGTGGGGGCCCCAGGAGGACCCACACTCCCCCCATGAGGACTCTGGCTTTGCCGGGGGGGTTGGTGCCCGCCGAAGACTTAGTAAATGCGGGAGGGCTCCTGGTCAGCTGTCAGCCCCGGGTGAGTCTCAGTGGGCTGACGGGACCTGGCCTGGACCGGCTATCGGTGTGGTCACTCAGTTCCTGCAGGGCCAGGCCAGGCCAGGCCTCCAGAGTCATCCCCTGGATGCTCCATCCTAGGCTGGGCCCTTCCCGCCCGAGGCAGGCCGCTCCAGGTTGGCTGGGTGGGGTGAGGAGGCTGTGGGACCCCTGGAGCGTGTGCTGGGGTGTATGTATATTGAGCCCTCAGAGGTGCCTTGCCAGCAGGGCAAGTTGGGGTCACTGGGCCACTTTCTGGGCACTGAGTGTCTGGCAGGGGGGTGACTGAACCCTTCTTCTGCTGCCACGGGTCAGGGAGGCACTGGGGACCCCTCAGGCTCAGAGAGGCCTGGAGCAGGGCACAGCCAGGAGGGCTGGGGGAGACATGGGGTTGAGGGGTTTGAGAGGATTGAGGGGTGTGAACTCACAGCCTCGCCTTTGGGGCCCCGGGGCCCGGGCCCGCCTTTGGCTCCTTTCACCCCGGAACTTCCCGGGGCTCCGTTGTTGCCTTGATAGCCCTGCAGAGAGGCGACAGCTCAGCCGGCAGGAGGGCCTGGGCCCCTTCGGCACACGCGGCCTCCTGTCCGGGGTCTGGCGTGGACACAGAGGCTGCTGGCCTGCTCAGGGCATGGGCTGTCCCGGCTGCCTCCCACCGAGGGGGTCCAGTGGGCACTGCGGGTGTGTGACCGGGCGGGACAGCAGGGACCCTCGGGGGCACTTGCCTTGCTTCCCTTGGCCCCGTCCTCTCCTGGGGGCCCTCGGCGTCCTGGGCGGCCAGCGTCCCCCTGGAAGGATTTGCAGAAATCAGCGTCACATCCTTGGATGCTGGCCATGGGGCAGGACGTTGGAGGCACTGGGGGCCCGTGCCTCCCCTCCCAGCACCCTCTTGGGGGGAGGGGCAGGGCCCCCATGCAGCTCCAGGTGAATTAAGGGGACCTGGGCCGTGTCTGTGTGTGCTGGATTCTCGGGGGACAGATGCCGTCCTGTGCAGCCAGGGGAGGGGCTCAGGTGGCCTAAGAGGCAGGACCCCACAGGCATCTGGGAGCTTTCCACAGGAGCCCCCTGGAGGCCTGGGAGGAGGGGGGTGGCTGCCATGGCCATTCAGACACCCCGCAGCTGCCCGAGCCGGGGCACACGGCCTTGAGGCGGACATGAGCTGCTGAAGCTCCAGGAGGACCCCCTACACCCCCCTCAGCTTGGTCACCCCACAGCCTCCCAGGCAGGACACCCCTAAGCCGCCTCCCCCTGACTGCCGGGTCTGGGGGGACAGGTCCCCTCCGCTGTGCTTCTCGGCCCAGACGCCTCCCCCGGAGGCGGGCTCTCAGCAGGGAGGAGGCCACTGCCGGGCAGTGACCCTGTCTGCTCTGGCTGCCGCCGCCGACACCCTGGCTGGGCCGCCTACCTTGGCACCTTGGTCTCCGGGTTCCCCAGGGCTGCCTGCATCCCCGGGGTAGCCGTCCAGGCCCTGTGAGGAAGGGGGAGAGGGGCTGGCCTGGGTCTCCTGCCGCCAGCTGCACTCGGGCTTTCCCCATTAGCCAGGCCCAGCGGACACGGGGAAGTGACCAGCGTCCCCCGCCGTGTCTGAACTGGACGCTGTGCCTGGGTCTCAGCGGCCAGAATGCACCGGGGCTGGGCAGGATGCTCAGACCCACCTCAGAGCCCAGCTCCTCAGGACTCCGGGAAGCCCCGGAGGCCGATTGGTCCTGTTGTGGCCCCCGCCAGGCTGATCCCGGGGGGTCAGGGATGGGCAGGGCAGGGCAGGAAGAATGCTAGCTCAGGGACTCCCTGCTTCCCCACGCCCCCACCTGGCGCCTGGTGCCTCTAAGGCAGCGGTTCTCAACCTGTGGGTCGCGACCCCTTTGGGGGTCGAACGACCCTTCCACAGGGGTCGCCTAAGACTATTGGAAAACACCTATTTCCCATGGTCTTAGGAACCAACAGACCGCTCCTCGGTGCAGCAAAGTGTAGCCATGTCGTTTACTGTTGTCCTAGGAAGACTGTTGCCCATGCTACACCACGATTCAAGACAAAATTTCATTTATTTGTCATTAGAAATAAATATTTCACAATATATAATTACATATTGTTTTTGTGATTAATCCCTATGCTTTAATGATGTTCAATTTGTAACAACGAAAATACATCCTGCATATCAGATATTTACATTACAGTTCATAACAGTAGCAAAATGACAGTTATGAAGTAGCAACGAAAATAATTTTATGGTTGGGGCTCACCACCACATGAGGAGCTGTCTTAAAGGGTCGCGGCCTTAGGAAGGTTGAGAACCGCTGCTCTAAGGGATTTAACGTCAACGTGAGGAGGAGCAAAGACCATGCTTACCCGACTCCCGGGGTCTCCCTTGCAGCCAGGGGGTCCAATGCGCCCCAGCTTGCCCTGAAAGACGAGAGGGGAGCAGTTGTGTCAGGGGCGAGATTCAGGGGCCGATGCACCGATGACAGCTGTACGTGGCAGGCAAAGTCCATGCTGGTCTCTACCCAGAGGGCCCACGCGTGCGACTGTGCGCTTTAATGGCTTGAACGTTACGAGGGCATCTCTCTGGAGGTGGGAGGGTCCCTGGCTGCAGCTGTGAGCACGAGTGTCCAGAGGGCCCCCTTCATGTGTGTGCACACCTGTGTGCATGTGAGACACGTGTGCATGTGTGAGAGCACTGGATGCTTGTGTACGTGTATGCATGTGTGTGAACTCCCACTCAGGCCATTCTGAAGTTCTGCAGAATGGACTGGGAAGTTCCTGCAAGGCGTGGCCCTGGTTTTCAGGAGCAAATGCCTGTCCCTGCTCTTGTAATGGCCTCACTGGTCCTGCAGCCCCTGGACAGGTGACACGGGGAGGGCTGCAGCCACCCACTGTGGGCAGTGGCCGTGGGCCCGGTCTAGAGGCCCGGCCCCGGGAGGGAATGAGACATTCTGCTCGTTCTTCTAGTTGAGATACCGCGGTGCACAACCCTCATGCCCAGCCCCGGACGCAGACCCCGGAGCGCTACCTTCTGTCCATCGGTCCCGTTCTTGCCAGCCAGGCCGGGGGCACCCTGCGGGGAGAAGGAAGAGGGGACTCTCGTCAGCCCTGCTCGTCATCATCCTCTTAGAGTAACAGGAAAAGGGGGTGCCCTGCTCGCCCAGCCCACCGCCTGGCTTACCTTCCGCCCGTCAGCTCCGAATTCTCCCTGAAAAGGACAGTGTGGCCGTTAGCCCGCTCTCCAGCATCACAGACCCGCTGCCTTAGGGACCCATGCCTGCCCTCGGCCAAACACACAGCCAGAAGAACCCCAGACCCAGGCCACCCCCCCCCCCCCATGAAGCCCATCGTGCCCCCAGCAGGAGCCCCAAGCAGCTCGCTGAGGACACTGGGGAGTTGGGACCGAGGCTCACGCAGAGGCCATGTGCGGGCTGGCTGCTCAGATCAGAATCTCACCTTCTCGCCTTTGAAACCAGGAACACCCTGAGGTGGGAAGGAAAGAAAAGCAGTGTTATGGCGGGGTGTGCACGGGACCCAGCAGGCCACTAGAGCGGGGGTTGGGGTGGGGGTAGGGGTGGCCGGTGGCCTTGGGAAGGGAGGCCTGACCGGGGCTCAGGCTAGATGCTAGGTTTGGGGACAACACTCAGAATAGTGCTTCACTTCTCTGGGTTGCGGGTTGGGGGTTGGGGTGGGAGGGGGAAAGGGCTTGCTGGGCCAGAGACACCTCGATCCTATGGGCTGGCCCCACCTGGAGCCAGGCAGCCCTGGGTTTGTCCCCAAGTCCCCGGCCACTGGGCCAGGGTCAGGGGCCACTTGCCTTGGGTCCTGGGAATCCGATGGGCCCTTCAATGCCTGGATCCCCCTGTGGGAAAAGAACAAAAATCGTACACCTATGGACGAGGACAAGGCGGGGGGAGGTAAGGGCAGAGGGAGGGGTGGGAACCGGGTGGAGGGGAGCTATGGGGGAAAAAAGCAACAAATATAATAATCTGAATAATAAAGATTTATTAAAAATATATTTTATTGATTTTTTTTACAGAGAGGAAGGGAGAGGGATAGAGAGTTAGAAACATGGATGAGAGAGAGACATCTATCAGCTGTCTCCTGCACGCCCCCTACTGGGGATGTGCCCGCAACCAAAGGACATGCCCTTGACCGGAATCGAACCTGGAACCAAACCGGTTCAATAACAATAAAGATTTATTTAAAAAAAAGAGAGAGAGAGAGAGCAAAGGGCCGTGGGAGTAACCTCAGCCTGGAGCGCAAGAGCTGCTGCAGCGGGTGGAGGACACGTACCTGTCGGCCCTTCTGTCCCGGCTCTCCAGGCTCCCCCATGTTGCCCTTGGCGCCCTGCAAGCAGACAACACAAAAGGGGTAAACCAAGGCAGGGAGGGGCAGGGTGGGTCCCCAGGAACCCTGTTGCTGGCTTCTGGGAGGGGGAAGAGTCAGTCTCAGGGTTAGAGTGACGTGGCTGCTGGTCCCACCCAGGTGACAAGGGCAATGCCACACGGAGACGTCCTGGAGGAGGCCAGCTGCCCCCGAGAACCGGCCTCTGTCAGACCGGGGCCCATTGTTCCTGTTTCTCTGAGTTCTGATGGACAGCCCGGGGGTGGGGCCCCCGCCATCTCCCCCCTCCTCACCCGTGGCCAGCCTCTGCAACAGCGACACCTGCCCTCGAGGGCTCACTGCTCCAGACACCAACTTGTTTACTTTATTCAGAGTATTTTAATGGGAAACCTTAACCTAAAAAGCATCCCTACTCGCCTCAAAATGCCATTTAAAAGGAAGTGGGTAAAAATGGAACTTCAGTTCCTTCAGGGTCAGAAGTGTTGAGCCCATGGAGGTTTAGTTGGCCCTGCATAGTTCAAGAGGGGGTGGGGCTTCCTGGCAGGGCAGACCCCAGGGAGGTCTGGGTAGCTTACCTTTTTTAAAAAATATATATTTTATTGATTTTTTACAGAGAAGAAGGGAGAGGGATAGAGAGTTAGAAACATCGATGAGAGAGAAACATCCATCAGCTGCCTCCTGCACGCTCCCACTGAGGATGTGCCCACAACCAAGGTACATGCGCTTGACCGGAATCGAACCTGAGACCTTTCAGTCTGCAGGCTGATGCTCTATCCCCTGAGCCAATCCGGTGTCGGCGGTAGCTTACCTTTTGTCCACGGTAGCCCTTGGGGCCAGGCGGCCCGGGGATCTCCAGACAGCTCACCTTGTAGCACTGAAACAAGAAGGGAGTGAGGCCAGAATGATGGGCCCCAGTTGAGAGGGAGGGAGAGAGGGAGGGAGGATGCTGCCAGGTCCCTGGCCTGCACGGGGTGGGCCATCTTGAGCCGGGGGCTGGATAAAGAACCAGGCTCAGGAGGTGCCCACCGGGTGGGGCTCTACATGGGCTCTAGCCAAGTTTTGGAAACCGAGACTGGGTTGAGCAATGACGGACAGTAGCAAGGACTACAGAGCGGTTGGCTAGGCATCCTTGCGCTTGCGTGTTACACTGTGCTGTGAGCAGCTCTCTAGGGGAGGGCGTGCTCGCAGGAGCCTCACTGAGTGGGAAGCACTCCTTCCTGGGATATGAGCTGAAATGCACAGGAGCGGGGCAATGCCAGGGACCCAGGGCTGCAGATCCTGCGCCGGGCACCCAACCGCTCCCCATCCTCTCTTAGACCAGCTCAGGTGGACGGAGCCAGTCCAGAGAGCCACCCTCAAACTCCACGCTCCTCCACCGGGCGGGTGCTAAGTGAATGGCCCTAAGGCCAACCTCCCGGGCTTAACCAGCCTGGTTTGGGTCAGAACCAGTTTGACCCAAACTCCAGAGTCTCAGGCTCCACACGGAGCAGAGAGGTCTCTCTCCCTGGCCTCCGGGCGGTGCCAGGGAGCTGGCAGGGCGAGGGGTGTCATCTTTGCCTGCTCAGCGCCTCAGAGGCCCTGGGCGCCCCCCGGCAGGGCTGGCAGGGACAGAAATGCCTCTCACCTCTCCGTAGGCCTCATGTTTCTGCAGAAGAGACAGAGAGAAACCCTGGTTAGCCACGAGCTGGCGACGCAGCAGAGAACGCGGGACATGGGAGCAGGCGGGGCCCTGACCACAGCTCACGGAGGGGGTCACTGACGCCCAGTGACCAGCTCCCAGGGCTCTGCACCCCACTCCCTACCTCCCACACCCCGTAGGTAGGCGGTGGCCCTGGGAGCGGGGGGCGCCGGCCGCTCACCATGACCTTGATGATGCGGTTGATGGTGTCCTGGTCGATCTCGGTGGAGTCGGGCAGCATGGTGGCGTAGTTGCTGCGGTACAGCTCCTGCGGCGTGCTGGCGATCTCCCGCAGGCCCTGCTCGTTGAGGTTCCTGTTGGGGGCCACGGCGAAGAGCCGGATGCCCTCCTCGCGGGCCCGCTCGGCCTGCATCTTGATGCCGCCGCACGGGCTGCCGGTGACGTGGCCGTCGGTGATGACCACGGCGAAGTTGACGGCGCCGTTGCTCCGGTGCTGCCGGATCTGCTGCGTCATGTTGGCCAGCGCGCAGTCGGTGAACGTGCCGCGGCGGAAGGAGCGGATGCTCTGCAGGCTCTTGGTGAAGGACGCCCGGTCGCTGCCCGGCGGGCTGAACACCTCCACCAGGTCGGAGAAGTGCAGGCCGCCGTAGCGCCAGCTCAGGGCCACCTGGTCCAGGTACAGCTCGTCCTGCAGCTGGCTGATGAACTGCGGCACGAACTGCTGCATGTGGTAGAGCAGGCTGTCGGTGGGGGACTGCATGGTGACGCTCTCCGAGGTGTCCAGCACGAAGTACACGTTCACCGGGCAGTCGGCTTTCTCTGGGGGACACAGGAGGGCGGGGTCGGGGGCCTGCGGTGAGCCATCCTGGGGCTCTGGGCACACGGGGTGGTCCTGGCCTCTGCCCCCACACCAGCCTCACGGGCACGCTGGGCCCTGGTTCCCCGCCGGCTGCTCCTGCTGTTCCCTGGGGTCACCCCAGGAGCCCCAGCCCCTGCGGCGGTACCTGGGCAGCTGCTGCCCCTCTCAGAGGTGTCGGGGGCGATGACTTCCTGCTGCTGGGCGCGCAGGGTCCCCAGGAGCCCCCAGAGCAGGAGGAGGGAGCGGGAGCCTCGGAGCATCGTGGCGGCACGGGCGGGTGGTCCCTGGCGTCCTGCAACGGGCAGAGCGGTGGCTGCAGCGAGTGGCTTTTGAGTGGGTTTCCGAGCCGCTCCTGGTCCCGATGGCGGTGGGGGTGGATCACACTGCGAGGGTCAGCCAGCACCCCGGCTAAGGGACCCGGGATGGGGCCACAAGCATTTAGCGGGCACAGGGACGGCGGGCTTTGGGCTCCGTTCTTGGGGTGGGATTAGCACGTTCACGGCTGTCCCTGCTCTGGAGCCTCTGTCGGAAGACAGGCGGGCTCCTGGGAACTGGAAGCATCTTGAGGACCAGGGGGAGGGTACCCAGGGCAGGGCAGAGGGGGCAGCTGGGGGCGACCGGGAGAAAAGACAGCAGGGGAGGAGTGAGCGAGGTCCAGGCTGGGGTGGGCCTTGGTAGTTGATTTGTCCAAATGACCCCACACTGACCGGTTGGGGAGAAAGGCCTGGGGGTGGAGTATAGGGGCCAGCAGGCAGGCAGGGGGTACTCAGGATCGGGGGACCTTTCCCAGAGCCAGGGACGGGGCCCCGGCCTGTGTTCACGGATCTGTTTCCCGGTCACTTGCTGCCCGCTGTGCCCGGCCCATCCTGTAGCCGCGCAGGCAGGGAGCGGACCTGGAGGCCAGGGCGGGCTGGCTGGGCGGAGGAACCAGATGTGGGAGGAAGGAGAGCTCTCCGTGGGAAGGTGAAGATGGGGCTCGGCCCGGATGCTCCGGTGGAGACTCCCACAACCTGGTTCACCCCCGCCCCCGTATCCCCAAGCTGCCTCTCAAAGCCCCCACTACCTTTCTTTTTTTTTATACATATCTTTCCATTGTCCCCCTCCCTCCCAGGCATACCCCAACCCCCCAGTGTCTCTGTTCATTGGTTATGCTTAATGCATGCATACAAGTCCTTTGATTGCTCTCTTATCTACCCCACCTCTCCTTCATCTTCCTGCTATAATTTCACCGACTGTTTGATGCTTTACTGCCTCTGTATCCTTTTGTTCATCAGTTTACAATGTTCTTTATTATCCACAAATGAGTGAGATCATGTGGTACTTCTCCTTCATTGACTGGCTTATTTCACTAAGCAATAAGCCCCTACTACCTTTCACCCTGCTGCTCCCATGGAGGAGAGACCAGTGGGGGTGCGGTGCGTCCCACCTTGATCCGTCTACTACAGGTGGGGGAGAGAGAACCAGGGGGCCAGAAAGACTGCACCCGGATTGGCGCTGCTCTCCCCGACACAACACACACACACACACACACACACACACACACACACACGCACGCCATATACACATCACACGCTTAATAAATTAAAAGAGGCCCACATAATGAAGTGTACAGGTAGAAAATCTTACTCTTAACTCAAAGGAATAAATTTTCCCTTACCATAACATGGTAAGGAAAAATTTCAAAAATATTTCCATAGGGAATAACACAAGAGCAATAACAAAACACAGGGACCACCCAAAGGGAAAAATGGTTTTGTCTCTGCGGTGGACAGCTTCCAAGGTGGCCTCCAATTATTCGTGCCTCCTGGTGTCCATGTTCCTTATGAGGTCCTCTCACACCCTGAATCACCGCTGGCCTGTGCGACCGACGGAATAACGTGGAAGAGACGGTGTGTGACATCCAAGACTGGGTCATCAAAGATACTGTGGCTTTTGCCTGGTTCTCGTGGATTGCTTGCTAAAGGGGAAGCCAGCCAAACAGATTCTGGTGGAGACTCCTGCAACCTGGTTCACACCCCCCCGCCCCTGCCCTCAAGCTGCCTCTCAAAGCCCCCAGAACCCAGGGCAGGCCCAAGGAAGATGTGGCCTTGCCGGGAATTGGGGTCCTGCTGGTGGGGCAGCACTAGCTGACTGGGCCCTCGCAAGTAGCCTTTGCAGAAGCCCCCGGGCGGGGCGGGGGAAGGGGGGGGGGACTGAGGCTTCCAGGCCACAGCCGGGGAAGCGAGCTGACTTAGAAGCGGGTTCTTATCCCATCAAGACCTCAGATGACCTCATCCCTGGCCAGTTGCACCTCCTGAGCTAGAATCACCCAGCCAAGCCGCTCCTAAATGCATAAACTGAATACATTATGAGACAGTAAATGCTTCTTGTGTTAAATCTCTAAGTTCTGAGGTAATTTATTAGGTGGCCATAGATAACTAATATAGGCATCAAACTTTTCTCTGCTGCATTGCAGACAGAAGACAATGAAATGATAACCTCAACATTTTGAGAAAAATGAAATGAACCGCCAATGTCTTCCCAGTCACCTTATCTTTCATGCACAAGAAGGAAAGTCTCGGGGGAAAACGGGTTCAGATCTATGACACTTATATACCACATTGCTTAAAAAATCCTGCAAGGAGTTTCTGTAGATAACAGAGAGGGAAATTTCAAAAAGCAAAGAAACGTGAGAAATACCATCAAATGTAGAAAACGAAGGGGGAAAGAGTCAGAAAGCATAAAATTATATGCCAGAAATATTACATAGATCAATTGGACAATAAACATGAATGGCTTAAACTCTCCTGTTAAACATAAACATCTCTAAGTTGAGTCAAAAATGAAACTTACTCAATAAGGTTTAAAAGAGTCACACTTTAAACATGTCAGATGGTGCAAAGACATGGGGAGAGGTGGATGTAAATAAAAATAGAGGGGCAGCCGAGACCGGTTTGGCTCAGTGGATAGAGTGTCAGCTTGCGGACTAAAAGGTCCCAGGTTCGATTCCCATCGGGGGCATGTACCTTGCTTGCAGGCACATCTCCACTGTGGGACGTGCAGGAGGCGGTTGATTGATGTCTCTCTCTCATCGATGTTTCTGACTTTCTATCTCTCTCCCTTCCTCTCTGTAAAGATCAATAAAATATATTTAAAAAAAGAAAAAAAAATAGAGGGGCAGTGTTGTTTTACGACTAGGTAGAATTTAAGATGGAAGAATGAAGGCTGGGGACAAGAAACGGATAAAGGCTGCAGACTAGTCATAAATCTTTATTTACTAAATTTCATAAAATGAAATTGTATAAAGCAAAATCTGAAAATGTGAATAAAGAACAAACAAGCTGAAATCACGGTAGAAGATTGATTCATCTTTGTAAGTCATCGACAGATCACATAAAAAATAGAGAATCTGAATGTCATGTTTTATAAATCTTTGATAGCAACAAAAATGGCATATATATATTTTAAACATAAAGGGTTTAGATAATAATAAAACACATACATATTATATATTTATGTCTTTGAAACCTACAAGTAGAGAATACATATTCTTTAAAAATGTTTACAAAATTTGATCCTAGAGTAAGCCACAAAGAAAGCTTAAATTTAGGTGTTTTTTTTTTTTTAAATTGGAAATGAGCCCTAGCCAGTTTGGCTCAGTGAATAGAGTGTTAACCTGTGGACTGAAGGGTCTCTGGTTCGATTCCAGTCAGGGGCACATGCCTGGGTTGGGGTTCGATCCCCAGTGGGGGATGTGCGGGAAGCAGCTAATCAATGAGGCTCTCTCATCATTGATGTTTCTGTTTGTCTGTCTCTTTTTCTCTCTTAAATCAATAAAAAATATATTAAAAAAAATTGGAAATGATATGGACAAATTCTCTGAGTTACAGTGTAAAACCAATCACTAATAAGGCACAAACAAAAAAAATCAAAGCACTTGGAAATTAAAAAAACTCTCTTTTGTAAAAACTACACAGGAATTTGTAACAATGAATATGTTACAGATGCAAACAACCGTAAGAAGGCCAAAGCTCTAATCAGAGACAAATATATAGCTTTAGGTACCTTATGTTTAAAATAAGAATTTAGTGACAAGTTAGGCATACAGTTGAAGTAACTAGGGACAAAGAAAATTAATAATCTCAGGAAAGAGAGAGAAAGAGAGAGAGAAAGAGAGAGGGCGCAATTGATTAAAAAAAGTAGAATAAATATATCTCAGAGCTGGTTCTTTTAAAAGGCCAACAAAATAGGAAAAAATTGTTAGCAAGACTAATCAATAAGTACAACTACAGAAACATATAAATTTAAGAATAAATAAAATAGTATGATATAGGAGGATGGTTTTTGTGGCTGTTTGTTTTTAAGAGCACATACTACATGCAGCTCTAGGCTAATAAATGTGAAAGACCATTTTCTGGGAAAAGTCTTGAGAAGAGGTGAGGAAGTCTGCCCTGGAAGGAATGGACACACTGGGAGGAAATACAACCCCAAAGGCTGTGGCCCAGACAGCGCTTAAATGAGTTCTTTTGTATCTTCTAGGACAATATATTTGCTATTTAACCTGCTTTAGAACATAAAACTATAGACTTCCTTTCGATTCATTTTTAAACTTGGGAAAACCTGAGATTAAAACTTGACAAAAGAAATCCCTATATAAGGAGCTTTACAAGTAAATCTCACTTTTGAATATGAATGCGAAAATCCTAACGAATATTAGAAAATAAAATCCAGTAGCATATTAAGGACCGCTCTACCAGAACAAAGATTTAGTTAAAAATACAATGATGCAACACTAGGGAATATATTAATGTAAGTCACATTCATAGAAACTCATGTTATGTTTTTTTAAAAAAATGTATTTTACTAGTTTTTTACAGAGAGGAAGGGAGAGGGAGAGAGAGAAACATCGATGAAAGAGAAACATCCATCAATTGCCTCCTGCAGAGCCCCTAATGGGGATGTGCCCTCAACCAAGGTACATGTCCTTGACTGGAATTGAACCTGGGACCCTTGAGTCTGCAGGCCAATGCTCTATCCACTGAGCCAAACTAGTTAGGGCACATGTTATTGTTTTAATAGAGTCCCCAAATGTTCATTTCTGATTAAAAAAAAAAAAAGAAGAAAGATAAGGCAAAGCCTCATAGAAATGTAGGAGTTGGATTATAGAGGATATACATTTCAGATTAAGACCCAATATTATATTTTACACAAAAATGAAAATAAAGGTTCTTTTCTTTGTGGGTCACGGGCATCTTTAAGACTCTGGACAATTTCACCTGATACAAATGTACAGATATACATATGTCAGAAATTACATTCTTTATGATTTCTGGGAGTCCATCCCTGTATCTGATCCTGGATTAAAAATTCCTGCACTCAGAGAATGCTCATGAGGGTACCAATAAAGAAAAAGACAAATGTGTTCATCTCACTTGTGTTGTGTTGAGAGCCAAAGCAATAAGATGGGGAGGAAAAAGGCAAAGTGTAAATCTTTGTCCTTTTAAAGATGGGACTGTCTACCAAGAAAACCCAATGAAGTCAACTGAACAAAGTTTAGGGGAGAGAGAAAAAGGGGGGTGAGGAGGGAAATGCAGTGAAGCAGTTGCATATTTACACACACACACATATATACATACATAGAAAAAGCTATAGATTTTCTTCCATTAGCAACAACTAATTACATGAAGTAATAGAAGAAATACTATTTAAACTAACAAGAACTCGCCCCCCATAAATTCAAGGAATAAACTTAATAGGAATTTATTAGAATGTGTAAGACTTATGAAAAAACTAAAAAATATTCTAAGTAGCATGATGAAGAGACAAAGCTTGTTTTGGGTTAAAAAACACAAATGCCCATCAACAGATGAATGGATTAAAAAATGGTAGTATATTTACCAAGGGAATACTATGCAGTTGTAAAAAAGAAGGATCTCTACTCTTTGAGATAGTATGGAGGGACCTGGAGAGTACTATGCTATGTGAAATAAGCTAGTCAGAGAAAGACAAGTATCATATGATCTTGCTTATATGTGGAATCTGATGAAGAAAAAAATGGATGAACAAAACAGATCCAGAGACAATGAAACATGCAACAGATTGATGTATTTTAGAAGTGGGGGTGCAGGAAAAGATTAACAAATAACCTTTATGCATAGCCCATGGACAAACAATAGAGCAGAAAAGATCTGGGGAGAGGGGGGAAGCAGGGTAGAGAGGGTCAACTTAGAAAAAACAGGACATTTGTAATATTAAAAAAAAATTAAAAAAAGAACATCAGTTATTTCTAACTAAATTTAAAATTGAATGAAAAATTTGATTAAAATCTTCAAGAACAGTTTTTGCCTTTTTGTTGGTATGTGTAGACAAACTAGATCTAAGATTTACCTGGAAGCATAAGTAAAAGTAGCTCAGAAACATAAAAAATAAAGGGTGATGAGAAAACATGTTATCAAGTACAAATGATGCAATAACATTACAGTAATTAAGCATTTGTGGTTTTGGTGCTGGAATGGAGCAACAGACCACACAGCAATGGACATAGCAACATATACAAATTGAGAAAACGAGATGGTGGCAGGGTTGGGACAAGGGCTCGAAATGTGAGTAGAAGTGAAGGTAATCTCACACAGGGAACCCAAATAAATCCCTTGAGAAGTAACTGAGTGAAAACATGGACCAAAAAGTCCTTGAAAAAATAGAAAGGATGAAATGACAATGAAATATCTACTGTGGTTACTCTCCATCAGACACTATGCTACATTATTTATTTTTTATTTATTTTTGTTAATCCTCACCAAAGGATATTTTTCCATTGATTTTTAAAAAAAGAAAGAGTAGAAAGGAGGAGGAAGAGGCAGAGAGAGAGAGAGAGAGATATCGATTGGTTGTCTCTTGCACACACCTCGACCTGGACCAGGTATGGAACCTGTGACTGAGGTATGTGCCTTGACAGGGAATCAAACCCGGAACTCTTCATCCACTGAGCCAAACCGGCTAGGGCTATGCTACATCATTTAGCACTTAACAACAGTCCTTGGATATAGGTCCTATTACAATACCGTTTCATAGCCAAGGAAACTGAGCGTAAGTGTAAGTAACTTGTCCAAAGTGTTTAGCTAATAGCTGAGGTCCGAATCCAGTAGGGGCTTTACTGTGGATTCAACAGAAATGAAAAGGGTTGTAAGAGAGTATTATAAGTAACTGTATGCCATCAAATCAAGTAACCTAGATAACATGGACAAATTCTGAAAAACACAAAACCTCTAAAGACCAAACCATAGAGGAGTAGATATTCTGAGCTGATCTATAAGTAGTAAGGATGTTGAGTCAGTAATTGAAAATCTCCTGACAAAGAAAAGCCCTGGACATGATGGTGTCACTGGTGAATTCTACCAAACATTTAAAGAAAAACTAACACTAATACCCCTCAAACTTTCCCCTTTCGATTCACCAAACTTCAATTGAAGAGGAGGCAATACTTTCTAAGTCATCCTAGGAGGCCAATATTATCCTCCTTATACTAAAGTCAGACAAAGACACTACAAGGAAAGAAAACTACAAACCATTATCCTTTATGAACATTGGTACTAAAATCCTCGACAAACAGAATTCAGCAGGACAGTAAAAGTGTTAAACACCATGACCAAGTGGGATTTATTTCTGGAATGCAAGGAAGGTTCAATGTATAACAGTCTATCAATGTAATACATCACATTAACAGAACGAAGGGAAAAACCCTCATAATCATCTCAATTGACACAGAAAATAACTCGTGATAACATTCAACACCCTTTTATGATAAAAATACTCAACAAACTAAAAACAGAAGGAAACTACCTCAGTGTAAGAAAAGCCATAAATGAAAATTCCATAACAAACACTCAATGGTTGAGAGACTGAAAGCTTTTCCTCTATGATCAGGAACAAGGCAAAGATGCCAATTTTTGTCACTTCTACTCAACATAGTATTAGAAGTCCTACCCCGAGCAATTAAGCAAGAAAAAAAAGTAAAAAGCATTCAAATTGCAAGGATGAGATAAAATAATCTGTTTACAGATGTTATGATCTTATATGTAGAAAACCCTAAAGATCTCACACACACAAAAAAACAAAACTTAGAATAAATAAATTCAGCAAAGTAGCAGGATACAAAGTCAACACTCAAAAATCAGTTGCAGTTTTGTGCACTAACAATAAACCATGCAAAAAGCAAATTAAGAAAACAATTCCACTTACATTAGCATCAAAAGAATAAAATACTTAGGAATTACCTTTTCCCAGGAGGTGAAATACTTATTCACTGAAAACTATAAAACATTCCTGAGAGACATAGATAAATGGAAAGATATTCCATGTTCATGGATTAGAAGACTTAATATTAAGATGTCAATACTACCAAAGTGATTTAAAGATTTAATGCAATCTTTACAAAATGTCAATGTTGATTTTTACAGAAATAGAAAAATCCATTCTAAAATTCACAAGGAATTGCAAGAGACTTCAAATAGCACAAACAATCCTAAAAGATAAGAACAAAGCTGAAGAACTCATACTTTCTGATTTCAAAACTTACTATAAAGCTATGATAATCAAA
Organism: Lasiurus cinereus; assembly: GCA_011751065.1. Lineage (NCBI taxonomy): Eukaryota > Metazoa > Chordata > Mammalia > Chiroptera > Vespertilionidae > Lasiurus > Lasiurus cinereus. Next base: position 287,861 of record JAAGEH010000045.1, on the reverse strand, counting down.
ATAGTATGGTAATGACATAAAGACAGATAACAGACCAATGGAACAGAATCTCTCTCTCTCTCTCTCTCTCTCTCTCTCTCTCTCTCTCTCTCTCTCTCACACACACACACACACACACACACACACACACACACACGTGATTTTCAGCTGGGAAAACTGGATATCCATATGCAAACGAATGAAGTTGGAATCTTACCTAACACCATATATAAAAATGAACTCAAAATGGCCCTGGCCTAGTAAAATCTATAAAAAACCTAGGGCAAAATCTTCACAACATTTGATTTGGCAATGATTTCTAGGATATGACACAAAGAGCACAAGCAACTAAAAAGATAGACAAATTGGACTTCATAAAAATTTAAAAACAACTGTGACTCAAAAAGCAACCTAAAAAATAGGAAGTAATATTTGCAATTCATTTTTCTGATAAGGGATTAGTATCCATAATATATAGAGAGCTAAAAATCAGTGACAAAAAAACCCCCCAAACAATTAAAAAATGGGCTAAGGACTTAAAATAGACATTTCTCAAAAAAAAGAATTATAATTGGCCAATAAGCACACAAAAAGATGCTCAACATTACTAATTAGGGAAATGAAAATCAAAATTATGAGCTTCCACATCACACTCATTAAGATGGCTACTGTTAAAAAACCCCAGAAAATAAAAAGTGTTGAGGAGAATTCAGAGAAACTGGAATTATTTGGTGGGAATGTAAAAACAGTAGAGCTATTGTAGAAAACAGTATGGTGGTTCCTTAAAAAAATAAAGGTGGATTTATCATATGATCCAGCAATTCCACTTCTGGATATAATGCAGAGCAAGGTCTCAAAGAGGTATTTGTACACCCATATTCATAGCAGCACTATGCACAATGGGTAAAACATGGAAGCTACGTAAGTGTCCACTGATGGATGAATGGATAAGTATAATGTGGTATATACTTACAATGAAATAGTATTCAGCCTTAAAAGGGAAGGATATTCTGATACACGCTACAGCATGGATAAACCTTAAGGAAATTATACTAATAAAACAAGCCAGTCACAAAAAGACAAATACTGTAAAATTCCAATCACATGAGATACTTAGTATCATAGAGCCAGGAGGTAGAATGGTGGCTGCCAGGGGCTGGGGGGAGAATGGGAAGTTAAGTGTTTTATGGGGACAGATTTCAGTTTTGTGAAATGAAAAGAATTGTGGAGATCCATGTGGCGATGGGCACAGCAATATGAATGTACTTATTATCACTGAATTATATACCGAGTGGCCAGATTATTATCTGAACACATAATATAATCTGGCCACTCAGTGTATATCCTATATAATAAAAGGCTAATGTGCAAATTGTCCCCTCAACCAGGAGTTCGACCAGCAGGCAGGCCAGTCAACCGTCCATGTCCCCTCCCCCTGGCCAGGCTGGTAGGACCCCACCCTTGCACGAATTTATGCACCAGGCCTCTAATATATCCTATCTAATAAAAGAGTGATATGCAAATTGACCATCACTCCAACACACAAGATGGCTGCCCCCATGTGGTCAAAGATGGCTGCCTCCATGCCCCCATGTGGACACAAGATGGCTGCCACAAGATGGTCAGTAGGGGAAGGTAGTTGGGAGGGGCTAGGCCTGCAAGGGAGGGCAGTTGTGGGTGACCAGGCCTGCAGGAGAGGGCAGTTAGGAGCAAACAGGCTGGCAGGGGAGCAGTAAGGCATCAATCAGGCTGGCAGGAGAGTGGTTGGGGGTCATCAGGCTGGCAGGCAGAAGCAGTTAGGGGCAATTAGGAAGGCAGGCAGGCTAGCAGTTGGGAGCCAGCAGTCCCAGATGGTCAGAGGGATGTCCGGCTGCCTGTTTAGGCCCGATCCAGGACATCCCTTGAGGGGTCCCAGATTGGAGAGGGTGCCAGCTGGCCTGAGGGACACCCCTCACCCCCCGTGCATGATTTTATGCACCGGGCTTCTAGTACACACACACGCACACACACACACACACACACACACACACACACACTGAGTGGTCAGATTATTATGTGTTCAGAGATCATAATAATCTGGCCACTCAGTGTATATACACTTACAATGGTTAAGATAGTACATTTTATGTTATGTGTATTTTACCACAATTTTTAAAAACTGGAGGGAAAAATTTCTTCCATATTAGTAAAGATACGCACTCATGAAACAAATGGGAAAATCATAACCTGGCAAGTAACATCCAACAGTCAGTGATCAAAAATGTTGAACCGCACAGAAACCAAGAACTCACACAAACCACCACCAAGACGCCATTCCTCATCCATGAAATTGGCAGCTAAGAAAAGAGACAGCAACACTGCCCGCTGTCTGTCCCTGCTGACGGACACCCGGCACTTTGCCCCTTCTCTGGTGGGCGTCTGAGAACCGCCTCGAAAGCCTTGACCCCTTTCAGAAGTTTGGGCTCAGACCCTGCTCGACCTGGAGTAGGGACCCCCTCACAGCTGGGGTCCCTGCCCTGCGCCTGCTCATCACAGTGTCTGCAATGCGCCACCACGAGGCTGACCCACGGGTGTGGCGTGGGTGTGGATATGTTCTAGGTCCTGGCGGGTCTGTGGAGGATGTCGCTTTATGATATGGCTTGAACCCAATGTCTGCCCCTTGGAGGGGGTGCCCCCGCCCCAGGCCTATTCCCTGAGCAGATGAACCCTGCTTTGTAAGAATGTGCAGAAGGAGCCACCAGAGAGACCTACCCGTGGAAACGGGCTGTGTTTAAAAGGAATCAAACTGTTTAAAACAACCCTAAGAGCTAGTTTCCCCCACGCCGGCATTATAAAGTCGTTTGTGGCTGTAAACTTGACCCACTTACACCACAAACACCTGGAGACCCCTGAGCAGCCCCACAGGGAGAAGGGCAAGTACGACTATTAACCCTGACCTCATTCAACAGATGAGAAACCCGAGGCTGCGGAGGAGTGTGGGCGCGGCTCCCTCCCCAACAGAGCAGACCCGCTGGCTGGCAAGGCCGAGTCGCCACTGGGCCACTGGGCAGGGGTGTGCCCTGTCCGGTGCAGGGGCCTGCGCCCCACCCGACCAGGTGGTCCAGGGACCACGCCCGACTTTGCACCTGGACGTTGCCTTCGGGGTGGCTTCCGGATGAGCCCAACAATTGCCCCGACCCGCTGTGGTCTTCCTGGCCTGCCCGGTCACTTTCAGCAGCACCGCAAGCTGCCAGAGAGGCCCAGAGGCCCAGGCGACCCATGCCCAACCCCTCCAGTCTGGCCGGGAGATTCTGAGCCACGTACGCCCGGGGGCCAGCCCACTCTCCTTTCTCTGGAGGACTGAGGCCAGGCGGGCAGCGTCCCTCCTGGAGCCCCCATACCCGCGCCCGCCTCCTGGCCGTGGATGTGAAGCACATGCAAGATGGCCTCTTGGTCAGAACGGTATTAAAAGGAAAAACGAGGGAAATCTGGGGGTCCCAAGCCTCCTTCTTTTTGGGTGTCCATTGAAACGTGCAGTTCCCCTCTGCTGGGACAGCGGCTTAGGCCAGGGGTGTGGGTGTTGGGGGGCCTGCAGTCTCTTTTCTGGGTACAGGGCGGGCATACAGCCGGTGGGCACTGGGCGGAGAGGTGGGAAGACCAGAGCCGCCACGGTTTTGTGTGGTTGCTATGTAACTAGGCCTCTCAGAGGTTGACCCCCACCACCCCATGCTCTGAGGGTGCTGGGCTCCTGGAGTTCTGCTGGACGGGCTGGGTGAGGAGCGCTGGCTGGGGCAGGGCCCGCCTGGCATGGGAAGCCACCCCAGGTCCTGCTGCGACCATTCAGACTTGGAGCGGGGGGGGGGATGGGGGGGTGGGGGTGGGGGAGGCAGGGGTAGAGGGCACCTCCAACCTCAGAGAATTGGGGGTTCTGGGTTGTTGCTGATACGGAGGGGAGGGGTGTGTGACTTGTCCCCACTCCCCGCCCTGTTTCTACCCTTGGGGTATCTAGAACCCCACCTTCCCCTGTTTCTCTCTCCCCCTCCCCCATCATTCTATCCTGGCCATTCTTTCCAGGAGGAATGCCCTCTCCCTCAGCCCAGGGGAGCGGGCCCCAGCGCCCCTGGAGACCCGGCGTCCAGTTCCACATCAAAGGAAGTCTTCCCAGGGGTGACTGGGGCCTGGGTCCCCCTGAAGGCGTCTGTCCTCCAGGCCACAGGCAACCAGAGGTGCCAGGGCCCCGCGTGGGGGGGGGGTGTCTGACTGCAGAGGGGGAGCCCCAGTAGCTACTTGGTGACTTGTGGAGGGAGGGGTGAGGCTCCCCCCGCAGACAGCGCGAACTGCAGGGCTGAGCAGGGAGCCAGGAAGAGGGAGCCAGCCCCATGCCCAGCCCTGTCCCAGAAGAGGCCAACGTGGGGGGACGGGACACAGCTCGGCACCCC
>JAAGEH010000045.1:227481-278464 GCA_011751065.1 Lasiurus cinereus | reverse complement strand
CTGAGTGACTGAACATGGGGAAAGGGACTGACCCGGTGCACAAAATTTGTGCACATTAAAAGGGAATGAATTAGAGAAAATAATTTAATATTGCTATTTGCCCTTTCTCTATAAGTGTCAGAGATGAAAGAAAATTAGTAAAATGTTTATGGAAACCTTCCTCCTGTCAGAGTCTGAGGCACACCACGGGACCCAGAGTCAAGTGCCTGCCCAACCACATGTACCTCAAAAATTGCGTGATATCCAGACTCTGCCCCTCCCCCCCCACCATTGGGCTAGATCCAGACCCAGCCAGTCCCACCCTTGTCAAGCCCTGCTGGGCAGGGGGTGTAGCCTCAGGTCCCCTGGTCCAGTGCTAGGCTGGGGGGGAGGCTAAGGCCTGAGTTCCCCTAGCCTAGACTGGGGTGGGGGGCATGCCTTGAGGTCCTCCAGCAAGGCCTGCCTGGTGGAGAATATGGCCTGAGGTCCCCTGTCAAGCCCCACTGGGTGGGGGGTATGGCCTGAGGTCCCCATCAAGTCCTGCCAAGTGGGGGGTGCAGCCTCAGGTCCCCTGGCCTGGCGCTGGGGCGGGGAAACAGCCTGAGGTCCCCAGCCCAGCACCAGGACCTGAAGTGCACCTTGAGGTCTCCTGTCAAGCCCTGCCAGGTGGGGTGTGTGGCCTGAGGTCCCCTATCAAGCCTCACAGGGGCGGGGGAGGGCGTAGCCTCGGGTCCCTGCTGATTGCTCGTTAAGGGAACTTGGCCTCAGCTGTGGGTGCAGCCATCTTTGTGATGGAGTGATGGGTCAATTAGCATATTCCCTCTTTTTAGATAGGATTTTTTTGTTTTGTTTTTTTGTTAATCCTCACCTGAGGATATTTTTTTTCCCACTGATTTTTAGAGAGTGGAGGAACTGGGAGAGAGAAACATCAACATGAGAGAGACACATTGATTAGTTGCCTCTTGCATGCACCCTGACTGGGACTGGGGTTGGAGCCTCCAACAGAGGTACGTGCCCTTGACCAGAATTGAACCTGAGACCCTTCAGTCCAAGGACTGATGATCTAACCATTGAGCAAACCACCCAGGGCTGTTAAGACATTTTGAGGACAACTGGACACAGAATCTGAGTGGACACTGACTCCTGGAGACCCAAAATGTCACCATGGCCCCTTGCTGGAAGAGGGGCCAAGTAGTAGAAGGAATCCTGGCTGAAGTGTTGGTCACTGTGGTGCCCTAGTCAACAGACCACTCAGCGTCCCCAAGTGGGTAATGAACTGCACACTGGGATCCTGGCCTGTGAACTCGAAGACATGATAGAAGAGACGCCCAAGGGCAAACCTTGAACACTGCCCCCCTCCACGGCTTGGAAGGAAAACCACAAACAACAATGGCGTCTGGAGCTCGAGGCCTGGAGGAGGCAGGTGTGGTGGGCCGCCATGTCTCGGTGTGGTCAAGAGCTGGCCTGGGCTTTGCAGAGAACATCAGATCCTGGAGAGTGAGCCTGAGGCTTCACCAAGTAGCAGCCCAACTGCATCTGCCAGTGCCCGGCACGGTGTCCTGGTCACGGCAGGTTAATAAGGTCATTGATGGGCAATCACATTCTTTCCCATCCCATTTGGAAAAGAGGATTAGTATTTCCGTTCACATGGGAGGGACAGTGATACACATTTGCGGTTGGCTTCGGGGCTGTGTTCACGCCCGTTCTGTCCTTATATAGTCCGAGGACACCTGGACCACCTGGACATCCCACAGGACACGAGACAGATGGTTACAGTGATGACATCATGCTGATGAAGAGGAGCTGAGAGGAGCGTGGCGTGCCGGCCAGAAGACGCATGTGCCTCCAAAGATGGGAGATGAGCTCTGTGTCAATCCAGAGATCTGCACTTCAAGGATGTTCATAGGGGTCTGGTGGCCAGGGGTGTGCTGGGATAGGCACCCCCACCCCCCCGTAAAATTAATTGCTGCATCTTGCATCCCCCAAAGGAGGAAGCCCAGGACCTTAGGCCTTTCTGGGTTCTCACGGCAACACAGTCCATTCTGGCCCATATCTCAGGTGACACGGAGGCAGCCAGCGTGGAGGGGCCGGGAGCAGGGGCATTGGAGCAGCTGGTCAGGCTGGGTGCTTGGACCACACGGTGCAGGAGGGGTCGGTGTGGGAAAAGACCCCCAAGGGGCCTGCAGCAAGGCCGTGCACCGTCAGGGAAACGCTTCCTCCTCCTGGGCAGGGCAGCTGCCACCTCCGGCCTCTGCCCTCGGCGACACCGGTCTCTGGCTTCGGGCTGGAACAGTCGGGGATGTTGGGTATTTGCTTTGCAGCCTGGCTGGGACAGATGTGTTTCCCTGGATGTGCCAAGAGGTGGCTGGTTCTGACGTTCTAGACTTGCAAGTGGGCTCCATCCGCTCTGTCCTCATCATGCCTCTCTTGGCATCCCTGTTTGCCTGGCCCACAATCATGCCAGCACCCACACTGTCCTCTTGAACCTGCAGGCAGAGGCAGGACAGCTCAGGGATTCTGCGGTGCAGAGGGATGGAGAGGCACCTGGTTAAGTCCTGCCTCCACCAGGTGTCCCGGTCCCCACGGCCTAGAACAGTGGTTCTCAACCTTCCTAATGCTGGGACCCTTTAATACAGTTCCTCATGTGGTGGTGACCCCCAACCATAAAATTATTTTCGTTGCTACTTCATAACTGTCATTTTGCTACTGTTAAGAATAGTAATGTAAATACCTGTGTTTTCCGATGGTCTTAGGCGACCCCTATCAAAGGGTCGTTCGACCCACAGGTTGAGAACCACTGGCCTAGCAGGTTTCACCTGGGACTGCTGTCTGTTTGAAGGCCCCCCCCCCATTGAAATAGGCGGTCTGATGCACATGTGCCTCATGTGGGTTGTGCTGCTCCCCGCTTCCAGCGAGAAACCCCACGCCAAGGTCATGTGACCGTGTCTTTTTTTTCGTGCTCTCGAGCCTGTTCGTGGGGAGATGGTGCGCAGGCGAGTAACACAGCTCTGCCTCGGTGCTTCGGGGCTAAGGGACACCTACCGGGACATGTGTGAGCCATTAGCGCAGGCGCATTCTATATTTGGTCTGTCGGCCGGAGGAGCCCTGAGTGATGCCATTTCCGTCTGTCTGCCCACACGTTCGGGCTGAGGAGGCCGTTAAGTGGTTCCGTGTGGACCAGCCCTCGGTGGCTTTCTCAGGCTCAGCACATCTTGTGGGACCGTGCTGGGTGGCGGGGCGGCGCTCGGCCTCAGGAACGCACTGCAGACGGCGTCTCAGAGCACGACTCTGCAGCCACATTTTCCTCTGCTCTGGAGAGTCATTGCCTCCTCCCCCACCTCAGCGCTTCTCAGCTTTCTCCTGGGACGAACTTTGAAATTGCAAAACCCGCTATTAGTGGGGGGAATGGGCAGTGTGTCCCCGTGTGTGTGTTCCAAGTCGGTGGGAGGGCAGCGGGGTGGTGTATTCTGAGCCCCAAGGAAATCACCAGCCTCAGCGATCTTACCTGGTCTCGGGCGGCAGGCCCCTGGTTCATGGCAACGCTCGGGACCGATAATGGATCCCTTCTTCCATGGGAACCCGGGGCAGGGGCCCGGGCCCTGGGGAGGAGCCCTCAGGTGGTGGGCGAGGGCACCAGGTGACAGGAAGGTGGAGGGACCCTCGCTGGTGGGCAGCAGCTGCCCCTGCATGGAAAGGGGTCCTGGTGATGCTCTCTCCCGAGGCGTCCTCTCTTCCCCTGGGGTCGGCGTTGGGCACCCAGTCATTTCTCAGGAAGCCACGCCAGCCTGAGGGTAGCAGCGCCCCAACGTGGTGTCCACAGGGCTCCCCTGACCTATCAGATCCTGCACCAGGACAGCCCCCGCCCCCCAGAGATGGTGCTCAGAGGGGAGGTGGGGGAGGAAACTTCAGGTCTTTGCACTTCCTCCTCCCCCACCTCTGAGTATATCTAAACTACACGAAATTGGATTACAAATATTTCAAAATATTTATGTCTCCTCATGAAAAGCTCCTCTTAACCAGCTGGGCTGTGCTACATGGGAAGGGTCACTGGGAGGTCACGGTTTCTCTGCCGGCTTAGGGAGACCGCACCGTCGGCGCCCCGGGGGCTGGCCTGGTCAGTGGGTGTGAGAACACCACCAGGTGACCAACCAGGAGGACTTCTCACCGGGGGTCCCTGAGGCGGCAGGGACACCACGCCCCAAAGTTTGAGCAGAACTTGGTGTGCGTTTTCCTGGGATGAGGGCCTCTAGGTCTCAGGGGATCCTCAAAGTTACATGCGATTCTAAAGACACTGCGTCTTTTTAAAGAACCGGGACGCAGCAAAGTACACGAGAAGCATATGGAACGAAGATGAATCTTTCTGGGATGACGTAGGAGGTCCAGAGTCATCATCGCCGTCCCCATGACCACGACCATCACCTCCCCACTGCCATCGCCCACCACCGCCATCTTCATCACCATCGTGACCACTGCCAGCCCCATCAGCACCGAATCAGTTATCTGCTTCTTCATAACAAGCCATCCCCACCCTTAATGGCTTAAAACAATCGCTTGGTTTGCTCCTGTTTTGGGGGTGGGTTGGCACTTGGGGCTGCATTCAGCGGGGCAGGTCACCTGATTGCATTCAAGTGGGGGCAGCCAGCTGGCGGCTTGGCGGGGGTTGGGTGATCGAGGATGGCATTCTTATGGGTCTTGTGGGGCCGGGGTCTTGTTTATCTGGAAGGATCTCTTAGACTGGAGTTCATGGTGGCAGTATTGTGACCGAATGAGAGCAGAAGTGCAAAGATTCTTTTTAAAAAAATATATATTTTATTGATTTTTTTTACAGAGAGGAAGGGAGAGGGATAGAGAGTTAGAAACATCGATGAGAGAGAGACATTGAACAGCTGCCTCCTGCACACCTCCTACTGGGGATGTGCCCACAACCAAGGTCCATGCCCTTGACCAAAATCGAACCTGGGACCTTTCAGTCCGCAGGCTGACGCTCTATCCACTGAGCCAAACCGGTTTCGGCGATGCAAAGATTCTTGAGGTGCAGGCTCAGAAGCCGTACCATATCCCATTGCTGTATTTTGTTGGTCAAAGCCGGTCACAGGCCAGCCGTGACTGGAGGACTGGAGAACTAGACCTCAGCTCTTGTGGGACGTGACCACAGGTAGCCTGTACCACCTCCCCCTGGGGCCTGCGGCCCCTTCATCCAGCCTCCCACCCCCTCCCCCAGGCTGACCATGTCAGGGGCTGACCTTAGAGTGACACAGCCTCTGTTCTCACAGGTCTTGCTGTGCAGGAGGGATTCAGACATATTCATGATGGGTAAATGATGTAGTGTGGTGCTCTTAACATACTCTCCAGTTACACTCAGGGTCTCGAGGGAGAAAGAAGGGCAGGATCCTGGGTGGCCAGGGTCCTGAGTGGCTAGGGTCCTACTATCTTAGGGCAGGAGGTAGGGCCTCTGTCGGCTGCAGGAGAGCAGTGTGCCCACCTACAGGATTGCTCCACGCACATCCCCGCTGCCCAATATGGGGGGAGGGTCAGGAGGCAAAAGGGCTCTTTGGGCCCTGGCAGCAGGCGTGAGGCCAAGTGTTGCGTGGCGACTGGGGAGCACCACCTAGAAGGAACCTCTGGGGTCCCCTGGAGGGACACACATTTCACAGACCCTCACCCCCAGCTCCTGCCAAGACTCGGGGACTGTGTGACAACCCCCACCCTCCCTGGCGTTCCGAGGGGCGGGGCTGAGGCAGAGCCAGTTCTGCGCCCCGCTGGGATGCTCACCCAGCCCCCTCTTCGGGTTTGCGCCCTCAGCTGGGCCCGATGCCCTCCCTTCCCCGAGGGCTGGCTCTGGGAGGGAGACTCCGAGACACCAGCCACAGAGAAGAACCAGCTCCCTTTGATGGGACCACTTTCTGGCAGGAAGAAGTTTTAAATTGTCTGGCAAATCAAGCCCTAAGCAGAACCAGCTTGTCTGAGGCTGAACAGCCTGGAGAGCAAAGGAGTGGCGCTGACGAATTCCCACCGGCCTGCACTCGGGGGTGTGTGTGGGGGGAGGCGAAGGGGGGGGCGGGCCCAGGGGGAACTTCGCGGTGGGCAAGTTGGAAGCGACTTCAAGGCAGCGCAGTCCGGGGCTTTGGGTAATGATGGTGCAGGGTGCTCCAAAATGCCACCAGGGCCCCGCGATTTCCCCTCCGGATCAGGGACGCCCAGGGCCCAGAGGGGCTCAGGCTCCGCCGCCCTCCAAGCCCAGAGCCCCCCCTGGGCCACCCAGGCCCTCCCTCCTCCCGAGCACAGGGCCACCACGGACCAGGTGATGCGAGGTCAGTGACGTGCGGGCCACCTCCCTCTCCCCCTCCGCCCACTCACTCATCAGCACACTGAACCTGTCGCCTGTGTGCACACGGTGGCCGCAGGAGAGAGGGACGCTGGTGGCCACTGCGTCCATCTGCAGGGGAGGTGGCCCGTCCGGGTCCCATGAGTGAACCACCTGCTGGGGGAAGGACGCTGCTGCAAAGAGGTCCCTGCCCTCGGGGCACGGCCTGCGAAGCAGCCAGGTCTGCTGAGGGGTGTCTGACGGGGCTGCCAGGCCACGGGCCCCGCCTGAGTGGCCCTCAAACCCACGCTGGGTCTGGACAGGGGGCTGGCTGCCCGGGTCTGAGAACAAGGTCCCCTGAGCTGGGGGTCAGATGGGGGCTGGAGGGGCAGGCAGCTAGCTGTTGGTGGCTCTGGAGGGCACAGCGGTGCCTGGAGGGAGTGGGTGAGACCCGAGCATCTGCCAGGTCTGCTGGGCCTCATCTTCAGCATCAATATCCGAGCCACGGCTCGTGGACCCAGAAAGCGATTCCTGGAGCAAAGCCACCGAGGTCCCCATCCTGCCCCACGGGGAGCTGCTCCCAGGGGTGGGGCCCGCACTGCCCCTGCTGGCTGAAAGGCGCCAGAGGCTCGGAGCCAGTGGCTGTTGGCCCAGGCAACCTGGGCAGGGGCGCACCCGCAGCCGGGGCGCCAGAGCAGGGTGACTGGCCAGTCTGCCAGCCCCACCCACCGCAGAGGCCTGGGCTGAGCCCCCCTCCTCTCCTCTCCCTGCTCAGGGCCCACCTCTCTGTTCCTAAGGTTGAGGACTGGGGTCTTCTGTGGGGCCTAAGGGAAGTGTCGCATAGTGGGGGGATAGGGGGGGCGCGGGGGCCACAGCCACAGCCCCTCCCCGGGGGCCAGCCGAAGTAGCCACAGGGATTCCTATAATGACACACTTTCCAGACCTGGGCCGCGGAGCCGTTAGTCACGCCAAGAAAATGTTCCGAAGGCGGTGGGGTCCAGGTGAATGTGTCACCACTAATTTGCCAGGAAGGGATCTGGCTGTTTGTGAGTAACCGTGGAAACAAACACCCGTGTTTTCTATAGAACAGGCCCTCATTGTGGACGCGGGAGAGGGGAAATGTGCGGCTCACGCCTTTGTGTCTTCCCCTGAGGCCAGGCCTGTGGGGTCCATATGGGTTCACGCCACTCCCTGCCTCCCTGTCCCCTAGCCTGGCTGAGGGGCTGGCTTGTGTCCTGGCAGTTCTCAGCTGGCCCCTGGGGCCAGACCTGTGAGGGTCACAGCCCGTTTGCAGGTGCTGTTCAGGGGGCCGAGCAGTTGACTGTAGGATGGAAGACCACCTGGGTGGGCCTGACCTGGCCGCACAGCCCTCGGGGCCAGGTCTGCAGGAGGGGTTCCCTGTTACTGAGAAGAAGGGGACACATAGAAGGAGCCTTAAGGGCCCCACGCCAGCAGACGGTCAGGAGTGCCCCAGCTGCAGGAAACTGACTTCGGCCAAGGACCCCAACGAGCTGGGAAGAGGGTTCTCAGGCCCCCTGGTCGGAACCCAGCCCGGCTGTCACTGTGATGTCAGTGGTGAGGACCAACAGATTGTGGGCTAAGGTGGGTGCCCTTTAAGATGCACTTTGTGGAACACTGATACGCCCCAGGGGTGCCCCCCCCCCAAGTCCAGTGCTCACCCTGCCTGTGGAGCTGACATTTACTACCTACTGGGCGGCACCCGGGACCTCACCAGCTCACGGGCTGCGTCCTTCTGACTCTCAGTGGGTGGGCTCCCACCTCCCCAGTCACCTGGAGTGGTTACTGGCGTGGGAGGCCAGAGGTCAAGTGGGTGTGGGCAAGGCAGTCCGCCTCAACCACCCTCCAGGAGACAAGGGCGGGTAGCACAAGCCTGGGCTACAGGAGATGAAGGTGCTCAGGCAGGTCTGGGGCAGGTGGCATGTGTGTTCTATCAGAGGTGCCGCACATGGCACACTCATGGTATGTACACCTCCCATGGTGCACACACCTCATGATGCACACACTTCCCATGATGCATACACCTCCCATGGTGCACACACCTCCTATCATGCACACACCTCATGGTACACACACTTCATGGTGCACATACCTCATGTTACACACACTTCATGGTGCACACACCTCCCATGGTGCGTATATCTCATGATGCACACACCTCCCATAGTGCACATACCTCATGGTGCACACACCTCCCATAGGGCACATACCTCATGGTGCACACACTCCCATATTACACATACCTCATGGCGCACACACCTCCCATAGTGCACATACCTCATGGTGCACACACTTCCCATAGTGCACATACCTCATGGTGCACACACCTCCCATAGTGCACATACCTCATGATGCACACACCTCCCATAGTGCACATACCTCATGGTGTACACACTCCCATAGTGCACACACTTAATGATGCACACACCTTCCATGGTGCGTACACCTCATGGTGTACCTGATTCCCTGTGGCATGCTCCCTGCATGGCACACACATTTCCATGGCACCCAGCCCATTGTATAAGCACCTCCACAGTGCACCCCCACAGAATGGGGCTGATTTGCTATGAGCAGGAAGGCTGCTTTTTAATGTGGAATGAGGTACAGTTGTGTGACTAGGAAGAGGGTCTCGGTACTCCTCACATCCCCATGGCAAACTGCCTCTGTTACATCTTCCCAAAGCTGAGCCCCTGGATGGGGACCCAGGGCAGGGTGTTGGGAGCCCTGAGTGGTCACTTCAGTGTGCTGGGATCCTATGTCTTCACAGGCATGAGGAGCTGGTGGAATGTGCTGTGTGTATGTGTGCATGCATGTTTATATCAATCAGTATGTATTTATATAGGCACGCACACACAAGCATGTGTATTTGCACATGCATGTATATGCATGCACACACTGATGTACATGCATTTGCACACACATGTGTGCACGTTGGCATGTGTGCATGTTGGCATGTAAGTGCATGTGTGCATGTATTCATGTGTATATGTGCATGCATTTATGTCTGTGTGTGTGTGTGTGTGTGTGTGTGTGTGTGTGTGTGTATGCAGCCGGATACTCTCGGAAGGAATGAGGAATTGTGGTGACCACTGTCCTGTGTCCTGCATGGGAGCAGCGCCTTCTAGAATGTTCCAGCTGGATGAGATCAGCTGTGTTACCTACACATGCTATCCAGACGTAGCCAGCGGCTCACAGGAAGCGAAGCCCCTGGTTAAAACGCCTGTGTGCGGGGTGGGGGAGGGAGGTACCGGCTTCCTCTGAGTCACACATGGGGTCTGTTTCCAATTACGCGTCCTGCTGGCAGAGACCGCGTGTGGGGAGCTTGGTGCTTGAGAGAAGCCCTGTGCAGCCTGCTGAACCCCCAGACCCCTCTGCTCTGTGGTCAGTCAGTCCCACGCCTCTGGGACCGCGGGTGTTTAGTCTCCGGCACTGGGAATTTTCTGACGATTCTCTATAGAACCCCCGGAGGCCCCAGGGGGGTGGAGTGGCCCATGCCCAGCTGCGTCCTGGGTGCCTCAGCCCCAGAATGAAGGTTTGAGCCCCCTCCCCGCCCCCAGGAAAGCCACGGAGCTCTGCTCAGGTGGTGACTTCCCTGCGTGAGGGGGATGCAGAGTGGGTGGCAGAGGGACAGGGTGAGTGTCACGGTCCTCCGACCTACTGCTGTGATGGGGCTGTCATTCACCCCACTGACCGCCCCCTCTTCCCAGTACCGAGACCCTCTTCCCAGTCACACAACTGTACCTCATTCCACATTAAAAAGCAGCCTTCATGCTCATAGCAAATCAGCCCCATTCTGTGGGGGTGCACTGTGGAGGTGCTTATACAATGGGCTGGGTGCCATTGTATAAGCACCTCTGAGTGTCCCCCTGAGAGAGAGGCCTGTGGGGTTGTTCTCGGGCCTGAGCAGAGAAGTGGGTCCTCGCAGTGCACAGTGTAGTGTCCATGCAGCCTGCGCTGGGAGAGCAGAACCGGGATCGACAACCCCCAGGCGCCCTGCCTGGATCTTCCACGCCCTGGCCACACCCAAGGGGATGATCTGCCTGGTGGCTCAGCTTGTGGAGGTGCTAATGCAGGTCACGCCTGCCACAGGACCACCTGAGAGGGAACCTGGGCTCCAGAACCCTCCACGGCCAGCCCGAGCCTTCCCGGCCAATGTGGCAGGCCCAGACTTCCTGCCTCCCCCCCTCTTCCTCCCCTCTCGTTTTATCTTTCACAGATGTTTCCCCAAGACATCTGCACTAATCCCATCTTGGCATCTGCCTCTTGACGGACATCGGCTAGTACTTCTTGTCTCTTTTTGTTCCAAGGCTCGCATTTTTTATTAAGCCCGGGGATTAGTCAACGTTTCGGAGGGACGTCTCTGTCTAAATAGCTCCTTGCCTACGGTCGTTTTGAGCTGAAACGGACCCTCTCCGAGATTGACGGGTGCTACCATCAGGATTCCTTCAGAGCTAGACGAAGGGAGAAAGATTTCCCCGGGCTGACATGTGTGCTTTGAGGTCCAGCTGCCAATGAGGAGGGCTGGGGCAGCAGGCACTCGGACGTTCTGGAAGGCCGCAGAAGCTGTGCCAGGGAGGCTACTAGCCCAGGAACAGTCCCACGTCTCCCAGCCCATGATGTGACTCACAGGCCGCCACCTCGCAGCAGACGAGACCCTCTGGGCATCCATGGTCCCGACTCTCCCTGGTCTGTCTGCTCTCTGGGCGGCCATGGTGACCTGCAGCAGCAGGAGGAGAGCGCAGCCGGCCTCGGCCGGTCCTGACGGGGTTATCGCTCTCCCCGAGGCTTTGAGGCTGCTGGGCCGCCGCCCAGCCTCGCCCTTGGCCTCTAGTCTGCACACATTTTTAAGGGCTGGGTGGGGAATTTCTAGCCTAGATATTGGTATAGGGCTCTTGGTTGGGAGAGCTACACATTGCTTTTCTTTCTTTCTTTTTTTTAAAAAAATATATTTTATTGCTTTTTTTACAAAGAGGAGGGGAGAGAGAAAAGAGAGAAACATATATGAGAGAGAGAGAGACATCGATCAGCTGCCTCCTGCACGACCCCCACTGGGGATGTGCCTGCAACCAAGGTACATGCCCTTGACTGCATTCGAACCTGGGACCCTTCAGTCTGCAGACCAACGCTCTATCCACTGAGCCAAACCGGTTTTGGCTACACATTGCTTTTCAAAGCACTGTTTTGCTGGACATTCTCTCCCCAAACTGTACTGTACAATCGCCTTGGACTTGCCTTTGTATACATCCTCCCTGAAGGTAAGGGAGGTGCTCGATGGGATGGCATTCAGCAAGCCATGCCGAGATCATCTGAGAGTCTTCTGCTAGTATTCGATCTTACCGGGGCCTGGCGTGCTTGCACCAGGGCCAAAGGTGACACAGTGAAGGGGGGCTGGGAGAGACCATGGCCCGAAGGGTATGAGGACACTTGCGGTTTTGGCTCCTGGCGGATTGACGAGCACACGTGGCCGTTTGAAGGATGCGCCAGTGTGCATGAGAAAAGCTGCCGTATCATCGGAGCACAGATCTGAGGTTCCAAACTGGGCAGACATGTGACCTTCCTCATCGAGGACCGCGGCGGACCACGTCTGCCACAATGAACCGGGGAAGCAGCTTGGAGCCCGGGCCTTCCAGCCGGCCTCCCCTCCATGGGCCCACCGCATGGATGAGGGCGGACAGGCGCGCAGGAGGGAGGCTTCCCTCTTGCCGGCTCGGCCACTCATTGGCTGTGTGGGCCCGTGGCTCCTCAGCTGCTGCCCTTCCCAGCGAAACAATTGGAATAAAGGAACGTATTTTGCTAGCAGCCACATTCTGTGATTTCTAGAGACCAGGATTCCTCAGCTGGGGCCTGCCTGTTACCCACAGCTCTGGTGGTGAGGAGAGGAGGCAAGAGTTACCAACGGGCGAGGCTGGTTTGGCTCAGTGGCTAGAGCGTCGGCCTGTGGACTGAAGGGTCCCGAGTTTGGTTCTAGTCAAGGGCGTGTACCTGGGTTGTGGGCACATCCCCAGTAGGAGCTGTGCAAGAGGCGGCTGATCGATGTTTCTCTCTCATTGATGTTTCTAACTCTCTGTCCCTCTCCCTTCCTCTCTGTAAAATAATCAACGATTTTGTTCTGCTATTAAATCGAGAGCAGGGATGGAAGATGTGGGAGCAGAGACTTCCCACGTGGGCCTGGGAGAAGCCGGTCCCGGGGTGGAGGAGAGATCACCAGGGCCCTGTGTCCTTGGCGCCCCAGGAAGCGGGCGTCTGCCCAGCCCGCTCTGGCGGGGGGAGGCACAGAGCGAAACGGGAGAGGAAGAGTAGGGAGAGCGGGTTTGGGTTTCTGGAGCCCGCGTCCTGCTGGGTTTCCAGCGCGAGGCGTTCGCTGGAAAAACGGAGTGGGAGCCGGTGACACAGCTGTGTGTGTTTGTTTTCCAGGTTGCCAGGGAAACCAGAGGGAGGAATAAAAAACGAAGTTTCCACACCAATCCAAACGGCCTCCAAAAACTGTCTGTGTGCCCGGAGAAAGCAGGAGCGCCGGGCCCACGTGCCAGGAACGCTGCTCCCTGTGCGCCCCCCACCCCCACCCACAGGCACACATGCTCCCTCACACACCGGGCGGAAAAGCAAGTTGGTTTTTCCAGGCGGAACGGGCTACCCCTCAGCCTCGGTGCCAGGAGCGGTGCCACCGCATGAAGTCACTCTTCGCCGGGGTCGGGAGAAACACACTGCGCGGACTGTTCCACGCCATTACTCAGTGGATTAAATCAAACCACCCCACCTCGCAGCGCCACACTGGGCTGCATTATTAAGGGCTTATAAATAGGAGGGGAGGGAGTGCTATTAGCACATTAAACGTCAGCACTCAGGGGACCGGAAAGGAGGGACCTTGATCTCTCCTGACTTCAAGAAGAGGCACCGAGCCAAATTCAACAGGCCAGAGGGGCTGTGATTTCTCCCCCGGGACCCGACCCGGGCCCTTTACAACCGCAGGTCTTTGCAGAGCAGAGGAGGGGCGAGACCTCGCCAGTGCCCTCTCCACAGCAGGGAATGGGGTGGGACCAGCCTGCTGCGAACCAGGCCCCAGCAAAAAGGGCACTGCGTGTGCCGGGTGCCAGGCAAGCGTGCCAATGGGCGGCTCATCTGGGCAGTCACTGGGCTCTTGTGTGTCCGTGAAGTGACTCACGGCCCCCTCTCTGGGCCTCAGCGTGTCCCTTTCCATCGCTCCCGCACAGCTATAGGGCCATCATTGTGCCTCCCGAGGAAGGCTCCTCGGAAAGACTGAGGCGTGGTGTCTGGTCTCAGGCACCCACCACAGAGACAGTCTGCTTAGGCCTCTTCCTGTCTTTGTCTTTCTCTCACGGAGAGGAAACTCATCCTTTTAGCCATTTTCGAGTGTGTACTTCGTTGGCATGTAGCACCGTCGCAATGTTGTGCAACCTTCATTTCATCACCCCCAAGAGGAAACTTGATCCCCATCAGGCAATAGCGCCCTTCCCCCTCCTCCCTCCCCAGCCTCTGGTCACCCCCAATCTGCTTCCTGTCTCCGCGAACGTGCCTCTGCTGGACAATTCATACCAATGAAACCGCACGATACGTGACGTCTCGCGTCTGGATCCTTTCACCACGCAGAATGTTTGCCAGGGTCACTGGCTGTAGCACGGTCAGTCCATCATTCCTTTTTGTGATTGGGTAATACCCCAATGGATGGCTGGCTACGCCACAATTCAGTTACCCACTCAACCGTCCTTTGGAGAGCCGTGTGAGATGAACTTCACTCCCTCCCTTTAGCTGTGTGAGGGGAGCAGAGAGGGGGAGGTGGGACCATTTCATTCTGGACCAGCTCTCAGGCCGGGCCCAGAGACCCTCAGAACCCACTGGAGTTTCCACCATCAGCACCTGCGTCTAAGGCTCCAGACCTATAGGGTTCCCTAAGCTTCCAGTCTGGTCCATGTGACTACGGATGGACGGGTGACCCAGGATTCTGTAGTCCCCAGGATGGTAGAGCCCAAGCCCAGCGGGTCTCTGATCCCAAACACACCCATGATGGGCCTGGCAAGAAGAAAACATGGAAGTCACCCAGTCCCAGCAGGAGGAAGTCCCGCCCCGGAAGTCACGTGGCAAGGGTTGGAGCCTATGTTTGAGAGGCTCCCGTTCTGGGTAATGAGACCTCACACGGGAGGAGAAGCTGGAAGGTGGCAGAGCTGCAGCAGGGAGGGAACTGAAAGGGATGCTGTACAGAGTCAGGCAGAGAGCGGCCCGCACAGGGTCGCTGTTGACTTCTTCCAGGCCCGAGGGGTTAGTCATGAAGGCTTGGACCCCTGGTCCAGCGATTTAGGACTATTCCTCACGCTCTTCTCACAACGTAGCTAATGATGCCAATGAGGGGTTCAAATCCCTGAAGTACTGACTGCACTCTGCTCACTTTCCTCCAACTTTTCTTTTTTGAAGACAGTGTCTGAAGAGGAGGGGCTGAGGGAGGGCACAGCAAGAGTGTCACCTGAGCTCTCTTCATTAGGACCTGCCAATATGACTCCATAATGATTTTGGGGGGCAGCCCTGTTAAGAGGACTGTGCGTGGTGACCAAACAGGTACACGTGAGTTTCTCAGTTGCCGGTCTGATTTTATCCCTGTTGCCCTCCCTGAAACCCAGCGCTCAGATAGGCGCCTTTCCTTTCTGGAAGCCAGAGCCAGAGCCCATGCTGCATACAAGGAGGTGATCACTGCAGCTGGAAACTAGGGGGATGTCTGCTTGGTTTGGAAAAAATGTAAGAATGTCTTACAACAGCCCAAATGGGGGTCATGTAGAGGACTTAAGGGGTATGGGAAAAGGAAAGGGGGTGGAGACGGGAGGTCCCCTCTGACGCAAGACCTGCACTGACAGCTGGTTGATGGTTTAAGGGGGAGGAAGAGGCAAGCACAGCCTGAGATGAGCCTGGGGACTTTGGGATTTTGGGGGAACCAGGACAGTCCTAAGAAAGGCAGGATGGAGGGAAAGCGTAATCATAAAGGGTAGACTAGGAGGGGGTGCTCTCCCCACAATGGCAGCCTGAAGCTGAGAGCTGGCCACGTGACCGGGACTGGCGGTTTTCCTGTCCAAGCAGTGCTCTCCATTCTCCAGGGGCTGTGCAGGAGGCCCCACCCCTCCCCACCCTGACTTTCCCACCAGCTTCATCTATGTGAATGTCAACCGCCTTTCAAGACCTGTATGTCCTTCCTGCACGGAAACTTCCGGATACCATCCACATGTGTGTTGCCTCTGCCCCGCTTTGTGGTAACACCCAGGGCTTGGCAAACATAGATGCATACAAGCTCGATAAGCATTGAAGTTGAATCGGATGGCATTGATCTCCCTCAGTGCTCCCAGTGGGACAGGCCCTCCCATCCTTCTTGGTCAGAAGTGGAGACTTTCCACTGGAAATTCCCAGAGGACCCAGTAGCCGGGGTGGGGGTGTGTGCTGTACCCCATCCAGAGTGACTCACTGTGGTCACCCTGTGACCCATTTTCCACTGTAAGCGTTGGCCGAGTGCGTTCTCATGATACTTCTCATTCATTCCGGTCAACCGCCCCACTGAAAAAGCCAGAGCTGGAAACACAGCCTCACAATGACACATTTGAGGGTAAAAAAAGTGAAAGGCATGCCCTGCAACACTGTGGGATTACCTGGATTGCTCTGCTACTCCCAAATAAAATAGTCGTCTCCATCTCTTCATAGGACCACTAGTCCTGTGACAAATGGAAGGGGAGTCTGGATAAATGAGGGGGGACAACCTGCTTAAGGATACGAAGACAGTGAGTGCACGTGACTGTGTGTCAGGGAAAGTTGGGTGTTCCCTCCCCCACAGAATCATCTACAGCTGATTTCTTAAATGTGGGTAACATTTCAGCAAATGCTTCTACCCTGCAACCCCTTTAACCGTCAGAGAGTCCTAGGGTGAGGTGCCTAAGCTTTACTGGTGCTTATTGGTGTTCTGGCATATTACATGGTGCACTTGGGCTTAACGGGGTATTGGAGAACTTGATTTTTCAAATGTGCTCCATCAAGCACTCCCATTTGAAATATAAAACATTCTGTCAATTTCTCAAAATTTAGAGTGTGGTACATACATTCTGCCAAGCTCATCTATCTATATAAAAGCCTGATCTGCAAAGTGTCCCCTCGGGTGTTCGACCAAACAGGAGTTCGCTTGCTCACTATGATATGTCCTGACCACCAGGGGGCAGTGTGGAATGAAGGAAGGCCCCGGCCAGCAGCTGGCAGCTGCTAGAGACCCTATCTGTGCATGGATTTTGTGCACTGGGCCTCTAGTACTATAATAACAACAGTATTCTGACCTTTTGAGATGGCCACCGCGAGAAAAAGAATAATGAGAGGTAATGAGCACACAGACCTGCCCGCATACACACTGAAGGATGCGGGAGCTCAGGAAGCATGGGTATTCTAGCGTCCTTGACTGTAGCCTTTGAGTATTTCAAATTGGGAAGTAAGGCAACAAGGTGAGTGAGTGTTCTTTCGATGTCATACTGGGGCATTGCTCAACCAGCCCACCCCAGGACTCTTTAAGACTGTGTCCTGAGTGTGACATCACCATTCACTAAGGGTGCAGGCTCTGTCCAGGACAGATGCAATAGTCCCTGTTTGGTGGGAAGGATAACCCTAAAGGTTAGGACTCAACTGCTCTGTAGGACATAGCACTTTGGTCTCTAACTCACACACTCATCTCAGAAAGTCTGTCCTGAGGGACAGACCATCTCTTCTAAGGCCCACCTGACCCGGCCCCAGCACCTTCCCGGTTCCTCCCTGAAGAGACCTTGCCATGTCCTCACCCCTTACTTGTGTCGGAGCCATGTTTTTCCTTTTTTGAAATTGTACTTTGACAGTGAAGATGTGCAAGCCCATGTGGGGTCTTTGCAGCTATAGAAAGTGGCAAGGCCATGTCACTTGACCCACGAGTCATTAGAACTCAGACCCAGTCTGAGTAGCGATGGGCCCATTATGCTTTCATTTGGGCGACTTCTAGGCACACAGACACCCAACCACCCAAGCTGTAATGACAGGTCAAATCTCCCACCCTTGGTGAGAGAGGAGAATCCAGCCCCAAGTGAGAAAGCTTTGTTCTTTCTGGGAATAAATATTGGTTCTAGGCACAAAAGTAAGTCTCTTGCGGAACAAAGTTAGAGAGCATGCGCTAAATGCAATCTTTCCTTTTTTCCTTCTTTCTGCCCTGCCCTCCTTCTATCCCTCCATCACTGAGCATCCAGCATGGTGAAGAAGACAGTCTTAGCTTTCATGGGGCCTGTAGTCAAGGTGACAGAACTAAGAGAAAAACAGTCCTTTTTCTTTAACCAACCTGTATCATAACATAACGGAAGATACTGTTATTTTGAAAACTGGATGCACTTGAGCTGATAGATTGAAAAGTCCTGTTGGGGAGAGACCCTCTTTGGCGTGGTGGTTTGTGGAAGGGAGTTCCTGGCCCATCTGTGCCTCTCCATGGACTCATGAAAGAGGACCATGTAGAAGAGGACTGCATGGGAGAGGAGGGGTTGCATGAAGGGTCAAACCTCAGGAGTGCTGAGCAGTCCCTGAGGGGCTGGCATCCTCAGAGAAAGAGAAGGGAGCAAGATTTCTGGGCATGAAGAAGGTGCAGGGCTCAGGGACCACGGCCACTGGCTTGGGTGCTAGCGTGGGTGCTGGGGCTTGATGTACATACAGCCCACTGCCCTCCAGAAGCCTGGAACCATATGGTCAACCCAGCCCTGGTCAAGGTGTGCTCTGGGGCTGGGTTTGAACTTGGGCTGAGACAGTGGCCAGACTGAGGGGCTCCCCACCGTTCACCATCTGCCCCTCCTGAGCGTGGGCAGGGCGGTTCCTGCCCCCGTGAGCCCATCATCTCCTAGGAGATTAGACAGGAAATAAACATGGAAGAAACTAAGCAATTAAACTAACTGTACCCAGCCCCGTGGTGGCACTGACTCCCAACTGGGCACGCGTTCCACGTGTGATGGGAGCGGGTGCTGTGTGCCAGGGAGGAGCAGAGCCATGGCGCAGACGTGTTGAGGGGCAGCGGCCTCCCCTGGCCACCCCTGCCCTGCTGTGGTCTGTGCAGCCCCAGCTGCCGCGGAGCCCCCTCCTGCCCCGGCCCCCCAGGTTCTCTCGTGTTGGCTGCTCTTGAGAGCTCTTGCTGCTGCCTGCTCACTAAGCTTTTCCATCTGTGGGACCAAACTGGGAAGACCAGATTCTAACCATAAATGGAAGCATTTGGAAGGGGCCACGGACCACTGCCAAATGACTGGGGAGATGACTAAGCAGCCCCGGGAAGGAGAGACACTGCGTGGTCCGGAGGGCGGCGGGGACCGGGTGCCAAGGACAGTGTGTGAAACTCCCACGCGACATGGCAGCGGCGATAACTCACCCGCCCCGCTTTCTCAGAGCGCCTTCTAGTAAAAGGCTGCGTTGGAAGATTCTCAGTGGGAAAAGGAAGTCTCAAGTTTGACCTCCTGAAAGGGCCGTTGAAAGTTAATGAGCGAGGACTTTTTTTTTTTTTTTTTAAATAAGGGCCGAGTGATGCTGGCAGAAATCAAAGTGAAGCGATCTCTGCACGGCCTTCCACAGGGCATGTTTGCACATACCACAGAGCAACCAGGCATCAATGGATTTGGTCAACTTAATGAGAAACAGGCGAGAGAGAGAATCATGGAGTGTTTATTTTCAGAAGTTTTAAATCGATTGCTATGTGGTCTCAGTCCTTTTAGTTTCAAAATGGCATTTTCTTGCTTTGTGTGTTCCAATTCTCTGTCTAAACCCTACCCGGCATGGACAGGCCGTTGGTAGTTGTACAAAAAAAGAGGTGACAAAGCGAAGAGTGAGGGCAAACCCACCAGGCAGAAGAAACGCTCAGACTCATGGGAGTGAGGACAGACTCACCAGGCAGAGGAAACGCTGGGACACTCTGACCCCTAACACAGTGACCCCAGCTTCTGGGACTCCCCAGTTGGATGATGGTCAGGCAAGTGAGAGTTCACATGTGGGACATGTGGGTGGCTCTCTGTGGCTCCCGGGGACCAGCAGGCAGGCCCTGGAGCTCACCGTCTTGACACTGAATCACAGTGGAAGAATCAAGGTGGAGAATCATCCCAGGGGAAGCTCAGGAAGGAAGAGATGCTCTTGGTACTCACCCTCCCCTAGTGTTGAGTAGACTTCACTCCAAAGAGGCAGTATGTGGAGCTACACAGGCCATGAGAGCAGGTCGGGGACTTGAACTCGGGCTCACTGTGCATGTTCACCCATTCGGGGCACACAGCTGCACCCTGTTTTCCAGCTTTCCTTCTGCTGGATGGAGCTACCTGGCTGGGTGGTCATGGATCGCAGTGGAAGTGATGGGTGCACTTCCGGGCCTGGCCCGTGAACCACCTCTGTGTGCTCCTCCACACTTTCTCTTTCTTCTCACTTGCCTGGGTGCAGAGGCTCCAGTGATGAGGGCCCCAAGGCACTCCTGGGGACAGAGCCATCCATGGAAGGATACTGACGCCCCCAATGACCACATGGGATGAAGCACCCGTGTCCTGACAACTTGTGCTGACTCATGGCAGAAGCAGCAATAAGCCTACAGGAGCTGAGCTGCGAGGGCCTGGTTACCTGTCTCAGCGCTAAGCTCACCAGCTAACTCGAGAGCTCCTTCCACTACTCCATGCTGCTGTCCGAGCTCTGAACTTGGCCAGAGCCTGAGCCCTGGCCTGGTGAGGCTCCCTGCACAGGGGACACATAAGAGGTCGTTAAATTTGAAGTTTTGATGGAGGGACTAAGATACAATAAATAGAAACTCAAGCGAAGAATGTCCAGATGACCAAGCGAAATCTCTCCCGGGGTGACCGAGACCGTTAGGAGGCACATGCTCACAAGCTGTCTACAGACAGGCCCAGAGGGAAGGCGGGGGATTTGTGCAGCTATTTCCTTAGAGGCAGATGCTGCTACTGGTGCCTTCACTTCCCAGCTCCTTGGTTGGGACCAGCTGGGCCACTCAGTCTAAGGGGTTTCTCTGTTGTCGGTGATTGACAGGGAGCCGAGCCTGCCTAGAACCTTTGGGGCTCTGAGGAGGTTGCACAGGGCAGAGAGGAGGCAAGGAGCTGGGCTGGGGACAAATCATACTCCACTCAGAGAAGAAGGGAGAGTGGGAAGGAATGAATCTATTCGGCCAGATGTGAGCCATGTGGGAGAGGAAGCTGGTGGGTTCGTCTGAAGTCCTGCCAGAGGGGGTGCCTGGGATGGGGAGTGGACTTTGACAAAGACAAACTCTGGGGACAGGCTGACCTCTGGGAAATGGGATTGACAGAAGGAAAGCTCATCACCACATCATGAGATGAGGATCAGAGGACTTCGGGCTGGGCTGGGCACTGGTGTGCCGCCTTTAGAATCTTTCCACACCTCTCCTCTTCTCTGCTTGTGCCAGGGCGGAGGTGACCCACAGATTCCATGCCCAGGCTCTCCTGTAAGAAGCCACACTAATACAGGAGTCCAACCAGGTTTTTATATTCTAGCAATACAAAATGTATAAATCGTATCATTTACCAGAGCATCAAATAATACATATTCCTTAGGGGTAAACCTAAGGAACTGGGTGCAAGACTGAAAGCTGAAGCCGTGGCCAAGAATAAAGAAAACTTAACAGCAGAGAGATATACCATGTTCATGAATTGGAAGACTCAATGTTATTAAGCCAGGAGTTTTCCCCCCAATTGATCTTTACATTTAATGTGATCTCAATCATCCCCTCCAAGCATATTTGTAAACATTGAAAAGTTGATTCTAAAATTTAGATGAAAAGTCAAAGACTTTGAATAGGCAGTCTTTGAAAGAAGAAAGTTGGAGGTTTTAAACCACTCGATTTAAGACTTACAATGGTTAAGATTGCGTTATTGGTATAAAGATATACACACACACATATATATAATAATACATATTAACACACATGGGGTGGGCAAAAGTAGGTTTATAGTTGTAATATAAATAAAAGTAGGTTCTTTATACTTGTAATATAAATAAATAATACAATAATAAATAATAACACAAGAGTAAATTCTGTGTTTCCTATACTCACAACTGCAAACCCACTTTTGCCCACCCCTGTATAATACATATTATATCTAATAGTTAACATAAGTAGTTAACCTAATGCAAATTAAAACCACAATGAGATACCACTGCATAACCACTGGACTGTCTGCAGTTGAAAACACTGACAAGACTACCAAGTGTTAGTGAGGTCAGGGAACAACTGGGAGCTTAAAATGGGACAGTCACTTGGAAACTGGCAATCCTATTTAATACAAGAGCAATATGCAAACTGACTGTCATCCAATACACAAGATGGCTGCCCCCATGTGGTCAAAATGGCTGTTCCCATGTGGACACAAGATGGCTGCCACTAGATGCCCAGCAGGGGAGGGCAGTTGGGAGGGACCAGGCCTGCAAGGAAGGAGAGTTAGGGGAGACCAGGCCGGCAGAGGAGGGAAGTTGGGGGCAACCGGGCCTGCAAGGAAGGGCAGTTGCGGGGGACCCAGGCCTGCAGGGGTGGGCAGTTAGAGGCAATCAGACTGGCAGGGGAACAGTTAGGCACATTCATTTATGTGAGTTTATTCAATAACTGACTTCCATCCTCACAGTCACCTCAGGGACCATGATGACTGCTGAAGCTGCTGCACTCACTTCTACATTCCAGGAGGTCAGCAAGAAACACTGGTGCCAGAGGGAGCTCTAGAATAGTTGGCTTCCTCCCAGTGACCTCCCTGGATGTCCCCTTGCTTCCACTTACGGCTCCTGGGCCATGACTAGCTGCAAGAGAGGCTGGCACATGTTGTCTTCTAGGTGGCACAGTGTTGCCCCGAACACCAAGGAGGAAGCAGAGAGTAGGTGGATGTGGGGTAGCATGGAGCAGCCTCACCTCCTCCTCCATCCACCCTGTTAGATGAGGAGGCCATAACATCCCTCTTCTCAGCCCTACCAGGAAGCTCCCAAGGGGCTCTGGGCTGGTTCCCTGACCCAAGACCTGATTCTGTGCATCCTTTGTAGAAAACCAATAACAAGCCTGCACTCCACCTGCCCCTCGGGGCCTGTCTAGAGTCCCCATGCTCCCTGTGGACCTTCCAATGATGTGGTCTGTCTGAAGGGGCCCTCTTTGCACATTCTGAAGGTGAATCATCCCCTCCCCACCATGTTCCTAGATCCCCATCCCTGCCTCTTCCCCCGAGTAGCACCCCACAGTGGAAGGCAGGCCCTGAGCTCCATTTTGCGGGTGAAGAAGAGTCAGAGGGAGAAAGAGGGCCCGGCACTAGGAATCACCCATCTTGTTCTGGATGATGGTGGCCAAGAAGCCTGCGTGCCAGTGAACGGGCAGGCCTGAGGGGTTCCAGATGTGCATTTCTGAGTGACGTGGAGGCGGCTGGGCTGAGATAGGCTGTCCCCAAGGGCCCTTTGTGAGGATGTAGGATGGCAGCTCTGCCGCCTGTCCTGTACCCTCTGCCCCTGGGCTTTCAGCAGTGGGCCACACCGCAACCCCCTCTAGAATGGGTCCCCTCTGAGTGCAGCATGCTTTGCGGGGAGGTCTCAGAGCGTGGGGTGAGCACAACGGTCCTTGACTTGGGAGGGCCTGCAGGTGAGGCCGGAAGAGGCCTTCTGTAAGGTCCTGGGTTATGTCGCTGGCCTTGGTGAGCTTCCTGTACATGCATTCCAATGGAGCAGCTCAGGGGAAAAGCACAGAGCCCACTAGGACCCCTCCCACCCCAGTGAAAGAGGGGTGAAAGAGGGGTGCTGTATGATGAGATTGGGGGTGGTGCTGACAACAAGGGCCCCTTGTCTAAACACACTCTGTCTACTGCTGGGCACTTGCAAGGATCCCGTGAGAGCCTTGCTTCTTCATCCTGAGTCTTCTTCATTCCTGCACATTTTCCCAGGTCAACCCCCAGCAATGTTGCAGGTAAAGGTTGAGGAAGACCAGACCTCCTGCCCCACCCGTCCCCTCTCCCCCCACTCTGTCGGTCACCAGGTCCTGAGAGCTTGGGCCATGTGGGCATATTCTGTGGGGAGTACAGGAGTGCTGGGGTTGCGTCCTGCCCAGCAGAGGAGAGCGGGCTCATTTTGCTGATCTATCCCCCACCTCCTAGTGGCAGGACTTTAGGCACTCATTCTGGCTCTCTGCCATCACTCTTTTTTTTTTTTAAATAACATGATCTTCCATGTCACCCATTAAAAACTGCTGTGACCAAGTAAAACTAGCATTTCCTCCTCAGAAACAGAGAGTCTCCAAGTATGCACCTTGAATTAAAAGTTTTTCTGGATGAAAAAACTACATATTTTAAAATAAATAGCATCCTATCTAATAAAAGAGTAATACGCAAATTAACCATACCTGTGCCACATCAACAAGCCACGCCCACCAGCCAATCAGGAGTGAGTATGCAAATTAACCCAACCAAGATGGCTGTGGTCACAGAGCAAGCACGAGGCTTGGGTTTCCCTGGCAATGGAGGAAGCCAAGCTTCCTAAACACCCTGGCCAGCTGTGGACTCCACTCAAGGCCACAAAGTTTCAATTATAGACGATAAGTAAATCCCAACAAAAATGGCTGTAGCTACAGAGCTGGAGAGAGCAGAAGGCTTGGGTTTACCGGTGATGGAGGGAGCCAAGCTTCCTGGCCTGCTTTGACCTCCACTCAAAGCTACAAAGTTTCAATTATAGAAGATAAATAAATCCCAGATACCAGGGCCTCTGCATGGGTTGCCGATGGGCATGGCCAGCCTGCAAACCACCACAGACCCCTCGCCCAGGCTGCCCCATGCCCCAAGAGAACCTCTACCCTGATCCAGGACACCCTTCAGGGTAAACCAGCCAGCCCCCACCCATGAACCAGGCCTCTATCCTATCTCATAAAAGAGTAATATGCAAATTGACTATCATTCCAACACACAAGATGGCTGTCCCCACATGGATACAAGATGGCCTCCACAAGATGGCTAACAGGGAAGGGACCAGGTCTGCAAGGGAGGGCAGTTGTGGGCAATCAGGCCAGCAGGTGAGGGCAGTTGGGAGGAACCAGGCCTGCAAGGGAAGGCAGTTAGGATGATCAAGCTTGCAGGGAAGGCAGTTAGGGGTGACCAGGATGGCAGAGGAGCAAAACTGGGAGCAACAGGGGCTGCAGGGAAGGGCAGTTTGGGGGGACCCAGGCCTGCAGGGGACTTGCCTATGACTTTGTGACTTGCCCATGAGACTGACTCTCCAGGTCAAGGATGGCCCAAGAGCCATTGCTGAGGCAGAAATTTGCCCGTCCACCCTCATCCATTCCTTCCTCTTGGCAGACTTCCATGTTATTCCCAGGGGGGAGAACAGGCCTGCCGGGGAGGGCAGTTGGGGTGACCAGGCCTGCAGGGGAGGGCAGTTAGGGGCAAGCAGGCTGGCAGAGGAACAGTTAGGCATCAATCAGGCTGGCAGGGGAGTGGTTAGGGGCTGCCTGTTGGGCAGTGGGACATTACTTGAAGGGTCTCAGATTGGAGAGGGTGCAGGCTGGGCTGAGGAACACCCCCCTCCCCCCATGCACCGGGCTTCTAGTATTTTAATAAAATGAATAGCATTGATAGAAAGAATGAAAAAATAAACCCCCTCCCCGCTGAGAGGAAGCAACAGGTGACTATGCGAAGAGCAGGTTTGATCAAATGTTTTGGAAGAGATGGTTAAAATTTGTAATCAACTGTGAAGCCGTCCGCTGGAGTTCCACGGTTCAGCGTTCTCCCCCGACCCCCTGATAAACAGCTACAGACTAAGTGCGGCCAAAGGGGTGGGAGGCAAAGCCGGCTTATCTTCTTTTCTTTGTGATTTCTTCTCTGACAGCCCCCACCATTTGCCTGGATTGTCTCTGGATTCACAGATGTCTGGTAATGCAAGACTCTTTCCCATTTTTGGCAAAGTTACTCCAGGGGGCTCTGGAAGGAGCCTCCTTTGGCTGCCGGCCAGCTGGGCTGCAGCAGACTCCCGGGGACAAGGAGCGAGGAAGGACCCACGGCTGGTCTGGTAACGCCTCGCCCTGGGAATGTCTCGTAGGCGCCAGCAAGCCTTTCCAGAAGCCTTCAGCAGACTCGTCCCTCATCTCCTTGCCAGATGTGGGTCACATGCTCTCCATGCCCTGGAGCTGAGCCACTGCGGGGAACGTGGATAGGGAATAACATGGAAGTCAGCCAAGAGGAAGGAGTGGATGAGGGTGGACGGGCAAATTTCTGCCTCAGCAGTGGCTCTTGGGACATCCTTGACCTGGAGAGTCAGTCTCGCGGGCAAATCACAAAGTCATAGGCAAGTCCCAGGGCTGTAATAGCTGGTAGACTGGTGGTTCTCAGAGGGATTTATTACCCTATAACGGTAGACATGTAAAAGGGGTTTCTAAACATCAAAGTCACCGAGGCAGAGTATACATTGCATGTATAGGTAAGTATACATACAATAAGAGGCACCCAATCAAAGTGTGTACAGACTGATGCATTTTGACAAATTTATATAATGGGGTAAACATAGCACAGGCAAGACAGAGAAGAGGCCCACTGCCCCCCCAAAGAATCCTTCATAACCCTCCCCCCTTACAATCATTGACTGGTAGTTATAATTTTGACGGTTTTCATGTCATTTTCATATACACAGAATATGACAATATTCCTTTTTTCTGGCTTCTGCATAATGTCTTGAGAAGCATTCAAATCTAATGGCTGAGTATTTCATCGTATGTATATACCACCGTTTGTTTATCCCTTCACCGGTTAACAGACACTGCCAGTGCATCAGCTGGGTTCCAGTTTGGGGCCATCATGAATAAAGATGCTATAAATGCTCATGCTGGAACTTTTCCAAGAAGGTTGCATTCCTTGTGGGGAGATCTATAGAACAGAAGGGCTGCTTCATAGAGTAAGTGTGTGCTTAATTCCCTAAGATACTGTGGGTTTCCCAAAGTGGCCGCACTATGTTACGTTCCCACCAGTGGTGAGTTCCAGTTCCTTTTGATAACTGTGCCAAGTGCACTTAAAAAATATCTGTGTTCCGCTCTGGTTGAGTGGAGTGTTCCATAGAAGCCTAAAGGATCCCATTGATTGACAGCGATGGTTCTTTATCCTTGCTAATTTTTTTGTGTATTTGTTCTTGGAGAAAAGTGTTGAAGACTTCAAGTACAATTCTGGATTTGCCTGTATTTTTTAGTTCTGCCTTCATGAGTTTTTTGCTTTGAAGCTGTGTTGTTAGGTGCATACACATTTAGGATTGTTATATCTTCTTGGTGAATTGACCCTTTTATCATCATGTAATTTCCCTCCTTATCTCTGATAATTTTCTTTTCCTCTGAAGTCTATATATTATATTATCTTATATTAGCACAGGCATCCCATTTTATATTATACTAGAGGCGCGGTGCATGAAAATTATGCGTGGGGCGGGAGTCCCTCAGTCCAACCTGCACCCTCTCCAACCTGAGACCCCTTATAGGATGTTTGACTGCTGGTTTAGGCCCATTCCCTGTGGACATCCCTCTCACAATCTGGGACCACTGGTTTCTAACTGCTTACCTGCCTGCCTGCCTGATTTCCCCTAACCATCTCTGTCTGCTGGCCTGATTGTCCCTAACTGCCCTCCCCTACCTCTGCCTTTGTCCAGAAGGACGTCTGGATGGATATCCAAAGACATTTGGACTAATTAGCATATTACCCTTTTATTAGTATAGATTAGCTAATATAATAGCATAGGCTCCCCACCCCCTCAATTTTTAAATTCGTTTTGCATGGTATACTAGCATGCCAATATTATATTTGAAATGAGTTTCTTATAAATGGCATAGAAATGAGTGATTTTAACAAATTCATTCTGACAACCCCTGCTTTTAAATTTAGAGCACTTACATTTAATATAATTATTAATATTTTTGAATTTTGGCCTACCATTTTATTATTTGTTTTTCCCTCTCTGTTTTTTATTCTTCTGAGTCCTAATCCTTGCTGTTGTTTTGGTTATTTTAACATTTATTAGTATTTTATTTTAATTTATCTATTGCATTGTTGAGTAAATACCTTCGCAAATTTTTAATTGCCAAGTTTCTGGCAATTGCAATATGTCCATTTATCCTTTCACAAACTACTTAGAATCAATATTTTGCCAGGTCTCATGTCTGATTCCTAGCTCTGCAGGGTCAAGGACTCAGAACTTCTTCTGCTGACTCACTGGGTTCATGGCCAGGTTTGAGCACTTACTTCCTTGTGACTCTGCCAGTTGGTTCACCTCTGAGAGACAGGGTTTAATGCCAACTGTCCTACTGCCTCTTGGAGCCCCCTCTGCAGTCCTTCCTGACCCTCCTTATAGTCAGGCCAGCTCCTAACCTGAGCAGGGCAGGTCTCCGTGGTTCTCTGTGAGGTCCTGAGCGAGGGGGAGCCGGGCAGTTCCAGTTCTGGAAGCCGAGAGCTTCCGTGGCCCTGATGCCATCCCAGGCCACACACTGACTGTCAGCGTCAACTCATTCCTCTGTTCATTTTTTACCAATCCTCCTCCCAGCACCAGCTGGGTGCCTTCCCTCGGGAGCATGAATGGGCACACTTTGGGGAATTCTCAAGCCCTGAGTGAACTCTTGGCCACAGGTAGCCGAGCCCTCCGAGCAACACGTGGCTTTGTTGGGCAGCCCAGTGGGCCACCAGAGCTCTGGGTTCATTGGAGCAGTGTCTGCACCAGCCTCAAAAGGCCAGAAGAGCTCCACGATGATTTCTCTGGTCACACCTTTATTTGTGGTTTGCCTTTAAAATGGTTGTTCTAAGATGTAACCTCACTTTATTTTGCATTTAGCAAAATATTTTTGATGAATATATAAAATCCTGCACAAGATATCTATATCTATATCTATATCTATATCTATATCTATATCTATATCTATATCTATATCTATATCTATATCTATATCTATATCTATATCTATATCTATATCTATCTAGTAATTCAAAGTCAGATCGGCCGAGACCGGCTTGGCTCAGTGGATAGAGCATCGGCCTGCAGACTCAAGGGTCCCAGGTTTGATTCTGATCAGGGGCATATACCTTGGTTGCGGGCACATCTCCAGTAGGGGGTGTGCAGGGGGCGGCTGATCGACGTCTCTCTCTGTCATCAATGTTTCTAGCTCCCTATCCCTCCTCCCTTCCTCTCTATAAAAAAATCAATAAAATATATTAAAAAACAAAAAAAAAACAAAGTCAGATCGGCTCCTTGGTGATTGGCTGTGTGAGTTTGGGCAACTTTTCAGCCATTCTGACAGGGCGGGGGACCTTGCTTGCCCCCAAAGAAGGAGGTATCTGGGGAAGAAGCTGATGATTGTGCAATGACAATAGAAATGGATTTCTTCACTGGAGGACATCTTCCATGATGTGATTTTCTGAGGGGTTAGTTGTTCTGTTTGAGGGTGGTCCCTCCGGGTGCTGTGGGGGAACCCTAGACCAGCTGTTGGGGGAAGGGCAGGTACAGATCCCCTCTTCCTCCTCACTGAGATGAAGGAAACTGGGATTTGCTCCACCAGGAAGATACCAGTCCATCGCCACATGGCCCGAGGGCACCTCTGCCCGGAGGTGTGCCTGGGTTGTAGAATCGAGGGGCTGACTGGTGGATTCCCCTCGTGCTTCTCCCTGTGGACAAGACCCCCCAAACTCCAGCCGGTTACTGAGGAGGAAGCCCCTCCTGGTTTGTAATTCTTTTTAAAAAAATATATATTTTATTGATTTTCCAGAGAGGAATGGAGAGGGATAGAAAATTAGAAACATCAATGAGAGAGAGACATCGATCAGCCATATCCTGCACGCCCCCCACTGGGGATGTGCCCGCAATCAAGATTCATGCCCTTGACCGGAATCAAACCTGGGACCTTTCAGTCTGCAGACCGACGCTCTCTCCACTGAGCTAAACTGGTTTCAGCAGTTTGTAATTCTTCATTTGGGGTTACCTGTTGGATGCCTGCCACCCCTCAACTATAGGCTCCGGGAGGGCAGGGGCAGGGCTGCCACTCGGTTGTGGGGTTTATTTCCCAGTGGCCCCAGTCCCCAACTCCAGCTGGTCCCCCGCAGCCCCTTTCTCTCTGGTTTCTCTCCCTCGTTTTCTGCTTCTCTTCTCGTTTGCATGCTTTGGTTTGTTTCCCATCTTCCTGGGCCCTCACAGCCCTTTCTCTCTGGCCAGCCTCCTTTCGGGGCAAACCACCGGGTCCTCAGAGAGCCCCGCTCCCAGAGCCGAAGGCGAGGACTCTGCCCATCAGGGACCCAGCCGAGCCTGGGAAGGTTGTCTGGAGCCAATGGGAGGCGTGATGGACGCCAGCTGGGGCCCCGTCCAGGCCCGGAGACCGCCCCCCTGACCACTGCTTTCTGTGGCCGCTGGAGGCTCCGGGGGATGGTTCCCAGAAGGGGCTGTGGTTTGGAAACCGGAGGAACGAGGCAGATCTATCTCAGCTCGTTTCTGCGAAGGCCCTGGGCCTGGCTGGCACCGTCCCGAAGCCCAGAGCCCAGCGCGGCTGGCAGAGAGGAGGAAACTGCCCCTGGGGGCCCCGAGGCTGGGGTAAAACTCCCAGCAGGCCCACCTCGCATCCCCTCCGGCTCCTTCTGAGCATCTCTTCCCGCTTCCCCCTCGTTCAGATCCTGCCTCCAGTGCCCTGTGCTCCCTCTGCCCCTCTTATCTGGACCATTGCCCTTCCCTCTGCACCCTTTGCCCTGGGACTGCCCACCATCAGCCCCCGGCAGACCCGGGACCCGATCTTCTGATTATCTCATGAGGGGCGGGCAGGCTCCTCAGCAGCAGTGACATTATCCCGTGGGTGACATGAGCAGGTCCACCCCGCTGAGCCTATTCGTTGTGTGAACTGAAGACACAGCTCCCACCTGCACCTTGGGCCCAGCCCTCGGTCCTGGAGGACAAGACCCTGAGAGCCCAAGGCATCTTGCGTGGTGGGACTGACACACAAGTGGGACTGACAAGTCCATGCCACGCAAGATGCCTTGGGCTCTCAGGGCCTGCGGGAAACCGAACATTGTTCACTAATAGAAAGACGTGGACAGGAAGCCCAAACGTTAATTGCTCGAACCGCTCACAGTTTAATTGAGACAATGTTAGCTGAAGCGGCCTCCACCTCTGTTTGTCTTATGTATTTTTGTTATTGAAATTTCCTGTCTAAAGGCTATGGGTGTGTCCAAAAGTCTCAATAAAAGGGATGGCAAGGCCAGAGCAGAAGGTAGTCTTCTCACTAGAGGAAGGTTCCTGCCTGGCCCCTCAATATTCCCAAATTAAGACTTTTCTAGTCTCCTTTCATTTGCCTCCCCCAGAACCCGAACCCTGAACCATGAGGGACGTGCAAGGGGTTTCCACAAGGGCCTCTTCCGGGCCGGCCCTTGTCCCGGAAAACCCGTTCCGAGCCCCTTCTAATGTCCAGCTGGTGGAACTCTTCACAGGCACGTCTGTGTAAGCTCACGTTCAAAATTTCGAAGACGCCCTTCTGCTGGGCGGGTGTCCACACAGCACGTTGGGGTGCATCCAGAGGGCCCTCACCTCCGAGGTCAGCAGACACACTGTGTGCAGCTGACTGAAGTGGTGGTATCTGCCTCCTTTTTTTTTTTTTAATATACTTCATTGATTTTTTACAGAGATGAAGGGAGAGAAATAGAGAGTTAGAAACATCAATGAGAGAGAAACATGAATCAACTGCCTCCTGCATGCCCCCCACCGGGGATGTGCCCGCAAACAAGGTACATGCCCTTGACCGGAATCGAACCTTGGGACCCTTCAGTCTGAAGGCTGACGCTCTATCCATTGAGCCAAACTGGTTTCGGCTCTGCCTGCTTTAATGGGATTTCTTTTCTATGGTTTTGGGAAGTTTCTTTAAAATTGTCAGGTGACAGCAAAGGCCGCACCCTGTGTCAGTCCCACCAGGATCAGGACCCGGGGGAGTTTCCTCACCCCTCACCTGCTCTGATGTTCCTCTGGGCAGACAAACACTGCCCCTCAACCCCTGCCCCAGCCCCTGGCAGTGCTGCCTTTTCCGGGGTGCCCACAGTCGAGTCCTGCGGCCCCCTTCAGCCTGGTGTCCCTCACTGGCTTGGCGTCTCGGAGACCCGTCCAGCTATTGGGTGTGTCTGCCTGTGCGGGTCCCCTGCGGTGCTCCGGGCTTTTCCGCTCCGTGTGGAGCCAAAGCCCCGGCTACTGCAGGACAGACAGCTGGGCTTTCCTGGTTTGGTGCCTATGAGTCACGCGGCCACAGTCATCCACGGCCAGTTTGTGCTGTGATCGTGGGTTTCTGAGTCTCTGGGGTGAATCCTAGGTGTGGGCGTGCGGGGCACAGGGCCAATGAGTTTACACCCACGGCCACACTGTCTCCCCGAGGGCAGTGCAGTCTGGACCGTCAGCCACGGGCGGGGGGGGCGGGGGGGGAGGGCCTGCAGCTCCCTGCCCCCTCTGGGTGGTGTGGAAGGACTTGTGTTTGAAGGTAGCTGTTTCGAGAAGGATGTAGCCCTGTTGTGTGATTGAACTTGCGTTAAGCCGTGATCCATGACATTGGATACCTTTCCAGGTGCTTACCCGTCATCAGAAATATTCTTTGTGATTTTTTTAAAAATTATTATTTTGGGTTAATCCTCATCTGAGAGACAGTGGAAGGGAGGGTGGGAGGGGGATAAGGAGGGAGAGAGAGAGCGGGAGAGGGAGGGAGCTAGAGAGAGAAATGCCTATGTGAGAGAGACATATCGATTGGTTGACGCCTGCATGCAGTTGGGGTGGGGATCGAACCTGAGACCCTTCCGTGTGCAGGCTGACGCTCTAACCACTAGTCAGGGCTGTGCTTTGTGTTTTAATTACTCATTTTAAAAAGTTGGGTTGCTTTTTTAATTTTTTTTTTAATTGTTAAGTTTTGAGAATTCTTTGGTGATTCTGGATCTGCCCTTGGTCAGATACGAGATTTACTATTACTTCCTCTCTTCCATGACTCGGCTTTTTTTTTTTTAATATATTTTATTGATTTTTTTACAGAGAGGAAGGAAGAGAGATAAAGAGTTAGAAACACCAATGAGAGAGAAACATCGATCAGCCGCCTCCTGCACACCCCCCTATTGGGGATGTGCTCGCAACCAAGATACATGCCCTTGACCACAATCGAACCTGGGACTCCTTAGTCCTCAGGCCGATGATCTATCCACTGAGCCAAACCGGTTTCAGCCGTGACTCGTGTTTTTAGCTCCTCAATGGAGCCTTTCAGAAATTAAGTTTTAATTTTGATGTAGTGTGATTTTTCAGTTCTTTCTTTTACCGATCGTGCTTTTGTCGTCATTTCTAAGGCTCCCTCCCCAACACGGGGTTACCAGCTTCAAGTCCTGTCTTGAGCATGCGATCCACTTGCGTCCCTCTCTGCATGAGGCAGATGCAGACGGATATGTCTTCCGTTCGTGGTTCGTGGAGGACTGACCTCCCGCACCATTCATTGGGAAGCGCGTCCTTCCTCCAAGGAACTGCATTTCTGTCTCCAACACACGTTCCCCTCTTCCAGGTGGAGATGAAAGTCTGAGGACTTCTGGGTGGGGTTTCCGGGGGCCCAGTCCTGTGTCTCCTTCCTGGGTCGGCAGAGGGCTGTCCCACCCTCTGTGGCCTCCCAACAAGAGGGGGATGGGACGGGCTGGGCTCTCATTCCTTTGGTGACGGGCTGCCTGCTTTGAGCATCCTCCCGGCCTGGGAACCTCGGGGTCCACCCGGCCCTGCCTCCAGGCCGCAGGCCCTTCCACCTGCTTCCCCAAGCCGGCCTCTGCCAGCCTGGAACCCCGCCTACCTCACCTGGGGCAGAGCTGACACCCGGCCACCCAGCCAGCCACGGTCCCGGCTGCTGGGTCCCTTCCCCTTCCGGAAGCACCCTGGGAAGGCCTGGCCCCTGGCTGGGTGTCCCCGTCGGTGAGTTACCAGTCCTGCCTCTCAGCAGAGCCCGTCTTCCTGAAAAAGAGGCTTCCTGTCACCTTGGACATTTACATTGCTTCCAACATTTGAGTAAATATTGACATTGCAGACCAACTCATCGGTAAATATTCCTAAAGAGAGTTACCGGCTTCCAGAGGGATAATCTTTCTGTGGATGTTTGTGCCTGTGTTTAAATTGAGATCTAATTTGCAACGTGAAAGAGTGCAAATCCCAAGTGCACAGCTCCACACATGCCTCCCCCCACCCCAAACCTTAGCACCCCCTCCCAGATCAGGTACCCCAGGGAGCCGCCCCTCCTCTCAATACTTCACCTCACCTCCAAGTAACCACTGTTGTGGTTTCTGTCACTGTGCATTGATGTCGCCCATTCCAGAACCTCACAGCAAGTCTGCACTCTCCGCGTCTGGGTTCCATCGCTCAATGTAACGATTTGACATCGTCTGTGTTCCTTCTAGTTGTTCAGGAGTGTCCCGCCGTATGGCTCCACCACTGTTTATTTGTTCCTCTGCTGGGGGACAGTCAGGCTGTCTTCTTTTTTTAAAAATATATTTTATTGATTTTCCACAGAGAGGAAGGGAGAAGGATAGAGAGCTAGAAACATCGATGAGAGAGAGACAGCCATCAGCCGCCTCCTGCACGTCCCCTACTGGGGATGCGCCCGCAACCAAGGTACATGTCCTTTGACCGGAATCGAACCTGGGACCTTTCAGTCCGCAGGCCGATGCTCTATCCATGGAGCAAACCGGTTTCGGCTGTCTTCAGTTTTTGGCTGTGGAATCATGCTGCAGCGCATGCCTGTGTCTCAGTCACCGGGTAGACGGAAACAGGGGCTTCTGTTGCACACGTAACCGAGGAATGGACTGCCGTGTCCGTGTCACAGCAGAGAAGGCACTCGGCTTTCATGGACACGGGGTGCGGTTTCCAAGCAGCTGGACCCCCTCAGTCCCACCAACAATGTCTGGGCGTCTGGCGGTTCCACCTCCTTCCAACACACTGTTCCGTGTTAGCCGTGCTGGTGGGAGTTTGGTGAGGCCTCATCATGGTTTTCACTCCTATTTTTCCGGTAAATAATTATGTGGAGTGATTTCAGCTGGTTCTGAGCCTTTTGGATGATGCCCTGGGTGGCTTGGAACAACCCGAGTTTATCATGTTACATTTCCATGAAATACAAGTCCAATATGGGCCAAAGTCAAGGTGTCGAGAGGGCAGTGGCCTTCTGAGGCTGGAGAAGGGACTCCAGGTCCTT
Organism: Lasiurus cinereus; assembly: GCA_011751065.1. Lineage (NCBI taxonomy): Eukaryota > Metazoa > Chordata > Mammalia > Chiroptera > Vespertilionidae > Lasiurus > Lasiurus cinereus. Next base: position 243,956 of record JAAGEH010000045.1, on the reverse strand, counting down.
GTCGTTTTCAGCATTTTCAGGCTGCCACTGCCTTGGTCTCCTCCCTCTGTCCTCTGAGCCAGCAGCGGCGACTGAGCCTCTTCTGAGCACCTCGCTCGGACCTCCTCCAGCTACTTCTTCCACTGTTAGGGACCCTTGTGATCACACTGGGGGGGCCTGGACATAGACAACAATGTAGTGGAGGCTGGGGGTGGGGGTTCAGGTGGAGGGTAGGACTGGGGGACATCTATAATAGTGTCAACAACGACGAAAAAGGATACCCTCCCTCTCTGACCAGAGATGTGAATTCTACACTCAACCTTAATTCCTATTGGACAAGTAGCCAACATTTTAAAGGGCCCGGGGACCCGATCTGGACATCTTTGGGGCACCAGGTATTTTCTCTGAGTATGAAATTCTAGGTCGAAAGCATTTGCTTCTTGTCTTTCATTAGTTTAAAGGGTTTATTCCATTGCCTTCTGCTTGTATTGTCTCTAACAAAAAGTCTGTCTAAATTCTTACCACCATTACCCTATAAGTCGTGTGTTTTTTCCTCTGGCTGCTTTTCCTACTTCCCCTTTACCTCACTGATTTGTAGCAATTTGATTATGATGGACCTTTCTTTGTGTGTATCCTGCTTGGGGTTTGTTGGTATTTTTTTCACCTGCAAATTTATAGTTTCTATCATATTTTGGGATAAATTCAGTCATTATTTAGTCTAATGATTTTTTTTCAGAATTATTTTCTCTCTCTTCCTGGGGCTCTGATTACATAGATATTAGACTACTTGATATTGCCTTGCAAATAACTGATACACACTTCATTCTCTCTCTTTTTTTCTGTTGCAAAAAATCTTTCTGCTTCAGTTTGCATAATTTCTATTCCTATATCCTCTGTTTTGATTATCTTTTATTCAGTGTCTCATATGCGATGTCATCTAGTGAATTTTTCATTTTTATTTTTCGCTCTAGCCATTCCATTTGACTCTTTTAAATACCTTCTATTTCTTCATTGTGTTCATGTTTTTCTTTAAACTATATTCAGCTTTAGCAGGCACCTAGTCTTTCTTTGCCCATCTTTGTGGATACTCATGGTATTCATGTCCACCTTAGCATTCCACAGCAAATTCAAGACCCGTTTTCAGTGTTCTAAAGCTTTTTCTCAGAACAGATCCTTTTGGTGTGGAATATGCTCTGCAAATGCTTGCTCTGTCTGTTTCCCTGAACTCTGATATCGCCTCAGCCCAACAAGGCCACCATTTTCTGCTTGGCTTTTCTTACTTTGCTCTCGAGTTTAAAAAGATCCTCCAGGAGGACAGCTCGGGCACTCGCAGAACTCATCCTTGTTTCCTTCTTCATGTTCACTGTCCTTCACCGACTCTTGTCCAATGTTTGAAAAGAGGTCATTTATATATTTTATCCAGTTTTGCAATTATTTATGGTAGGAGGGCAGTTAAGAACCAATTAACCCATCATGGCCAACAGCAGAAATTATGCTTTCATTTGATAAATAGTATTTCCACTGGATATAAAATTCTAGGTTGGTGTTTATCTTTTAGCACTTTAAAGATGTTAATGGTCCATTGTCTTCTGCCTTTTGTTTTGAATGAGAAAAACCTATCATTTTAATTTTTGTTCTTCTGAATTTAATGTATTTTTTCCTTGAATGCTTATAAATGATTCTCTTCATCTTTATTATTTTTTTTTATCAATTTGACTTTAATGAGTTTAGGTATTGTTTACTCTAAATTCACTTCAATTAATATTCACCGAGCTTCCTGAATTTGTGTATCGATATGTTTTATAAACTTTGGAATTTTCAGCTATTATAGCTTATATATTTTTGGCCACTTTCTATCTCTCCTTTCTTCCTGGGAGTCTAATTACACAAACGTTAGACCAGTGATATGGCCCCACAAGTGTGTAATACTCTCTGTCTTTTTCCCTTCCACTCTTATTTATCTGCTTCATTTTGAATCTAAGAGTGCACCGATTTTCTTTTTTCACTGTGTCTAGTCTTCTGTTTAGCCCAGCCATTAAATTATTTTATCAGATATTATATTCTTTAGTTCTGGAATTCCTACTTGATTTTCTCTTTTTTTTGGTGGTAGATTTTTTAATGTCTTAAAAATTAAATATATTGAGGTGACATTTATTTGGTTCTCCTTTTTAAAAATATATTTTTATTGATTTCAGAGAAGGAGGGAAAGAGACATAGAAACATCAATGATGAGAGAGAATCATTGATAGGCTGCCTCCTGCACACTCCCTACTGGGGATTGAGCCCACAACCTGGACATATGCCCTTGACGGGAATCAAACCCACAACCTTTTAGTCTGCAGGCTGACGCTCTATCCACTGAGCCAAACCAGCTAGGGCTGTTTGGTTCTCTTTTTAAAGTTTGAATTTCTCTGCTGAAAATTTTCATCTTCTCACCCATTTTCTTTATCTTTCCCCATACAAATTTTTATTTGTAATAGTTATTTTAATGTCCTGCTGGCAATTCCAACATCTTTGTCATTTGAGAGTTGACAATCTTTGGTTGACTTGTCTTTATTCTTGATAATGGGTCATATTTTCTTGCTTCATCACACATTTGCCATGTGGAAGATCTAATTTTTTATTACGTTGTCTATATTTTGTACTTAGAACCATGGAGACTGAAGTAGATAATATTGTTTCTCAGAAAGTATCAGATAGTCAGGGTGAGGGGTTAAGCTCTCATATATAATAAGGAGTTGAGGTGGGTTTGAGTCTGGTTGCTTAATCTCAGATCTCATATGGTTTCAAGTGTCTGGCAGTGAGCTCTATCCCATGTAACTCTAGCAGGAAAGTGATCTTTGACCTCTGTGAGATTACCAAGGTATGCCCGCCTTTGTACCCCAGACCACAGCCTCCCAGACTCCACATCCTTAGCATACCTCCTTCTCCTCTGGAATTCTCTTCTACTCAACCCTTTCTAGTTGCCTTTTCTCTCTTTGCTCTGGAGTTTAAAAGGGTCCACCGAGCAGAGAGAACTAGCTTTGTGTAAGAATCTTTCAGATTCTAATTCTCACCCACCTACTCAGTTGTTTAAAGGTTTGATACTTCTCTGTACTCCAAGGAGAGCTCTTCTGTCTTGAGATTTCCGTTTGCCTGGGTTCAGATTTGAAAACGGGTTCAGATTTGAAAACGTTCTCAGGGAGAAACGTGGCCATGTTTCTTTTTGAGGGCCCACCCCTGTCTGGAGTTTCATTCCTTCTGACTTCTTGTCACCACAGCTCTCCAACCATTTTACATTTTTTGCTTTCTAGTTTGTCCAGTGTTCTCTATTGTTACGGAGAAGGCATTGTGATCGGTCATGACCTTCTACGTCCTAACTGGAAGCAGAACACTTGGCATACACTTTTAAAGTATCTTGATATAGTTTCTAATTGCTTTCAGCAAGACTGAACTAATGTAGAGTCCCAAGAGCAGTGTTCATGCACCTATCTTCCTGATTTCTTGCAAGCACTATTATTAATTTTTCATTGTATTTTTTTTTACTAACAATGAATTTTATATTTTCATGTATTTACTAGGTATTTTTACTTTTCTTTTAGGCTTTTATTTACTCTTTAAAATCATTCTGACTTTATTATTAGTTTATAGAATAGCTATGTGTTTGGATATGAATTTACTTTTAAAATTACAGTTGTTATATATGAATACATTTATTGAAAAATTTTAAAACTAGCTGAAACCGGTTTGGCTCAGTGGATAGAGCGTCGGCCTGCGGACTGAAAGGTCCCAGGTTTGATTCCGGTCAAGGGCATGTACCTTGTTTGCAGGCACATCCCCAGTAGGGGCATGCAAAAGGCAGCTGGTCGATGTCTCTCTCTCTCATCGATATTTCTGACTTTCTATCCCTCTCCCTTCCTCTCTGTAAAAAATCAATGAAATATATATATTAAAAAAATTCTTTTTTAAACTCTGAGAGTTCTTTTCTTTGTAGCCTACTCTTATTTCTTTTTCTCAGAGGTATCAATGTTTAACAATTTGACATGTATCTTTTCTCTTTTGTTTTAATGTATTAATTTATATATAAATAGATCCAATATAAAATTATTGCTATTCAGTCACTTTTGTCTTATAAAAACATTTTCATATGATTTAATCTAATGGCTAGTTGGAACTTTTAAATAACAAATTCTCATCATCTGCATAAGTATAGCTCTCTGGCTTTTTAAAAAAAATATATATTTTATTGATATCTTACAGAAAGGAAGAGAGAGGGATAGAGAGTTGGAAACATCGAAGAGAGACAACAATCAGCCGCCTCCTGCACGCCCCCTACTGGGGACGTGCCCGTAACCAGGATACATGTCCTTGACCAGAATCGAACCCGGGACCTTCCAGTCCGCAGGCTCACCCTCTATCCACTGAGTCAAACCGGTTTCGGTGCTCTCTGGCTTTTTATTATTTGTATTGCTGACTTTACTTAGTTATATATAAATATATATATTTACTATTACCCATAAATGCTTTTAATTTAATCACTCCCTTTTTTAGTGTATCTATGTAGTTTGAACATTTCTGCTATTGCAATGATGATATAGTCTTTTTTGTGCACATATATTATTCTTCTCTAGGAGATACATGTGCTGATGAGATTATATTTATGCCACCTGCTTTAATTTCTATAGCATTATGTTTTGATAACTGATAAAGTTCTGATTTTTTAAATGTTCTGACAATTGTTTCCTGCTTTCTTGTTGAGGTGAACTTGAGAATTAGCTTGTTAGTTTGTGTTTACAGCATAGTTATAGATTTAAATTTGAGTAAGAGCTGACATCTTTACAGTGTTGAATCTTCACAACCAGGAATGGTATGCTTCTTTATTTATTTAGGTTTCTATATTCATTGACAAAATTTGTGGGTTTTACACTTTTAAAATTAGGACTTCTTAGTTATTTTATTTATTTGATATTGCAAATGGGCCCCCCCTTTTTCCATTATATTTCCTTATTTTGTATTTATAGTTTTCTACATAGTTACCCAATTTGTCTATGATTTTGCGTTAGGTCATAGATTTTTACATCTGATATTCAAAATGTTTGTGCTTCAAAGGACACATTAAGAAAATCAAAACAAAGCCAACAGAATGGAAGAAAACATTTTCACATTGTATATCTGGTAAGGGACACATATCCAGAATTTATAAAGAACTCTTACAACTCATTAATAAAAAAGACAAATAACCTGATTAAAAAGTAGACAAAGGATTTGAATAGACATTTCTCCAAGTAAGACATGCAATGACTAATAAATACATGAAAAAATATTCAACATTGTTAAGTTAGGAGGGAAGTGTTAAACGAACCCACAAGGAGACCACCGCCGAGACAGCCAGAAGAAAAGACACTCATAATATAAGCGCAGGAGAGGAGGCAGAGCAAGGAGAAGCCTCTCACACTGTGAGAAGTGGGGCCTCCACTTTGGAGAACAGTTTGGCAGTTCTTCAAAAAGTTAACACGAGTTGCCAAATAACTCAGCAATTCCACTCCTGGGCATGTACCCAAGAGACTTTAGAACAATGTCCACACCGACACGTGCACACAAATGTTTATAGCAGCTGTACTCAGAATAGCCCAAAATGCAAACAACCTAAATGTTCATGGTTTAATGAGTGGGTAAATAAAAGTGGTATGTCCATACAATGAAACAGTGCTCAGCCACAAAAAGGAAGTAAGTACTGATTCATGCCACAGCATGGCTGCACCATGAAAACATTACACTAAGTGAATGAAGCCAGACACAAAAGACGACGTATTGTTTGATTCTATGTACATGAAATTCCCAGGACAGGCAAATCCGCAGAGAAAAAAAGTAGATGAAGAGTTGCCAGGCACCGGGGAGGGAGAATGAGGCATGACTGCCGATGAGTATAGCACTCCTTGTGCAGTGGTGAATACGTTCTGAAATTCCATAGTGGTGATGTGCACAAGCACTAAACCACGGACCTGGACACTTCAAAACGGTGAACTTTATGGTATGTGGATTATATCTCAAACAAATTACTTCCAGTTGAAAAAGAAAGAAACATATATCCCCTGGAAAAGTCTACAAAAAAGTATAAAAAATAAATTACATATCACCCATAAGCCCACTCACCACCCTATCATCCCCACTTTAGTGTTTCTGTGCATAGCCCTCTGGAATACTGGCACACACACAGATCTACACATCGGTAGATTGCTTTTAAAACAGAATCCTCTGCAGGTCACTGTTTGTAACTTGCTTTTCCCTAGGTATCAACGTAATAATATATAAAACCATATATATTGTGTATATATATATATCTCTTAACTAATAAAAGAATAATATGTAAATTGACCATATCTCTGCTACACCCACAAGACATGCCTACCAGCCTATCAGGAGCAGGTATGCAAATTAACCCAACCAAGATGACTATGGCCATGGAGTGATCAGGAGGCTTAGGTTTTCCCTGCCATGGAGGAAGCCAAACTTCCTGCACACCCTGGCTGGTCCAGGCCTCCGCTCAGGGCTACAAAGTTTCAATTACAGAAGATAAGTAAATCCCAACAAATATGGCTACAGCCATGGAACAAACAGGAGGCTTGGATTTCCCTGGTGATAGAGGAAGCCAAGCTCCCTGCACATCCTGGCCGGCCCAGGCCTCTGCTCAAGGCTACAAAGTTTCAATTATAGAAGATAAATAAATCCCAGGTCACTGGAGGCCATGGCCAGCCTGCAAACCACTACAGGCCCCTTGCCCAGGCTGCCCCATGCGCCAAGGGAACCTCCACCCTGATCCAGGACACCCTTCAGGGCAAACCAGCCAGCTCCCACCTGTACATCAGGCCTCTATCCTATCTTATCTAATAAAAGAGTAATAAGCAAATTTACCATCACTCCAACACACAAGATGACTGTCCCCATGTGGTCAAAGATGGCTGCCCCCATGTAGAAACAAGATGGCCACACAAGATGGCCACCATGGGAGGGTAGTTGTGACCGATCAAGCCTTCAGGCAATTGAAACTGCTTGCCTGCCTGCCTTCCTGATTGCCCCTAACTGCTTTTGCCTTCCAGACTGATCACCCCCAACCACTCCCCTGCCAGCCTGATTGATGCCTACCTGCCCCCTGCCTGGAGTGGAGCTAAGCCTCTTGCTCGTTCTGTGGCAGCAGCCATTTCTGTTGGGATTTATTTATCTTCTATAATTGAAACTTTGTAGCCTTGAGTGGAGGCCCGGGCCCACCAGAGTGTGTGGAAAGCTTGGCCTTCTCCATCACTGGGGAAACCCAAACCTCCCTCCTGCTCACTCTATGGCCACAGCCATCTTGGTTGGGTTAATTTGCATATTCGCTTCTGATTGACGTGTGGGTGTGGCTTGTGGGCATGGCTTGTGAATGTAGCATATTACTCCCTTTTTTTAGATAGAATATATATAAATATATATACACACACACATACACATAGTGTATATATATGCCCATTTGTTTCATTAAATACATATTACTGTTTTAAGAAATAAAAAAAAAAGAATGACATGGGCGCTGTGTAAGGACAAGGTCCCTGGAGAAGCAGGCAGCTTCTCTAAGCCCTACCGGCTTCAGTCTGCCAGGGCAGGACACATGTCCGTGGGGAGCAGGGTGGGAGGCAGGGCCGTGGCTGGCCCCAGAGCGGGTACAAGTGCCGCCGGGGCCCTGTGGTTGGGGGCACGGCCTCGTGTTGTGGGTGAGGATGTGGGAAGAAACGCATCTTACATTCCTGATGGCTCTCGCTGGAGCCTCTAGTGCTTCTTATCTTCATTTTTCACGAACTGAGAGGATTAAAATGTTATCAAAACAGAAAAAGACACACCCGCCAAGTAATATTCGTCATGGGGATAAGGCCCAACTGTGCGTGTCCTCGTTCACTTCCCGGGAGAAGGGCTTGGGAAGAATCACCATTCACCTGCGGGAGGCTGAGAGTCTAAATATTTACAGGGTCCCAGCAGCAGCAGCTGGCTCAGGCTGCGCTTGGCACCCCATGGAGAGAGCTGCGTCCTCCCAGGAACCTGGGTCACCCCCCAGGTGCACTCACCAGCCCCAATGTGTACTCCGTCCTGGGCTCAGTGTGGAGAGGGGGGTGGCAAGTGCAGGATAGGGCGGGGGGAGGCCTCGGCAGGTTGCTCACCTGCTGTAACTGTGCACATGGTGTGTGTACATGGGAGTGCATGTGCTTGTGTGTTCTTGTGGGTGGGCCTGTGAGACAGAGAGAACCACTGAGGCAGAGGGATGCAGAGAGGAAGCAGATGATGCCCCTGCAGGCAAGACCCGCCTCCTCTCTTGGGGACCCGGTGTGGGGTCATCTGGGTCCACAAGGAACCAGGAATCTCTGCCTGGTCACGCAATATGGCACTTACAGTCCTTGGAGGTGCCCGAGGACCCAGCAGCTGTGGGCAGGAGAAGAAGGCAGGGTTGGGCCTCAAGGCGTGGGCTCTGACTGCGGGGTCCCTTCTCTGATGTGCCCGGCCAGGGGTGGAGGCCTGGTCTGCCAGCCAGGCCCCAGGGATGCCCATCTGATAGGGAGGGCACTGCAGTCCCTGGGAGGTCCCTCCTTCAGTCTGAGTGCTGCCTGGGCTCCCTGTCTGTAAAGAGGGGTTGCTGATAGCATCCCTCCTCTTGCACCCCTTCCCGCCAACCAGGATGTTTCAAGGGTGCCCGTGGAGGGCTCAGACCCGAGCTGGCAGCTCCCAAGTCGACCTCGCTGTTGTTACTTTCACTCTCATGGCCCCTAACCAGGTGTCATGCCCGGTGTCCCAGGGGTTGTGAATGTCAAGTGCTGTGGAATGCTTGCTTCCCAGCCCCTCTGAGCCACTGGGCAGCGGGGGAGTGACAGGGGGGCAGGGACCGTCTCCCAGTGGGGACGTTCTCCCAGCCAAGTACTAACCAGGCCCGACCCTGCTTAGCTTCCGAGATCAGACGAGATCGGCGCGTTCAGGGTGGTGTGGCCGTAGACAGGGATGGTCTCTGGACCGTCTCATCTGCCCCCGGTTCAGGTCCTAGAAACCTGGGCTCTGCTCCTCTCTGTCCCTGGCCCTGCCTCGCCCCTGTTCTCCCACCCCTGCCAGGGCTTGGACCCTGGACCTAACCGCTGTCATTTGGGGAATGGTGAGTCCCCCAGGGGGGCTGGCTGATGGGACCGTGGGAGGATGGCGGAAGGGAGGGCAGACCTTTTCTGTTGCAGACAGCGCGGCTCAGCAAATCCTGGATGCAAGCCGGCTGGGGGGTGGGGGACAGCGTGGGGGAGGGCAGGCTGACTCCTGGGGACCCTCGGTTTTCAGACCCACAGGGGGAGCTGGGGACGTGGGGACCCTGATGCACAGCTGCAGGAACACGCCTCCCCTCTGAGGCCCCATTTCCTTCGGATTCAGACGAAAGCCTCGTCCAGATGTGTTCTGCTCTGCGTGTTTGTTTGACGTCAAGTGGACAGCTTGACAGCTGCCGGGAAGGATGCTGACTCCCACGATGCGCTCGCTCCCGAGCAGAGAGGCCTGGTGCTGGGGGAGGGCGACGTCCGGCCCAGGACTTGTCCCCAGCTGGGCAGTGGGGGAATCACAGAGGGCCAGGGACCATCTCACAGCAGGGACGTTCTGCACCCCCAACTCCCCTGCACCCGGCTGGCCCAGTGCCTGGACCGCGGGCACTCCTGGACCCAGCAGCCGCTGGCAGCTCCCACAGCGGGCAGCCCCTCCCCTGTGCTGCCAGGATGCTTTAGCTGCTGTCCCCTGCTGTCCCCACGGGAGCCCCAAACCAGGCCCCGTCGTTAGCTGTCTTGCTCTGCTGGGGTGTCTGGCAGACGTGAGAACCCCAGCGTCTTCGTGAGCCTGACGTGGCACGGGCCCTGAGGTGCAGCATGAGAAGGTGAACAACAAAAACTCATGGAGCGCCGAGACCGGTGTGGCTCAGTGGATAGAGCGTCGGCCTGCGGACTGAAAGGTCCCCGGGTTCGATTCCGGTGAAGGGTATGTACCTTGCTTGCGGGCACATCTCCAGTGTGGGGTGTGCAGGAGGCGGCTGATCGATGTCTCTCTCTCATCAATGTTTCTGACTTTCTATCCCTCTCCCTTCCTCTCTGTGAAAAATCAATAAAATATATTAAAAAAAACAAAACCTCACGGAGCCATCTTCAGCCTCTGCTGTGTGTGAGATGTATGTTTCCCGCCTCTCTGAGCCTTGCGGGCCCCAGTCCCCAGCCAGAGAGCGTGGCGGCACCTCCACATCGCCAGCAGCTGTAGGACGAGGAGCCAGGATTTGGCTCTGCTTGGGGTTTGTAGACATTCTACTCTGTTTTCAGTTTCATATACAGTGGTACCTCGAGATACGAGTGCCCTAACATACGAGATTTTTGAGATACGAGCCGTCGAGCGAGCGATTTTTGCTTTGAAATACGAGCAACATTTGAGATAGGAGTCATCGCGTGGATAGGCCAGCTGCACAGGACCCACCAGTTTACCGCGACTCGAGCGTCTCATAGTTTCCCACGCCTCAAGGTTACAGAACGAATTAAACTCGTATCTCGAGGTACCACTGTGTGTATGTGTGTGTACACACACACACACACACACACACACATACACACATATATATAATTATAATTATATATATATAATTATACACACACACACACACACACACACACATATATAATTAAAGAAAACATCAAATTTAATTTAAATTTAAAAAAAATCAGAAACTGTCTGGAAAAAACAATGGAGCAAATCAACTCCTAAAAAAGAGGGCTGCATTTTAGTGATCACATTTTGTGGAAGGGTCGGAGAAAAGTAAAAAATGCCATTTAGCCTAAGAATTTGTGAGTTATGTGCAAATGAACTCATTTCAGGAACAGAAGAATCCTCGATCATATATTACTATAAAAATGTACGCAGGTTTCTCTTTTGAATATCTTCTACCTTTAAAGACGCGCTCATATAAAGTCTCCTAATTTCCACACAGGATATATTCTTTGTTTCAGCCAACTCTCAATGGAGGGGCAACTAGGACAACACCATCTCCCCGGACAAAAAGCACTGGAATATTCCGTTTTATTTCTCTTCATATGCTTCCTCATCTATTTCTATAGTAGTCACGGTGTCTTCCACATCTCCCAATGCCATATTTAAATGTGGACCATAAGCATGTCATCTACCTCGAAGCTCTCTGTCATTTCTCTTTTTCACATAAATTCGCTCATCCAGCTGCTTGATCCAGGGGCACTTCTATAGTGTTGGTCGTTTGTTGTTGGTCCACGTCGTCCGCCATATTTCAAACCCTGCACCCTGTTTCTGTTTCAGGGGGTCTTGCTTCTCCACCAGGCAGAAAGCCCCCCACAAACCAAGACCCTCCCCGCACACAGTGGGAGTCCTAGGGAGAATGGGCACAGGTGGCTCCCGCTTCACAACAACAGCTGCCGTCTGGCCAGGGTGACCCTCGTCCCATCCTCACTCGGGGCCGTGAGCCCACTTTCCACCCCGGCTAATCCGGTTCTCCCTGCAGAGAGCAAAGCAGGCTACAGCAAGACTCAGAAGAGGGGGCTGGGTGACCCCACTCCTAGGACTGGCCCCTCGGGTGCTCACAGACCCCCAGTCCTTTACCTGCTCAGGGGGTGCAGCCACGAGCTCCCAGACTGCAGGCTCCCACCCACAGGGCCCTCCACCTCCTGTGCTTCCGGTAAAGCTCAGGGCTGAGCCGTCCAGCCCAGGCAAAGGATGGAGCCACGCTCTCCTATAAAAGGACATGGGGCTTCGTACTTTTGGGGTGAATCTCTGCTCTGGGCAGGGGGTACTGGGGGCAGCCCTGGAGCCTGAGGAGAGCCCTCTGGGCTTTAGAGAGGAGGGTTTCTCCGTCCAGGGAGGACCACATCCTTTGTTCTCGGAGATGGTGCTGCACCATCTCTGACCCCAGCCAGATGTTTGGAAACAGTTCTGCGCAGGAGCAGAGAGTGCCTGGTTTCCAAAGCTCCAGGTTAAAGGGAATGGACTACAAATTCCCTTCCAGATCGAAGGCACTGGGAGACAAGGAGTGGATATTCTACACCCCCTCTTCCCGTCCTCCTTTCTTTGGAGGAGCTGTAAGCTTTGGCGGCTGAGGGCTCGGGCCACGAGCCACTTCCCTCCTGGGCCAATGGCCTCCAGCCTCCTTGCTTTTCCCGTAAAGCTGCCCCTACCGGTGTGCTTTTTGTGAGGAGGCGGGATTTCTCCTCCTCCATTTAAATATTTTATTGATTTTTTTTTTTTTAACAGAGAGGAAAGGTGAGGGAGAGTTAGAAACATCGATGAGAGAGAAACATGGATCAGCTGCCTTCTGCACACCCACTACTGGGGATGTGCCCGCAACCAAGGTACATGCCCTTGACCAGAACAGAACCTGGGACCTTTCAGTACACAGGCCGACCTTCTACCCACTGAGCCAAACCGGTTTCGGCCTCCTCCTTTTAAATATGCTCCTTTTCTTGGGATCACCATCTTCCCTGTGTGCAGAGTCAGATCTCAGCTCTCTAACATCCCCACTGGAGTCTCTAAAAAATGGTTGCCAAGGCAACTTGTATGAATCAAGACCTGGTCACCACAGAGTGGGTGCACAGCTCTAGAAGTGAGGATTGCAGCACAGGGGCTGCTTCTTTCTTGGGGTGAACTGTGCACTACTCCACGAATAGATTCCGAAGGCTGTGGGGAAACACCCAAAGAGTATGGAGAGGGCAAAGAAAGTGACCCACAGATACTTGGAATCTTCAGGAAGCTTTTTCACTCACATGTCTGGTATGTGGGCTGGGGTGACGCAAAGGGTGGGCTCAGCTGTGGAAATGTTGACTGGGGCATCTGCACATGCCTCCCTGTGTGGATTGGGCTTCCTCACAAGATGGCAGCTTCAAGATGTAATTCCTACATTGGCGTCCCAATGCCAGCATTTAGCTCAGAGGCAGAAGCTGTACGGCCTTTCGTAGAGGTCCAGCCTTGGAGGTCAAATGGTGTCATTCCTGTTCTACTCTATCCATAGGAGGAGTCACAGGCCCACTCTGATGTGCAAGAAAGGGTCATAGACTGCCACTTCTGCCTGAAGACGTGTCAAAGAATTTGCACCCATGTTTTAAAACTGCCGTAGTCTCTCTAAACGAAAGTTATATTATATCCCTCCCCTAAGCAAAACATAGTCATTTCCTCCCAAGTCTTTCCCAAATAGCTTCCTATTATTATGGTTTCAGGCGCATGCTCAAAAGTCAGGGCTCTTGTTCACTAATCAAGTCCAGGTGTGAACAAAACTCCTCGGGTTTGACTCTTTGGAAAAAGGTTTTCTTGTTCTGAAGACGTAAGGAATAAAGAGACACATTGTCTTCGCCCTACACGCTCAGCATGCACGGGTGCACAAAGACAGGATTATCACGGCGAACCCTCCCATTCAAACAGGAGCAAAATGGGAGGCACACCGCCATCACCGGTTCGTAGAAAGTCTGAAGCGGGATGGGCAACTGCTGCCAGTCCCCTGGCCAGGGCTCTGCCCATTTCTTGTAAAAGACTGCTCTCTGCGCTCTGTTCTCTGTGCTCTTGGCTCTGAGTCGACATTCATCTTCCATAAGCAATGACCAATATTTGTGGCTGACTGTTTTTGGCTTGCTTCCTTTCTGTAGAAGTTCAGGAGCCCAAAACCTCTTCTAACTTCGTACTACTTTGTTCCTTTAAGGCCAAGATTATACATTCCCTTAAAATCACTGTGGGACTCAATTTGTATAAACTGAATCAGAGAAAGGCCACCCCTAAAAACAGATCCACCTGTACCTCAGGTGACATAGAAGGTCTGAGAGGCACATCTGTAAGGTCCTTAGAAAGCTGTCTGTTTGCTTGAAATGCTCTTTGAGACACTGCTTTCAGTATTTCTGAGGCCCTAGCCAGGCATTTTACAGTCACACGTTGGTTTCATCTTTCATCTTTATTCTGAGGCCCTAGTTTCTGAACCGTGACCTGGATTTGATTTTTTTAAATATTTTATTAATTTTTTACAGAGTGGAAGGGAGAGGGATAGAGTTAGAAACATCAATGAGAGAGAAACAATGATCAGCCGCCTCCTGCATGCCCCCTACTGGGGATGTGCCCACAACCAAGGTACATGCCCTTGATCAGAATGGAACCTGGGACCTTTCAGTCTGCAGGCCAACGCTCTATCCACTAAGCCAAACTGGTTTCAGCTGGATTTGATCTTTATTCTTAAGATCAAATTGCTTTGAGTCATGTTCTTATAGGAAATACTATCTTTCTATAATTTCTCTAAATTTTGCTTGAAAATTAAAACATTTTTTCAGGTCGTCTCTTTCCTGTTGCATTTTATTATAGGAAGCTAGAAGAACCCAGGTAGAACCTTCAACAGTCCCCTGCCCAGAAACCTCCTTAGCCAGCCATCAACTTTATTAGGCACTTTTCCTATTCTCCAGGTTACTGCAGGTGAGTGTTGCCAAACTTTCCATGCTGTACAACAAGAGTTCCCTTTCTTTACGCCCTAACCAATAGTCTTCTCCATGTCCATCAGGTTTCTATCTGCTATCTATTCCCCAAGTTAATAAACTTTTGGTTTTTGCTATGGCAACACTCAACTTCCAGCCACCAAAATCCCAAGTAGGCATTTTGTAGCCACACCCTTTGTTCCATCCTTCTCCAGAGGCCCTGAGTTTTATCTTTGCTCCCAAGGCCCTTTCTTGCTTTGAGAATTCATTGCTATCTGGAAAGATTATCCTAAGCTCTCCATGTATTCTCTAAATTCTACTTGAAAATTGAACAGTTAATACTTTTAGTTTATGTCTCTACACTCAATTGTTTTTATTATACCCTTACTCTTGAATAAAAACTTAGCTGGGGATAAAATCCTTGATTGTTAGTTGGAGTTATTTCCCCATTATTTTCTTGATTCTATTAATGTTGATGAGAAGTCTGCTGTTGGTCTGTTCCTTTGTAGTTATTCTGTCTTTATCCCTGAGATTCTGTAGTTATATTATGTGTCTGGGTGTTAGACATTATTTCCTCTGCTTGAAATTTGGGCTCTGCTTTCTATCTGAGGCAAGGAAAGAAGTGAGTTCCTTGAGACCTCACAGAAGGTTGGCAACAGAGCAAAAATGGGAACTGAGGCCTCTGCATTCCTCAGTAAGTGCTTTTCCACACTCCCATCTTCTTCCCACGTGAGTGTGTTCTGCTCTCTGCTCCTGTGGCTCTCTTAGATGGTGTGGAAGGGCAAGCAACCAGGGATCTCACTTACGTGATAATGTCCTTTCTTTAATTGGACGTACGTTCATTGGGGGCAGGGATTCTGTCTTCCTTTTTCTTAACTTTATTGATAAGCAGTGTCATGGAGCATGTATGCCAGCTCATTGGAGAGAGAACAGACTCTGGAGCTGGGAAGACTTGGGAATCTAAATTGCCACTGATGGTTGTGTGGTCTTGAAAAAAAATTGTTCTTACTCTTCTCATTTGTAAATTGAAAGTATCAGCATCTTCCTTGTTGGACACATGGAGATGTTTGGCAAGTGCTCGGTACAAGCCTGCTGGACAGGTGTTTGAGGCGGGTGATGGGGGACTATAAACAACTAATAGTAGAGTCCCCTGGGCACCATATGGTGTGAGGGCGGGAAGAGATTACAGATAGGAGGAGGAAATTTGTTCTTCCCTTGTCCCCTTGAACATTTGCAAACTTGAGGGCACCTCTGGGTAGGAGGCAATGTGTCAGGCTTCTGTTTGCAACACCGGGTGGATGGTGCTGTTTTTGGCTACCACATCTTGATTTTTCTGAGAGTGGAGGAGATTTATGAAGGAAGAAAGCCAGATCTCCAGTCTCTGTGAGTTCATTCCACAGCCTCCCAGTAATGTTCCTCAGAAGCCTCTGAGCAAGGGCTGAAGAAGGGGGTGAGGTTTCAGTATTTGGTTGGAGGCTGTGCGTTTGTTGGGGGGTTGACTCTCCTCCTCCAACACTAGGATGAATGTTAGTCTCCAACTGGATTTAGGTCGCTGCTATGAATAATGCTTGTTTGCTTCATAATGACTTAACAACAGGGTGATACCCAAGTGGATTTAAAAAAAACTGTTTGAATCTGTTTTCTTCAGGACAAAGTCTGTACATTAAAGGGCTATGAAAAGACAAATTAATTCACTTAAAATACAACGACTTAACCCTTTGGATGTATGTGCTTCCTGTATCTTGTTGGTCTGTCCAGTTCTTTGTAAGGCTGGTGCTGTGACCCACCTGAGGTTGGTGCCAGCGCAGCTGAAGAAAGCATGTAGCTCAAGCCAAGGAAGAAACCACATCTCGCCTTATGAAAAGTTTGGCAGGCCACGTCGTCCTCCCTCCAGCAGATTCCCCCCTAAAATGAAAGCTGTTTTAGAGGAGATGCCAGGTCCTGGGTCATGTGTTGAGAATGTTCTCTGAGCTCTATGATAACCTCCCTGGGGTCACATCTGGCCAGGAGGCCATACGCCAAGCCCTTCATATT
>JAAGEH010000045.1:113272-127481 GCA_011751065.1 Lasiurus cinereus | reverse complement strand
GGAGAGGGGGTGCAGAGGAGGCCATCAGGCTGCAGAGATGCAGAACCAACTCCGTTATGGACCTGAGTTCACGGGAATCCGGTATTCTCCCGTCCCCCCGAACCCCAATTTCACAACTGGTGGGAGGTTTTCACCGTGAGCGCATGTGGGTCTCCTGTTAACTGAGTGGCAGGGCTCTGCCCCTGGTGCCCTGGAGGACGGGGGGTGGGGAACTCAGGCAGACCAAGCCCCTGGGGGGTCCTGGGAGCCCCGGAGGAGCCCTGGGAGGAGTCAGTGGGTCAGACACCCCTGGGCTGTGAGGCTCGGCTGGGCTCAGACCACAGCCCGGGTGTCATGCAAAGCGGGAGCATGCAGGGGACAGGCAGCCTTCGCCCATGGTCCCTGTGGACTGGGGTACAGCAGCAGACACTCTGGATGGGAACCCCCTCACACACACACACCCCAACCCCCTGGGCCCAGGGAGTGTGAGCTTAAACTGGCTGGCTGGCCCGCCCGCCCGCCCGCCCGGGAGCTGTGTTATATTTCCAGGAAGAGTCCAGCTTTGGCTGATGTGCGTGTTTGTGGGTTGGTGCCACTTCCTTTCCTTTCCAGTCTTTGATGGGGGAAAGGAGACCCCGGGGCCCGGGAGCTCTCTGTGCTGTGCGGAGGCCGGAGGAGGCTGTGCGCAGGGGGCTGGCTTTTAGAGTCTCTGTGGGTTTTTAAAACCCTTGTCTGCTTCCTGGAATGTGGCTTTTACTGGTAACAAAGCGAGTGTTTCAATGTTTGGTTTCCTTTAGCAAATAAATATCTGCCCCAACAAATGTCAGAGAGAGGCTACAATAATAAACCGGAGGGCGGTGACGAATGAAGGAGGTGTCCCCCACACAGCAGAGGGCCTGGGGGGCGGGGGTGGGGGGGGAGGATTTTCCAATAGGTCCACCCCAGGACTTCTCCCAGGCCCTTGAGTTTCCTCACCTCGGAGTGTGAGCTTCTCTCTGGCCTGGGGATGGGGGGAGATGGGGAGACAGGGGGGCGGGCCCTGTGCAAAGGCCCTTGGCCTGGTGTTTCCCACCCAAACTGAGGGGCTGGGACCCCGCTCTCCAAGGGAGGCCCCGCACCTGCCAGGGCTGATGTCACATCTGTGTCTCAAAAAATGCAGGACGAGCTCCCGGGGCTGGGCTGCCCTTCTGAGACCCCATCGGGACAAGAGGTCCGGCCTGTGGACCCCACCCCCTCCCCGTTGACCCGTCACTTCCTCTGAGGGCGAGTGGCAGCCTCCGACACGCCACAGCCCCGTCGAGGAGCCGCCTAGGAAGTCTCAGAGCCGTGGGGGCCTGCGCCTGAACACGGCCCCCTGTCATGCCTCAGCGAGGGTCCCCTCCTCGGGGTCACCATCCCATGTGCAGCTGCCTGACCAGATGAAGGAGGGGGTCCGAGAAGAACCAACTTCTGGCCTGATCACAGTTACACACACGTCAGGCCCTCCCACTAACTCACACACATGCACACTCACTCACTCTCATTCATAAACACATCACAGCCTCACACTCACACACACTCACACACACTCACACACCTGCATGTACACACACATCACATCCTCACTTAGACACACTCATGCACATCACACATTCACACTCACACTCACCCATACACATCACACACACATCACATCCTCACACACATCACATACACAATCACATCCTCACTGACACACACTCATGCACATCACATCTTCACTAACATGTACTCATGCACATCACACACACATACACACACATCACACATTCACACTCACACACACATCACATCTTCACTAACATGTACTCGTGCACATCAAACACACACACTCATGCACATCACACACACCCATACCCATCACACACACACACACATCACATCCTCACTACACACACTCATACCCATCACACAAACACACACACACACTCACACACATCCTTGCCTGCACCCGCCAGCTCCCCAGCGCTGGTCCTCTGCCGCCACGAGGACGGGAGGCCAGGGTGGAACAGGTCTCGTTGGGGAAAAAATGACACAGCCCCAGGCTGCACTCGCTCCCGCGGGTTCAGGGTTCCAGCACAATAAACGCAGCAAACAATTCCAGGAGGTGGCTCCTTCCCTCCGTGCCAAGACCATATAATAGGGGATGGGAAACAGAAACCGTTCCGTGATCCCGGGCCAGCAACCACAGACAAAGGACACACGGCTGTGACCACAGCAAATGCAGCGAGAGCACGGGCCGCTCACACGCATGCCGATGCCCCGAGGCAGGGCGGCGTCCGCACTGCCCCTCGCTCCTCCCGGCAAGACACACAGCAGTGAAAACCCCTGTGTCCGCCCTGTGTGCCAGTACTGGGGGCCTGAGGCCTCCCTGGCCACGTGAGTCTCCAGAAACCTCGGGGGCTCAGGCATCATCCTGGGGGTGCGCCCGGAGGCTGGAAGGAGCCGTGTGTGAACCGCTGAGGTGGGGCAGGGAGGGGTGGTACCTACCAGGGGGTGGCACTTGAAAAGTACTAACTAGGTATTTCCTTGGGCGGAACTCCTAGGTGGGCTGTGCTGGTCCCTCTGGACCATGCCTACCATCAGTGTGTCCTGCTCTGGGCAGGGCTGGGCCCCTCAGGGTGGGCCCAGGTATGTTCTCTGGGCCCCCCCCCCAGGTGGGGGGCTGGGGTGACCTCTCTGAGGCAGCGCCATCATCATGGATTCCTCCGATTCCCCCCAAACTGCCCAGGACACTCCCACCCCCATCCCACTTAAGACTGATTCTACTCAATGCACCAAGGAGCTGGGCCCCAGGCTCTGGAACTCTGGCCCTGGCCCGACCCCCTGGATTCCACAGCTTCTCTGGTCTCAGCTCCCGAGGGCTGCAAGCCACCCACCACACAGCCCTCGAGGCCCCTCCGCAGTACCTCAGCCATTAGAAGAGACTCCCAATCTGCAGGGCTCTGCCCCAGAAATGGTCCAGGCCAGGTGGGCGACACTGAACTGAAGGGGACGGAGAGGAGCCTCGTGCCTTCTCAGACCTGCCGACCCTGACCTTCAGGGCAAGAACACTGTGGGCTGTGGACTCATGGCCAGCTTCGTCTCCTCCAATCTGCACAGTCTCTCAGCTTGTCCTTGTCTTTCATGGCCTTGACATTCTCGAAAAGTACTAGGTATCTCATAGAATGGCCCTTGATGGGTGTTTGTGCGATGATTTTTCACGATTACAGTGGGGTTTGGGGTTTTTGGAAAGATCAGCACAGAGGGAAATGTCCTTCCCAATACATCACACCAGGGAACAGGATAGCAAGGTGCTTATTATTACTGATGACGTGATCCTTGCTCACTCAGGTAAGGTAGAGGCTGTAGGCTCCTCCAACACAAAGTTACGAATTTCCCCTTTGATGCTCTTTGAGTGGAAGGGAGTCACTGTGTTCAGGTCACCCTGGAGGAGAGGACAAGAGAGCACCCTCTCCTGGAGAGGGCAGGACAAACAAACATGCTGGAACCACCACAACACTTAATATTTTGAGCTCTGCAAACATCCTTTTTCCTTTAAAGTTCCCCCACCCTCCCAAATTTTAGCATGTATCAATGGATCTTGGCTACAACAATCATTACTATAATGTCAAAATAATGATTTTTGTGTTTACCTCATTCCTTCTATATTTACTAATTGGACTTTACTGTAAGGAATCCTCTTCTTGTGCATATAATTCAATCACTATTTAAATCAATATGGACTCCTGGATATTTATTTTATTCTTAGGACTATAAGTCAATAATATTATTATATATATATGTTGTTGATCCATAACTAAGAATTTTATACCCAGCAAAAATGTCTTCAAAGATGAAAGCGAAATAAAGACATTTTCAGACAAACAAAAACAGAGAGAATTTGTGTCCAACAACCCAGCACTAGAGGGAAGTTCCAGAGGGTGTTGTTCGGATGAAAGAGGACGGTCATCTCTACCGATGGCACACAGCGGGGGAGGGCCGGGGGCAGCCCCGGGGTGGGTGCCAGTGATGTCCCTGGCGCCGAAGACATTGAGTAAGGAGGTCTGCTGGGGTTACACATGTGTGGCACTGAACTCCACGGCCACAGACAAGGCAGGAGGGGAGGGTGTTCGTTTTCCACTGCAGCATAAGAAATTACCACAAATGTAGGGCAAAAACAACCAGAATTGTTAGTCTCTCCACTCCCTAGGCCTGAGGTTGGATGCCTGGACAAGGCTCCCTGCTCGGGTCTCACACAGCCAGTCCAGGCATCAGCAGCGGCTCTGTCTGTAGGCTCAGGGCAGAATCCACAGTGGAGGCTCACTCAGGTTCCTGGGAGAATTCTGGTCTTCTGCCTTGCAGGGCTGATGCCCCCTTTCTGTGTGGCTCTCGGCTGGGCTTCTGCTCTGGAGGCTGCCACATTCCCGGTCCCTTTTCTTCCTCCCCGGCACACACACCGAGTCCTGTTGCTGCTCCGAATCCTTCTGACTGAAGCCAGAGAGAGTCTCCTTCCCCCATGGGCTCCTGCAGTTAGACTGGGCCACTGGACAGACCAGGATAATCTTTGTTTTCTATGGTCTGTACCCTAATCACACCTGTAAAGGCTCTCTGCTAAGGGACATCCCATATCACTGGTCCTGGCGATTAGGACATGGACATCTTGGGGGTGGTGGTGGTGGTGTCCATTTTATCGACCACAGGGAATAAAAGGAATTCAAAGGTTCAAAGGCCCTGCCATTTTCCAAGAAGAGATAAAAGCACACATTTTATTAGACTCAGCATTCAAAGATGAATATTGTAATTTCTAAAGTCATCCCTAGTTGAAGAATAAACATGTATAACAAGCAAGCTAATAGAGGGAGAATATGGAATAATTAAAAAGATAGTTGAGCCCTACTGGATTTGGTTCAGTGGACAGAGCGTCGGCCTGCAGACCAAAGGGTCCCAGATCCAATTCCAGTCAAGGGCATGTACCTCAGATATAAGCTCCTCCCTGGCCCAGACCCTGGTCAGGGCCCATGCAGGAGGCAACCAATCGATGTGTTTCACTCACATCGAAGTTTCTCTCTGTCTTCTCCTCTCTCTTCCTAAAAATTCAATAGAGAAACATCCTCGGGTGAGGATTAAGAAGAAAAGGTAGTTGATAAAATTAAAAAGAGGAGAATTGAGGAGACAAGAAGGAGCAGAGAATAGGGGGGCATAGAGCAGAGGCAGGGAACATCCGGCCCTCAGGCTGTGTCATTGGTCTGGCCCTGGCAAAGCAACTGCAGGTGTGACTCGAAATTCAATCAATCTAAGAGCTGATTTCCACAGCAGCATCGTTTTTAATATTGCTAATTTTGTGTGGCCTGCAAGTGATGTCATAAATAACCCAAATGGCCCTTGCCAGAAAAAAGGTTCCCCACCTTGGCATGAGGACATGAATTGTAAGATGAGGGCTATATTGGAAGTTATATTGATGGCTAAGGAACGAAACCCTTTCAAACACTGTCAGACTGTATTAAAAATAAAACAAATCCAATAATATTCAGCTTGTAGGGAAAACTTCCTAAAAACACACAGAAAGGAAAGTAAGAGAAGCAAAAACATGCCATTTAAACCTGAATCGAAAGGAAGCTGGTGCAGCCACAGGAGCAACGAGGACGGAGCATGAGTGACCTCAATGCAGGAGGCAGGCAGGTCTTTTCAACAAAGGAGGGAGTTGGTTGGATTTCTCTCCAGGAGAATGGATGACAAAGATGTGGTACATACCGTATTTTTCTGTGTATAAGACCCCCTTTCCCCACTTTTCCACCCCCAAATTCAGAAATCAGTATTTTAAACATTTTGCTGGTTTCCCTCTTCAGGCCTTCTTCCTCTTCTTCTTCTTCTTCCTCTTCTTCTTCTTCTTCCTCTTCTTCTTCCTCTTCTTCTTCTTCTTCTTCTTCTTCTTCTTCTTCTTCTTCTTCTTCTCCTCCTTTGGCATCTTAAGGAGTTGTTCTTCCTGTTTTCTCCACTGTGTGATCATACACTCAGTGGGAGGAGGTCCAAATTGTCTCTCTGCAGCTCTATTCCCATGCTCTTTTGCATAGCTGATCACATTCAGCTTGAATTTTGCAGAGTAAGACAGTCGCTTATTGGTATTTATCTTTTATTTTATTTATTTTTATTTTTTTATTTTTTTATATCTTTATGGGCTCAGAACACTCAGGGCCCTATTGCATCTGCCCATTCTCCACCTCCACCTCCATCTGCACCTCCACCTTCACCTCCAATTACGGCATCAGCTGACATCAGTAACAATAAGGCTCATGATTGGAGGAAGCCTGTTTGACAAGGTATGTGCAGCTACGCACCCACACACCTCCCTCCTCAGCTGACTTCTGGGTATAAGACACCCCTCGGATTTTCAGTCTAATGATTTTAGAAACAAGTAGCTTCTTATACATGGAAAAAATATGGTATATGCAGTGGAATATTACTCAGCCCTAAAAAGAATAAAATCTTGCCATTTGAGAGAACATGTTTGGACCTAGAGGGTGTTATGCTAAGACAGAGAAATATAAATGACATATAATTTCACTTATATGTGGAATCTTAAAAAAACCACATAAAATAAATGAAGAAACTAAACATTTAAAAATATTTTTTCCCATGGATTTTTGGGAGAGTGGAAGAGAGGGAGGAGGGGGAGGAAAGAGAGAGAGGAAGAAAGAGAGAGAAACATTGATGTGAGGAAAACACATTGATGAATTGCCTCCTGCATGCACCCTGACTGGGGCTGGGAATCGAACCTACAACTCAGATACATGCCCTTGACTGGGGGTTGAATCTGTGACCCTTCCGTGTACGGATCAGCATTTTAACCACTTAGCAACACCAGCCAGGGCTAAGACAAATTTTAAAAATATATATATATGTTTTTATTGATTTCACAGAGGAAGTGAGAGGGAAAGAGATATAGAAACATCAATGATGGGAGAGAATCATCGTTCAGTTGCCTCCTGCAGACACCCTACTGGAGACTGAGCCAGAAACCCAGGCACATGCCCTGACCTCGAATCAAACTATGACCTCCTGGTTCATGGGTCGACACTTAACCACTGAGCTGCCGCTGGCTGGGCTAAACCAAATATCTTGTTAGTTGCCAGAGGGGAGGGGAGTTGGGGCACTGGGTGAAAAAGGGGTTAGAAAGTGCAAATTTGTAGTTACAAAATAGTCACAGGGGTGTGGCGTACAGCAGAGGGATGTAGTCCATAACATTGTGATACCTGTGCGTGGTGCCCGATGGACACGAGACTGATGGGGTGACCCCTTTGTAAGGCGTGTCCGTGTCTCATCATGACGTTGCACACCTGAGACCCACATAATACTGCCTGTGAACTGCAATGAGAAAAAGTGTAGAGATATCTCCCCAGGAAGAAAAGCAATCTCAGCTTCATCTCACCCGGTCCGTGAGGACTGACAGGTTGGCGACCGCTGGCCTCAGACACCAGTGCCAGAGAGATTGCTGCTCTCAGGTGAAAGGTGAATCCGCCATCAGGGAAGGTACAGCTGTAACCTAAACGACCAGCGAAGTGCGTGTCCTAAAGACAGTGGGAAGCTGGGGCTTCGGAGCAAAAATGTCAGTCAGCGAGAGAGCAGGTGCCGTCAGGGTTTTGTCTGGAGAATGATAAAGAACTCTCACAGCCCTAACTGGTTTGGCTCCGTGGATGGAGCATTGGCCTGCAGACTGAAGGGTCCCGGGTTCAGTTCTGGTCAAGGGCATGTACCGTGGTTGCGGGCACATCCTCAGTGGGGGGCGTGCAGGAGGCAGCTGATCAGTGTTTCTCTCTCATCGATGTTTCTAGCTCTCTATTCCTCTCCCTTCCTCTCTGTAAAAAAAAAAAATCAATAAAATATACTTTAAAAAAAAAAAGAACTCTCACAAATCCAGAACCATGGAGCGCACGACTCTCTGGACACATGGGCATACACTCAGCCACCTCCCCGGGGAGGACGTCCAGTGGACATGTGAATGTAGGCCAATCCTTACTCTATGGGCAATGAGATGCTGCCCACCGCAGTGGCTAAAACTGGAGACTGACCGATCCAGCTGTGGGCAAGGACAGGGGCAGCTGGTGGGTAAGCAGGTGGTGACAGCCACTCCGGAAAACCGCCCGTCACTGCTCGCTGAAGCTTAACCTTTTTTTTCTTTTTTAAAAAAATATATTTTATTGAATTTTTACAGAGAGGAAGGGAGAGAGATAGAAAGTCAGAAACATCGATGAGAGAGAGACATCGATCAGCCGCCTCCTGCACGCCCCACTGTGGAGATGTGCCCGTAAGCAAGGTACATGCCCCCAACTGGAATTGAATCTGGACCTTTCAGTCCGCAGGCCAACGCTCTATCCACTGAGCCAAACCGGTCTCGGCTCTTTTTTCTTTTCTAAAAATATATTTTATTAATTTTTTACAGTGAGGAAGGGAGAGTGATAGTTAGAAACAGCAATGAGAGAGAGAGACATTGATCAGCTGCCTCCTGCACACCTCTTACTGGGGATGTGCCCGCAATCAAGGTACATGCCCCTGACTGGAATCAAACCTGGGACCCCTCAGTCCGCAGGTCGATGCTCTATCCACTGAGCCACACCAGTTTCGGCGAAGCTTAACCTTTTCACAGCCTGTGACCCAGCACCTCCGCTCCCCTATGTGCCCCACAGAAGTACCTGCTCACGCCCACCCGAAGGCATGCACAGGGCTCTCCCTAGCAGAATGTTCTGGTGCCCGGAGTCGGAACGAAGGCGGGTTGAAGGGATGGTTTTGGCATTTTGACACCATGTAGCCATGAAACCAAGTCCTGCTGCACGCAGCAAAGAGGCACACCTCACGGACAGACGCACAGATGGCTGGGAAGAGCTGGGGTGAGGAGGTGTCTGTGTGGTGGTGGGGGCGCCATGGGAATCTGGGTGGGAGGGCCCTGAGATGCTCCATGGGCCCCTCGCTCCCTCCCCGGTCCTGCCAGGCCCTGAGCAGAGCTCCACCTATGTGATGACTGCCCGGCCTGTTCCCTCGACGGACAGGGAGCTCCTGGGTGCGGAGACAGCGAGAGCCGGTCCGCACGGTGCCAGGCACGGAGCAGCGCCGGGCCAGGACTCCCCGAGCGAATTAAAACAGGAAGATGGGGCCCGTTTCTCAGCGCTGGCGCGTGACTCAGGGATTCTGCTGACTCACTGGTTCCTCTGGGTTTGGATGTTTCTGGATTGTATGTCCTGCACAGATGGAAATCTCTTGGCCTCTGGACCTGAAACAGTGGATGTTTGGTAAATGCATCCAGAAGCCAGCAGCCAGACCGTGAGTCACACAGGCCCTGGGAGCGCTGATGGGGTAAACAGCCTTCAACAACTCCTGCTCTTTTAGGACCAGAGGAAGTGGGAGCGGGAGCGTGGACAGGGAGGTGGAGGCCGGCCAGCGTCTGCACAGCCAGGAGCCCGCGATACCGGCACCTCCCTGGGAGACGGGCCGATAAAGTCACCCCGTCAGCATTTCCACCAACAATCAAAGAGATGCGTCTGGGCTACCCATTCTCGGGGAAGGAGAGCTTGGTCCGGACCTTCAGGGTGGGGGGCGGGGGGGGGCCGGGGAGATGGGAGAGCAGGAGGGGCTGGCCCGCTGCAGAGCCTCCTTCCTCCCAGTGAAGAGCCTCCTCCCTCAGGCCCAGGGCGGATGAAGTGTCAGCAGGGATCTCAGACGTGTTAGCAGCACGTTCAGAGAACGCTGGAAAGACAGAAGGGAGGAGTCAAAGTCTGACTTTCTTCCCCACCGCAGGTCCTCGGGGTACCGGCCGTCTAGGGCCCTCAGGGGGTGGGGAAAGCGGAAGGAGGAAGGCGCTGCAGAGCGGGCTGGGGGTCAGGAAGGAAGGCCAGTGCCCTGGGCAGCGCTCCAGGCTCAGAGCCACTTCAGCGGTGGCGTCAGGGGGCCTGGGAATGGGAGCGGCCTCGGAGGCGATGGGGCCAGCCGCAGGCCCTTCTGCACTGGGTGGGGGCGGTGCCCAGATGGCTGCGTCATCCCAGCCTCGGAGATGGAGAACCAGCCTGGCTCTCTGCCCACATCCCAGGTCCGTGGGATTCCCAGGCCCACCCGAGGCATCTCCACTCTATTCTCACTGCACGTCCGGCCCAAGGTCGGGGCTTGGTGCCGTCCCCCCAGGGCCAGCTCTATCCGGACTTCTGGGCCAGTGGCCAAGACACCTGGCCTGGCCAGCGTTCGGCCTCAGCCACTCAATCCGGACCACATGCATGAGCATGTGCATGCATGAGCATGTGCATACATGGTGGGCATGCATGTGAACATGCGCGTGCATATGTGTGTGCATGCATGAGGCTGGTGACACCCTCCATCTGCTCCTCCCGCCCTTGAAGACGCCCCACTCCATCTTTTCTCCCTTAGGTCCCTTGGTAACCAGAGAGCTGAGGAAGTCGGGGCGAGCATTCCTGACAGGGCCCCTGAGGAGGGCGGGGCCAGGCCGTGCGGAGGTGTTGTGTTGATGGGGCTGAGAGGCAGCTGGCCGGCCTCACACGGAGCTCCCCCAGGTGACCAGAGCGTCCTGACTGTCCACCCACCGTGGGGACAGCTAGTCTCCACTGCTGACCCACAGCGTGTGGAAAGAGCACTTGGACAGAAAAGCCAAAGTCCACGCACATCCTTAAAAAGAAGTCCAGGCCCTTCGTGACGGCAACCCTGGGGTGCCGTGGCCTGCCACCTGGGCTCAGTGTGCGAGCCAAGCAGGCCGGGGTGGGCCAGGCCCAGCCTCGGACCACGGGACGCTGTGTGTGGCCTTCCATCAGCTGGGGTGCTCCTGACCGCCAGGACCCCATGCAGCCCACGCCAGGGCCAGCTCCGAAAAGGCAGCCTGCAGGGGGAAGGGCTGGCTGGGGAGACACGCCAGGAGGGGAGGAGAGGGTGACAAAGGGCTATTTGCAAGGACCGTTTGTGGCAGCCTTGGGGCGAGGCTGCGAGAAGTGACTGAACCACGCAGGCGGACTCCTTGCTCCCTCTCTTCTTCCACCGCCCACTCCCACCGGGACTGTCCCGGGGAAACGGAATTAAAAGCACATCTCTGTTCAACCCAGAAAACCTCCCCGTCAAGGTAGAAGAGAGCTGGCCATTGTGGCTCAGTGACAGTGCCAATCTGTGAGCGAGGAGGCCATGATTTGATTCCTGGTCAGGGCACATGTAGGTTCCCTCCCCAGGAGAAGGCATGCAGGAGGCAGCCAATCAATGATTCTCTCTTCTCTCTCATCACGGACGTTTCTCTCTCTCTACCGCTCCCTTCCTCTCTGAAATATGAATACACACACACACACACACACACACACACACACACACATATATATATTCACCCCTGGGCACACCAGGAATCCAATCTGAGCACCTGCTGGGTAGTTCCCTGCACTGGCCTGAGTACTGCTTGGAGGTCAGAGGTCTGTGGCTCATGGACCCCCCGTTACTATGTTCTCAGGTGGTGAGTGTTTACCTACTGTTTAATATATATATGTGTGTGTGTGTGTGTGTGTGTGTGTGTGTACATATATATATGGTAGAAGAAAAGAAAAGAAAAAATATGTATATTTAAAGGCAGAAGAGAAAGAACACAGTTCTAGTACTTGAATAAGCATTAAACCATCATGGGGGTGCTCATCACAGGCAAGGGCCTGCCGCAGCTGGAGAGATAGAGGAATCCCGACTTTTAAATGGGTTTTGCAGTTCGGAGTCAGGTGACACAGGAGGGCCGCCCCTCCCAGGAAATCAGGAGGTCCCCCTTCCTGGGCGATTACCGTTCAAAGAGCTGGCTGCCCGCCTTGAGGAAGCGTCCCTGAGCCTGGGACCCGCCAGGGGCTTACGGAGCCATTAAGAAGATTTGCGCACAAAACAGGAGGTGGAAGTCCTCTTAATTTTCTGCGGGAGGAAATGTGCGCTCCCCACTGGTGGCTCTCAGCTGGGCCCGGGCCAGGTGGAAGGTGGGAGCTGGGAGCTGGTGGGGAAATGTTGAAGGATGAGCAGAGGAAAGGGGGCGGAGCCGGCGGGAGAGGGGCACAGCTGGCTGCTGTGGGAACCCCAGCCCCTAGAGGACGGAGTCAGGTGCCCTATTCTCCCCCTCCCCCCACCCCCACCCCCATTTTTGTGAGAAGGTCGACATAGAACTCCTCTGCAGCCGGCCGCTGTCCAACTGCTTTCCAGCCGATGCTCTCTGGCAGGAAATAAGACTAATGAGGCTGCTTGGCACAGACCAACGTTAACGACACGCCACGAACTCCGTCTCCCCACATCGCAGCCCTGGGTGTGGAGAGCTGTCATCGAACCACCGGACGGGGACGCAGCCAGCCTGATCCCCCCGGGAGGGGCCTGTGGACGAGGGTCCGTGGGGAAAGGGCCGGTTTACACACCCACACTCCCGGCTTGGTTGACTCTTGCCCTGGAAAAAGGTCCAAACTGAACTTCCAGGCGCAAGGCATCATGTGCTTTGGTTCTGTGCGTCAGGACAACCTTGCAGACAGCCCTGGGGACTGGTCCCCTTATTACCACATCGATTGGCAGGACACCCTGCCAGCCCAGCTTGGGGGGCCACTACACTGATTTTTTTTTTTTAAGAAAAGAGAAGACTTGTGAGGTTTCTTGGAGTGTAAAGGCACATGAACTCCAAGTGGGCATCTTGGAGCTGAAAGAGGGCCAGGAGGTGGCGTCCTGTGGGAGGGAAATCCGTCATTTGCCCTCTTACAGGCAGTGGCCGGAGCCTGTGAATTAAACTGAATTAAACTGAACTAAAGCCAGATTAACAGGAGAAAGGGTTTATTGCATATGCATGTGGGGGCCTCACAGAAAGGAAGCGAGAATTCCAAAGAGATGGCTACACCCCATTTTCACACGGCGGGAGGGTGGGGGGACTCCTGGAGAAGAGACTGGCAGGGGGAGCGGGGTTGGGGTGGGGTGGGTAATGCATGGGAAGGTGCCTGGGAAACGTGCGGTCAATAGGAGCTGCCTGTTCATCTCCTGGGGACACCTGCACAGGTGGGGTCTGTCTTTACCCAGGAAGGCCTGGGCCCTGCTCTTAGGCGGGAGGGGAGGAGGGGGGTGCGAATGTGTGGGCTTAATTGCCTTCAGCTCAGCATAACCCTTCTGCCAAAGTGACATGTTTGGGGCTGGCATGTTCTGATCCTCTTTAATCCAAAACCAGATCAGGGGGTTTAAGGAAAAATACGTTTAAAGACACCCTGATGAGCAACACTGAGCAACTGCCCTGGCTCAGCAATGTCTCCCACTGAGAAACCACTGCGCCGGCCCACCCTGCAGGCTGTGGCCGCTGGCTCCCAGCAGCGGGACAGACCAGCTGGGCTGCTCCCACTGACCTAGTCCCAGAGCGCACTCACCGTCCTTGTCCTCACACAGAGGAGTCCCCTGCGAGTCCCTCCTCTGTCCCTAAAGCTTGGCCCTCCCCCACTGCAGGACCAGAATCTGGAGGCTCCCACAGCCACCCCTGAAGTGCAGGAGGATTCCTGTGGCCCACAGTGGGGAGTCACAGGACCCTCCAAGCAGCACCTGGTGGCCCCGCCCTGCCACCTTCTCCCTCACCACCCTCGCACCTGGTCGGGCTGCACTACGCTGGGCAGTGCGATTGGCCACCTCGTGCCTCCTCAAGCCTGATCGGTGGGGGCCTGGTGGCGTCAGACATGAAGCCTGCTGGGAACACAGGACCAGGTCACCGCTCCACTCCGCTTTGCTGGCCGATTCAGCCTCTGGGCACAATTGCCCCATCGTCCAGCCGGAGCAGCTGGACCCTGGTGCCCACCACGGGTCCCCGAGAGCCTCCTGTGCTCCTCAGTGGGCACCCGACCTTGGAAGCGCAGAACTCTGACCTCCTACCAGCGGCGGGCTCCTGGCCCCAAGTGGAGAGTGAGGCCCATCTTGGCAGTGGCCTCCCTCTCAACCGGAGGCTTTAGTGCCCGGGCCCCTCACCCCTGGGCACACCAGGAACCCAATCCGAGCACCTGCTGGGACGTTCCCTGCACTGGCTTGAGGTCAGAGGTCTCCTGTGGCTCAAGGACACACTGTTACTATGTTCTCCAGATGGTGAGTGTTTACCTACCTATGTACACATGTGCATTCCTCCGTACACATGTGCATTCCTCCCTACACATGTGCATTTCTCCCTACACATGTGAATTCCTACCTGCACATGTCCATTCCTACCTACACATGTTTATTTCTCCCTACA
>JAAGEH010000045.1:78158-104826 GCA_011751065.1 Lasiurus cinereus | reverse complement strand
CTCCGCACAGGGACATCTACGCCCACCGCTCCGCACAGGGACATCTATGCCCACCGCTCCACATAGGGACATCTCCACCAACCTCTCCATATGGGGACATCTACCCCCACCGCTCCACACAGGGACATCTACCCCCACCGCTCCGCACAGGGACATCTACGTCCACTGCTCCGCATAGAGACATCCACGTCCACCGCTCCGCATAGGGACATCTAAGTGATCTCAGCACAGGGATAGGTGGCCTCCCAGGGAGCCCGGGGAGGACCCCATGCCCGCCCCTCAGCCCTGAGGAGGTGGGGCTTGGTGGGTCTCTGGGGCCCCACGCTGGGCATCCAGGAGTTAGGCCCGCCTCCAGGGCTTGAGGTCAGGCCCTGCCTCAGACCTTCAGGTCAAAAACCTGAAACTTTAACAAAGACACCCCCCCAACCCCCCGGCCTGTGCCTTTGGAGGGCATCAAGTGTCCTCTGGGCAGCCTCCAATCTGCGACCTGTCATGGTTTCCTGACCAATTGCCCCGAGGACAAGGAATCGGCTTGCCTCCCTCGGAGGCACCAAGATGAGAAGGCTTCGTGGTTTGTTTGCTCTCTAAAGCTCTCTTTATTGATTTCAGGGAGAAAGAGAGAGGGAGAGAGAAATATCAATGAAGAGAGGGAAACACTGATTAGCTGCCTCCTGCACGTCGCCCATGTGGGGCCGAGCCTGCCACCAGGGCAGGCGCCCTGACCGGGAATCAAACCGTGCGCACCTGGTTCACGCTCCATCCCGAGCCACACCTGCCGGGCGGTCTTGTGGCTTTCACACCTGGGAGGGAACCGGGCGGTCTCCCCGTGTTTGCACTGCGCGGAAAAAGGCGCGCTCCCGGCCACAGGTATGTCTGGAAACGCGTAGCCTGCACAGGCCGAGGCGGAACCTGCCAGGAATGCTCCCCAGGACGGGATGGGAGGCGGGCCTGCCCTCTCCCCAGAGGCGGCAGGAGCCTTAGAGCTGAGCTCACCACCCTCCTGGCAGACCTGGGCCAGCCCGCGTCCAACCGCCAGCCCCAACCTGCCAGCCCCAGGCGCCAGTCTCCTGGAATCCTGCACCCGGTAACCCTGGGTGACACGTCCCGGGACAGCCTCCTGCCCCTGGGGAGCCAGGAGCACCCGGCCCAGTGGCTGAGGAGGAGAAAGGTGATGCCAGGTGATGTAAGGGGGCAGCTTACAGCAGGAGATAGCCAGTGGACCGCTGGTGCGTGAGGTCTCCCCAAAGCCGGCTCAGCCCTGGCAGGAACGTTTCGTGGTGGGTTGCGTTGCATCTGCCCCCAAAGATGTGCCGAAGCCCCTGTGCCCCCTGTGAATGGGCACCCCCTGAGCCCCGAGCCTGCAGATGTAACCACGCTGGGGGTGACCCCTGGCGGGTGGCAAGCAGGGCCCATGGAGCTGTGTCTGTTCCTTCTCCCTTTGGTTACGATATAAAAGACTTTACAGTAATTGCTCTGACTTTTCTGATTCATCAGCCCGTTCTTCTCAGCCCCCCTGAACTGCTCACAGGCCCAGACACCCCACTGGATGTGCACAGAATGAACGCCCCATCTTTCCCCAGATCCTCTCCAGGGAGGGTCCTGAACTTCCACAGGCCAGACCTGGAGTGCGAGGCATGGCGCGAGGACACACCGGGAGCCTCCGGGCCCTTCCTGTTTCTCCCGAAGGACCCACTTCTGTCCCCAGACACTTCCTCCCACCTCAGGACAGTTCCTAGTTCCCGCTCCCCCACTTCCTCTTGCTTTAGCCCAGCCCCTGCCCCAAGGTCCCACCTGAACATTCTCATGCTGACCCCTCACCTAGCCCACCCCCATCCACCTCCATCTCCCACAGTGCCCCAGAGAGCACCCCTCATGGTCTAATTGAGTAACTCCCTGGGCCTCTCAATCAGGTAGCGTCCACCCCGTCTATGCGGCATGTTGGAGAGGACATGTGCTCCCCTCCCCTACCCATCCCCACTCATGGAATGCCAGGTGAAAATGGTGGGGCAGAGCCCAAATATGGCTTTGAACTCCTACATCTTCCTACATCATTGCACCTCAATGGGGAGGATTCATTTTCCTCCAGGCAGTCAGGGAAGAAGAGACATGTAAATCGGGCTTTGAAGGTTGAAACTTATTTTATTTTTTATATCTTTTTATTGATTTCAGAGAGGAAGGGAGAGGGAGAGATAGAAACATCAATGATGAGAGAGAATCATTGATTGGCTGCCTCCTGCACGCTCCCTACTGATGATGGACCCTGTAACCCTTTGATCAGAATCAAACCCGGGACCCTTCAGCTGCAGGCCGACACACTATCCACTGAGTCAAACCAGCTAGGGCAGTGGTCGGCGCACTCGTTAGTCAACAGAGCCAAATATCAACAGGACAACGATGGAAATGTCTTTGGAGAGCCAAATTTTTTAAACTTAAACTTCTTCTAACGCC
This sequence comes from Lasiurus cinereus, assembly GCA_011751065.1. Taxonomy (NCBI): domain Eukaryota; kingdom Metazoa; phylum Chordata; class Mammalia; order Chiroptera; family Vespertilionidae; genus Lasiurus; species Lasiurus cinereus. The sequence goes on along the minus strand of JAAGEH010000045.1, from coordinate 102,378 downwards.
ACTTCTTCAAAATAGACTCACCCAGGCCATGGTATTTTGTGGAAGAGCCACACTCAAGGGGTCAAAGAGCTGCATGTGGCTCTCGAGCCACAGTTTGCTGACCAATGAGCTAGGGCAGACAAACTTGTTTTGCCAAGCCGAAAAGTGTAAGGAAGCCCTCTTGAACAGCATCCACACATCCTTCAGCCAACTATTGCTGGGAAGGCGGAGGGTGGGGGGAGGAAAAAAGAAAAGGGGGGCAAGCAGGCCCAGCTGGGGCCTCGGTGCCCAGACAGATGTGGGACTGTCCCGTAGCACTGGGAGTCATCAGAGATGACTAAGAGAGGACGTGACCTGCATTTAGACCAGTGTGGGTGGTGGGCCAGGGTTCTGGGGTCCCAGGGCCCTGAACATGGCAGCTGTGACATTTCTGAGCAGAACTGATGGGACCAGGTGTGGCCAGTGCATCAGGTGCTAGTGACCTGGGCATGATGAGCGGCCCGCCTGCTGATGGTTAGCCCTGCATTTATTGCCAAGTGAGCATGTTCCTTGAAGAAAAATTGGAAATGTAACTGGGAAGTTAAAGAGGTGCAGGAGCAAGAAATCGAAGCCCTGACCGCCCCCCACCGCCCACTTGCAGGGGGGTGCAGGGATGGGGGAAGGTGGCAGGGGTGTGGGCCGCCTCTGACCTCTTCCCGCAGGTTCTCTGAGCCATCCGTGCACGTGTTCTGTCCAAGGCCCCCACGCACAGACGGGCTGTGAGTCTGTGCAGAGTCAGACAGGCTCGGCCGCCGCGCTGGGCTCTGAGGAAGGGGGCGGGCAGGCGACCTCCGGTGGTGACTCCGGGAGGCCCCCTGGCCTGCCCTGGGTCCTGAGAGAAGCGCCCTGTCCTCCCAGACCCCATGGGGCTGGCTGAAGGGGGGGGTCTTCCTGGGTCCCCGCCGGAGAACAAAGTCCCTTGTGTGCCCTTCTGGGGCCGAGGCCCCGTGGAGGACAGAGCCCCTTTCAACACCAGCCCAGCCCTTCCAAGTTCAAGGCCACTGTGGCCTCCTGGCTCCTGGGGGCAGCTGACGTGGTGACCACAACACAATCACTCAAAAATAGCCCGAAAGGACAGCCGTGACCAGTGGCCATCTTAGGACATGGCCTCTGCTTTATCTAATCTCAGCTTTGCCTCCAGCTACCCATGCTCCATCCTCCCCCTCTGCTCACTCTCGCCTTCTTCCTCCCTCTACACCAATCTACCAGCATTCCCTGGGTGAAAGTCTCCCAAATCTTTCCAGAGTCTGACTGTCCCACCCCCACCCCCATCCCCACTGCCCAGGTCCAGGCCCCCAGGACCTCTCCTCTGAGCCAGCACTGGCTTCATGCTCACCCTTCCCCTGCTCGTCTGTTTCCCCACGGGGCAGCCCATGAGCCTTTCTTTAGAGCTGGTAAGACAGAGAACCGGTTAAGGCAGGACATCTCAGCTCTGCTCAAAGCCCCCCACGGTCCCCTCCCCTCAGCGGGAACCGCCAGGATCTGTGCCTTTCCTGGCCAGTGCGAGCTGTGACCCAAAGGGAGGCTGCTCCCCGCTCATCCATCCAGTGTCTGCCCCCCGCCCCCTCCCAGGTCACCTTATCGGGGAGTCCCTGCGTAGGAAGGTGCCCAACTCCACGCCCTCCCCCACCAGTTCCTCCCTGTCACCTGGGACGGCCTGACCCCTGCATGCGGGTCCCTGTCCCCTGCCTCTCCGCCCGCCCGGGCAAGGTCAGCTTGCAGGAGGTCAGGGCTCCGTGGTGGTGGTGAAGCAGTGAGAGCAGGTCTGGGAGGGAACCCGCAGCCCGGGCCTGTGCCCTGACCAGGAACCAAACTGGGATCTCCTGGTGCCTGGGTCGATGCTCAACCACTGAGCCGCGCCAGCCAGACCCAAGAGTCACCATTTACTGGGGAGCCAGCACTGGACATGGCAAAGGTGCTGATTGAAAGCGGCTTGGCTCAGCCTGCGGACTGAAGGGTCCCGGGGTTCGATTCCAGCCAAGGGCACATGCCTGGGTTGCGGGCCCCATCTCCAGTGGGGAGCATGCAGGAGGCAGCCAATCAATCTCTCATCATTGATGTTTCTATCTCTCCTTCTCCCTTCCTCTCTGAAATCAATAAAGGAATATATTAAAAATAAAAATTTAAAAAAATAAAAATAAAAAAAGTGAGGGGACATTAGCAGAAGGTGAGTAAAGGGGTGGAGCCTGTTTTGGATGAGTGGAGGGTAGGAGGGCAGGGAGGCCCTGGCAAGGATGGAGGAAACAGACCTGGAAACCTCAGTGTCCCGGAGACTGGCCGGATGGGGTGGGAGACACGAGGGTCCAGCACCAGGGCCCAGCGCATGGTCAGGGAGAGAATGAGTGGATCTTCCTACAAAGAGCAGGTAAGAAGGCTCCGCACCCCAAGGGCCCCGCCAACCCGGCCTCCGGGGAATGAAGCTGGGGCAGCCGCAATGCAGAGACAGAGATGACTGAATACTCCTGAGGGTACCCAGGGCCCTGTCAGCACCCCCTCAGCTGGCTTGGGGGTCCTCCAGGGCAGTAACTCAGGACCTCGGCTTGCAGGTGACCTCTCTGACGTGGGGGCTGGGCTGGCCGATGCTCAGGGACCGCCCCTCCTGTGTCTTCCCTCTGGCCGTCCAGAAAGAAGTGGCCATGGGCCAGGCCGGCCTCTAGCCTCTCCCCAACCTGCCCCGGCTGCTGCTGGTATCTGGGCTGGGCACTGCCACCTGCAGGACTGTAGACCGGACGCTGCCACCTGGAGCCACAGCCGTGGGCTTCCTGAGATGCAGGCTGTGGCCTGTCCGATCCGTTACAGACACGACAGGCAAGAATGCGCAGCAGATGAAAGGGTATCTCAAAGGCCGGGACCTTTGGAACATTATTTATTGAGCCGAGGGGTTTGACACGGAAGGCCCAGGACAGGAGGGTGAGGCACGTAGGAGGAGGGGCCGCCAGAGTCCCCAGGCCCCGTGGGCCAGTCAGGCCAGCAGGTGCGGGAAGCCAGTGCGTGCAGTCACAGCAAAGACGGCACCACGGCGCTCACGCACTCACTCGTGAGGTTTGCAGAGCCTCTACTGTGGCCTCTGACCTGGCCCTGGGGAGGGCTGGAGCGAGGCAGACACGGTCCCCACCACCCGAGCACTGGTTCCACAGGGAGCGAACAATGAGGGGCTCATCGTAAGCGGGTGACGCCTGTCGTGTGTTCAAGGTGACAGGTGCTGTAGAGAAGAAAATCGCAGAGAGGGGATCAGTGTGCAGGGCCCCATTAAATCAGGATGGGCCTCATCCGAGGGTACGAGTTGAGCAGGAGGGAGCCAAAGAGGCACCTAGAGGGAAAGCATCCCCGCAGAGGTACCGCTGGGCGAAGGCGGGAGGATGGCCACTGAGGGAGCATCGAGGGAGCAGGCTGGGTGAGCAGTGAGTGAGGGGGCCGGGGAGGGGGTCAGCTCTGCAGGTGGGACATAAATGAGGACAGAGAGCAGGACCCCAGGGCGCTTGGGGGAAACTCCAGGTGTGCTGCAGGGTTCCAGGTGTCCCCAAGAGTCACCATTCACTGGGGACCCTGCTCTGGTGCTGACTGAGAGTGGACTTCAGCAGAAGGCGAGCGAGGACAGGCCTGTACAAGGGGGCTGGGCAGGCAGGTGCCCCGCTGAGTCTTGAGGGCAGAGCCTGGCCAGAAAGCGGAGCAGGTGCCGCGTGGTCCAGCGGCCGCGTTTCTGGTGGTCCTGGGATGCCCTGTGACCAGCTGGGCCCCACCGGGCTCAGCCTAGAATTGAGGGCGGGTCCTTTTCATAGTGACAAAGAGTGGGGAGGGAGGACCCCAACTCTCCCCTGTCACTGACTGTGTCCTGGGGACTCGCTAGCAATTCCTGCCTCTGTTAGTCCTTGTGAAAACACTTAGGAGGCACCTGACTCTCCCTTCATAGAAGGTAAGGTCTAGTCTGGTCAAGTCATACCCCTGGACAGCGAGCACAGCCGGCTGCCCCTCGGCTACCGAAGGACCCTGCTGGGTGACGTGGGATGGCTGGTGTGTGGAGCTGAGGGTTTGAACATAGCCCGCTGTGAGGGTTTGAACATAGCCCGCCTGGTCCTTCATTTACTCGCTCCACCCGGTGCCCTCCGTTCCAGGCCCAGTGCCAGGGGCCAGGGGTTTGACTCTAACCCCCTCGGGAAAGAGGATTAAAATCTGCTCCTGGTTTTACCTCTTCTTCTGCAAAGAACAGAAATGATGGGGCGGCTGGGTACAGGTGCGTGTCTTCCTGGGGACAAAGCTGGATGGAGCCGGGTCCACCTCGGGGCCCGGGCCACCGGGCGAGGAGGAAGCCTGGCCCGTTAGTCGCAGGAAACGCTTCGGTGAGCTCACCCATTGTCTCCCCTTTGGAGAGACGGCGTTGTTCTATTTATTTATTTATTTTTCAAGCCGCTAAAATGCCTGTATTATTTGGGCCCAACCCAGGTGTTCCGGTAAAAGCCTCTAAAAATAAGCCAAACCACTGGCTCCCACGGCGCCGCCTCTCCGTGCCATGACTCAGCCAGGACCGGGCGCTTTATCATATAAGGATGTGGAAGGCCGGCGCGCAGCTCTGCTCCCCACGTCTGTCCCAAGTCCCCCCAAGGCCAGGAGGTCAGTGAAGTCATGGAAGTCTCAGGAGAACGTCCTGGGGGACAGGAGAGAGTTTGGACGCCGGGGTGAGGCGGGCTGAGGCGGGGCCCTCTGCAGCCTCAGGCCGGTGGCAGGGCAGACCAGGGGTTCTGGGGCACCGTGCTGCTGGACAGAGCCTTATAAGGAGCGCCCTGTGCCTGCGCACCAGCTCCCAGAATAGCCTCCCAGCTTGGCCTGAGGATGGGTCCCCGAACAGGGCGCCAGGGCAGCCGGGCCAGCCAGGCCAGAAGCTGGCCAGACCCACTGGGACTGGCTTCCTTCCTCCTGGCGCCTTCAGGAAAGGGGGCGAGGGGGAGGCATTGGCCACTGGCAGGTGCAGCCGAGGCTATTGTCTTTTCAAGGCTCCATAGCTCATTTCTTTGTTTGTTTTTTAAATATATTTTTATTGATTTCAGAGAGGAAGGGAGAGGAAGAGAGAGCTAGAAACATCAGTGATGACAGTCATTGATCAGCTGTCTCTTGCACGCCCCCTACTGAGAATCAGGCTGGCAACCTGGGCATGCACCTTGTCTGGGAATCCAGTCATGACCTCTGGCTTCTTAGGTCAATGCTCAATCACTGAGTCATGGTGGCCAGGCAGAGTTCACTTCTTTTTATCAGTAAACTAAAGGCCCAGTGCATGAATTCGTGCACCAGTGGGGTCCCCTCAGCCTGGCCTGCGGGATCGGGCCCAAACTGGCTCTCTGACATCCCCAGATTGCGAAAGGGTGAGGCCAGGCCAAGGGACCCCACTGGTGCACAATTGGGGCCGGTGAGGGACGCAGGAGGTTGGCCAGCTGAGGAGGGACTGTGGGTGGGATACAGGGCGTGTCTGGCCTGTCTCGCTCAGTCTGGATTGGCCAGACCTCAGCAGCAAGCTAACCTACCTGTCCCCTCATGGTCAGTGCACATCATAGCGAATCGTTGAGCAGCCTTAGCATATCATTAGCATATTAGGCTTTGATTGGTTGAACAGCTGACCGTACACTTAGCACATTAGGCTTTTATTATCAGTAAGTAATATTCCATTGTCTAGACCAGTGGTTCTCAACCTTCTTAAGACCGAGACTTTTGCATACAGTTCCTCATGTGGTGGTGACCCCCAACCATGAAATTTTGCTACTGTTATGCATCGTGATGTAAATATCTGCATTTTCCCATGGTCTTAGGCGACCCCTGTGAAAGGGTTGTTGGATCCCCAAAGGGGTCACGACCCACAGGTTGAGAACCACTGGTCTAGACGGACCTCAGTTTATTTACTCGTTCACCTACTGAAGGACATCTTGGTTGCTTCCGAGTTGGGCAATTGTGAATAAAGCTGCTGGATCCATCCGTGTGCAGGCACTTGAGGGAACATGCATTTCCAACTCCCTTGGTAAATACCAAGGAGTGTGATTGCTAGAGAAGACGGATGGGGCAAATGTGGGTTTACAGTTGTTCATATGGAAAATAATACAATAACTAATACCCAATAATACAAGAATAAACTCCATGTTTTGCCTCCTCACCACTGTAAGCCTACTTTTGCTGCACCCTATATGGTAAGAGTATTTTCATTTTGTAAGAAAGCACTAAACCGTGTCCCCCGGGGTGCCGCACATGTGCACGCCACTAGCAGCATGCCTTTCGATTGCTCCTGCCCTCACCAGCATGTGGCAGTGGCAGCGTTCAGGACGGTGGCCATTCTGATAGGTGTGCAGTGGCATCTCATTGTTTTCATTTGCATTTCTCTGGAGCATTTTTTAATGTGCTTACTTGTCATCGGTATGTCTTCTCTGATGAGGTGTCGTTAAGGTCTTCAGTCTATGTTTTAAACTGTCCATTTTCTCATTGTTGAGTTGTATTTTTTTATTTTTTATTTTTTAAAATATATTATTTTATTAATTTCAGAGAGGAAGGGAGAGGAAGGGAGAGATAGAAACATCAATGATGAGAGAGAACCATTGATCAGCTGCCTCTTGCATGCCCACTACTGGGGATCAACCCACAACCCAGGCACGTGCCCTTGGCTGGAATCGAACCTGGGACCCTTCAGTCCGCAGGCCGACGCTCTATCCATTGAGCCAAACCGGCGAGGGCTCATTGTTGAGTTTTAAGGGTTCTCGTATATGTTGGACAACAGTCCTGTGTCAGACACGTGTCTTGGCAATATTCTCTCGCGGTTGGTGGCTTGTCTTCTCATTCTCTTGACAGTACCTTTTGCAGGGAAGATGTTTTAAACGTTGAGGATGTTAAACGAAGCTCAGCTGGTCAGTTCCGTTGGGAGCATCCCCATACCCAGGATCGTGTCAGCCTCCTGCTATGATACCTTCCTGAGGTTTCCCATTTTGCCTTTCATGCTTAGGTCTGTGATCCATTTCAAGTTCATTTCTGTGATGGGCGTGAGGCTCTTTGCTCCCCTGACTAGCCTTTGCTCCTTGGTCAGCGGTCAGGCAGTGTGTGTGCCTGGGCCCGTGTCTAGCTCTCTGTTCTGTGCTGTGGATCTCCCTGTCTGCTCTGCCGCCAGCACGTGGCCTGGGTCCCTGTGGCTTTAGGGTAAGTGCCGGCCTCCTGGTGGTTCTGCCTCGGCACCGTGTGGGCCCCTCGGTCACTGTCCAGAACTGTCCTGGCTCTTCTTCTGCACCAACTGTTCCTAGAGCCAGGGCCCATCAGAAAGAAATCTTGGGGGATTTGACTTAGGTTGCTTCTGACATGTGTGTCAATGTGGGGGAACAGACATCTTCACCTTCATGTGATGGCAGGGGTCTCTGAGACCCCGGCTGTCCTGACCTCCCTCTCAGGGACGGACACAGCACACGGAGGGGGTGATGCAGAGCCGTCTCTGGGGGAGGAGGTGGGGCTCGTGTGCTGAGCTCACGGGGCCATCCCGCCTCCTCCCACCCTCTGGCTGTTCTGCCTCCGTCTCTCAGCCGACCAGTGCTTCTCTGGGCTCAGAGCAGCTGATGGACATCTATTTACTTTGGCCGAAAGGGGTTTTCGGGAAATGAGAAGTGGATGATGTTGTTTAGTCTCCCATCTCTCTGCTGGCTCTGGGAGAGGTCGGGGTGCCCGGCCAGGCATCGGGAGTCAGTGGGCTGCCGGGAAGGGCGCTCCCGGAGAGTGGGGATCGCCATCTGGACTCAGGGCTGGTCTTTCCCCTCCAGTCTCTTAGCCGGCTTCCCCTCGGCCGGCAGCACCAGGAGTCCTGTGCCCGTGTCTCTCAGCCAGGAATGTCCTCGCTACGTGCTTCTAGCTGGGCCACACTGACTGTGCGTGCACCTGCAGGAGAGTGGAGGGGTGTGTGAGGGCCAGCATGTGTGCAGGTGCGGTTGTGTGTGTGCACTTGTATGTGTGCATGTACACTTGTATGAGTGCATGTGCACAGGTGCATGTGTGTCCTGAGTAACTCCATCGCCCGGGCCAGTGCTGGGCATGGGAGTTCAGTACCATCTCTAAAGAGGGCAGCCCCCGCAGCCCATGCTCAGGGCCGACATCCTTGGGGACCATGATGTATGGAGGGCAGGCGACTCCGTGGGTGGGAAGTGGCTGGTTTCTCTGGAGCAGCTGTTTGGCCTCAGCCAGGTCGTTGCCCACTTTGGGACCCATTTTCTCCCAGCGGAAGGGCAAGCAGGTGTGGGTGTGGTGTGGCCGGAGCAGGGACTCAGTGAACCCGGAGTCTACAGCTCGAGTTTACAGTCAGCTGGGGCTCCCTGGCCCGGCCCACAGGGTCTGTGAGGAGGCAGGCATCACTGGTCAGTCCTGGCACCCAGCACCAGGCTCTCAACCCCCGGCCCTCCTCCAGCGCCAGCCTCACCACAGCGAAGTGGTGGCTGCCAGCGGCTTATGGGTGGCGTTTTAATTTTCTGATCAGTGCACAGAAGATCCAACGTCCAGGGGAGACAGATACTTCTGGAAATTTTAAGTCATGACTCATTCTCTGCAACTAATTTTCTTGCCTTTCTCTGGGCTGCCTGGTTGTGCCCACGATGCGCCCCTTCCTTTTAGAGGAACACGAACAAGGGCCCCGTGGTTCTGAGGGGTCCATCAATGTCCCGAGGTGGCCGCGACGAAGGACCACAGGCTGAGGGCGTGACCAACAGAAACAGATTCCCCAGAGTTCAGGGGCCGAAAGCCCTAAATCAGGGGGTCTCAGGGCCGGCCTCCCTCTGAGGACCCAGGGGAGGCACCTCCCTGGCAGTCAGTTCCTGGAGTGCATATGCACGTGTGCACACATACAAGCACAAATGCTCACACACAGCCACACCTGCACATATGCTGGCTCTCGCACACACCTCCACACGCCTGCAGGTGCATGCACAGTCAGTGTGCCCCAGACAGAAGCGAGTAGCGAGGGCCTTCCAGGCTGAGAGAAGGGCACAGGACTCCCGGGGTGCTGCTGGCCGAGGCGGGCTGCATTCCCGGGCGTGTGGCCACATCGCTCATTCTCTGTGTTTGTGCTCACGTGGCCCCCGACCTCCTCTCTTCTCTCTTCACGCATTAAGGGCCACCCAGCTAATCCGGGATGATCTCCATGGTCTCCTCATCCCAGAGCCTTCACCGGATCCGCAGATGCCCTCTCCTTATTAGGCCCTCTCCGGGTTCCATGGACTGAACACGGATATGGGGTGTGTGTGTGTGTGTGTGTGTGTGTGTGTGTCTGTGTGTGTGTCCATGCGGCCTGGATGCCGGAAGGTCACGAACCCCTCATGCAGCGAGAAGGAGCAGTCTGGCCAAGGCTACCTGAGGGAGGGGTCTCAGCTGGAAGCTGGCTCCCAGCCTCGCTGCCCACGAGGCTTCATCTGCTGCAGAGCAGTGGTCGCAGGATCTGCAGATGGCAACAAGCCCGGCCACCCACCAGCCTGCCTGCAGAGAGGCTGCTCCAGAAGGCTCCGGTCCCCGGGGGCCTGCACGCCATGTGACACCCCTCCACATGTTGGACTCGGAGGACATGTTGCAATCCCGCAGTGTTTACAAGAGCCTCTTTCCGTTACCCCCGGCGCTGTAAACACGCAGGCCCGCTCCAGGCCGCTTAATTGCGGTTTGGGTGGACAGTTCCAGCAAAGCGCTCCCGGCCCGTGGGGCCCGTGGTTATCTTCCAGGGCGCCAGCGCGGAGGGGGAGCACAGTCCTTCCCAGAGCTCCGCCTCTCAGCCTCCTCCTGGTGGCCCTGGGACGGTCCTTCCTGGCCCGGGGCCGGCAGCAGCAGGGAGGGATGGGGACAGCAAGCTCCTGATGTCACTGAGAGGGCAGCTCGGCCGGGCTGGTTGGGTTCAATGTGTGCTGTGTGTGCAGATGTGTGTGTGTGTGTGTGTGTGTGTGTGTGCCATCGTCCTTAGGGAGGAGATGGTGCATCCCTCACCACGCTGTATAGAATGTGCTTCTGCTGCGTGTGCATGCAGGCATGTGTCTGCTGCCGTGTACGTGTATCATGTATTGCTGTGTGTGTTCCTGCTGTGTGGGTGCATGTGTCCTGCTGTGTTTGTGCATGCAAGCCTGTGTGAACTGTGCCCCCCGCTTTGGGACTCACTCCCTCTGGGGCACGGTGGGCGGAGGCAGTGGCAGGCTCCACTTGTAGCGGGCGGGGCACAGAGCCATGTCCTCGCTGCCCCTGCCCTCCATGCGGCCAGGCGGGGGCCCCACCCAGATCCCCGCTGGTGTGCAGTTCCTCACATTTATTTCCAGCTCAGAGCCAGGGACTCCGCCCCAGCCCCGGCTCATTGAAATGACCCACTTCCAATTGTCAGCTCCGACCAACCATCGGGATTGCCATGTATTTATGACTGTCTGGGCCTGGGAACTTTCTGCTGGGAAGAAAGCGGCCCTTGACTGCCGCCAGCGTCCCGGGCTCCCCTGCAGGTCCCGGGGCAGGGCTCAGCCGGACGGAGGCCTCAGACGCTGACGCGACAAGAGGGCAGAACTCTCCTCCCGGGGCTGGCCAGGCGGCCAGACGCCTGTCCATGGAGCCTCCCTGCTTGGCTGCAGCTGCCCCAGCGCACAAAGGGGCCTTGTTCGCACCCACCATGTGCTCGCAGCCTCACTCCCAGCCTCTCGCTGGACATGATTAGGTGTGGGAACTATTTCCCCTGGGGCTGCCTTTGACCTTTGCCATTCATCGCAGAGGAGGCATCTGGACTGCAGGGCACCCCTGCCCCCCACCTCCCCCAACTGGCTCACTGCAGCAGGGGCAGGGGCAGGCGAGCCAAGCAGGTTGTGGGGCGGCCTTCCTTCCACATCAGAGTGGGCAGGGCGGGGCTGGGGTCGGGGGTGAGAGAGCGGGAGGAAGAGGGAGCCTCCTCCAGCCTCCCCCTCCTCTGTTGCTGAGCCTGATCATGGGCTGCCTCAGGACAGGCAGAACTCGCCCCCTTGAACCTAGGGATGGTGTAGAGTGAGGCCCCCATCTTTCAGCTGAGGGTGCCTAGTTAGAAGACACCCGCCCTCCTTCCCACACAAGCAGATGGGAGAAGGGGGTGTCGCTGAGTAACTGGCAAATGTTTGGGGACCACAGGCAGCCCAGGGTCTGGTAGTCTCCCTGGCAGAGGTGGGACGTCCGTTCATCAAAGAGGGGCCTGCATATACTGAGGGTTCGGCGTGGAGTATGGCAGGGGTGGGGGTGGGGGTGGGGAGGAGAAGAGGGGAGGAGCAAGGTCATGAAATGCTTGAAAACATCAGTGCATTTTTTAAAAAATATACTTCTTTATTTAAAATATATATTTTATTGATTTTTTACAGAGAGGAAAGGAGAGAGATAGAAAGTCAGAAACATCGATGAGAGAGAGACATCGATCAGCCGCCTCCTGCACGCCCCACTGTGGAAATGTGCCCGCAAGCAAGGTACATGCCCCCAACCGGAATTGAACCTGGGACCTTTCAGTCCACAAGCCGACGCTCTATCCACTGAGCCAAGCCAGTCTCAGCTAAATATATTTCTTTACTGATTTCAGAGAGGAAGGGAGAAGGAGAGAGAGATAGAAACATCAGTGATGAGAGAGAATCATTGATTGGCTGCCTCCTGCACACCCTCCACTGGGGGATGGAGCCTGCAATCCAGGCATGTGCCCTTGGCCGGAATTGAACCTGGGACCCTTCAGTCCGCAGGCTGATGCTCTATCCATTGAGCCAAGCTGGCTAGGGCACATCGGTGCATAGTGGAGACACAAAACCAGCCAGAAGGACTCCCGCTGCACAAATCTGAACATGAAAATAAACGGAATAAGGGCAGTAACAGATGAGAACCCACTGCATAGACGGGGACGGTGTGAGGCTCTATTGACAGAAAGAATTTAAGTAACAAATGGGGAAAAGAGAGAGCTCTTTCTTACCATCGACTTCCAACCGATAAATGTGTACTTGTCAGCCACCACAGTAACCATTACCTCAGGCACTGAGACCCCAGGAAATGCCAGCTAGTGCAAGTGGCATGAAACCCCATAAAACGTGTACAAACTGCAGAGCTCACGCTCCAGTGGAGACCCCTGCAGACCCTCCTCCACCCGACAGCCGAGGTTCGCTCCTCCAGGCTGGACTGGGGGCAGGGCCTGTCCGATGCATGGCAATTCCCGGCCAGGGTGTCTGGGACTGATCAGACAACCCCAACCTGGGGATCTTTCGCTCTTCCATGTCACAGTCACGACAGTCAGGAAAGACTGAGCAATGTTCCAGACTGTGGGGGGAGGGGAGGGGCAAAGAAGGGGTTATGGAGACATGGCCATGGGTGACCTGGGACCCTAAATGCCATATTTTGCTGTCAAGGACAGGATTCGGAAAACTGGCAAAACTCGAATAGGCCCCTGACTGATGCATATGCGGATATTCTCTGTATTCTTCACTCTTACAACTTCTCAATGTTTGAAAATGGCTTGAAATAAAAAGTAAATTAAAAAAAACACACACAGTTCCTCATGTGGCTGGTTTCCGCTCTCGCCTTGCAGCTGCTGTCATCTGGAAGTGCTGGCTGGCACCTGCCTGTCTTCAGGACCCCCAGAGAGGTGGGGCTGGGACCCCCACCCCAGGCCTCTGCTGGCCTGGCACAGACCCACAGCTTGGGACCCTACACCTACGGGTGGCTGGTGGGAGGCCAGGACCGCTGCTCTCACCCATGTCCCATCTGAGGGGTGGGCAGAGCACGAGAAACGGAGTCAGCTCCACCATGAGCCTCTTCTGCACCCTTCCTCCCACTCATGAAAGCCCATGTGAGCACCCATGAGGGACCCTGCTCCCCCCCAGGCTCTGGGTCCTGCTGGGTTTGAGCCCTGACATAGTGCCCTGCACTGGAGGCCAGCCTGCCCACCAGACTAGGTTCTGGCTCCCAGGTCCACACCCTAAAGCCAGGTGGATGCATGGGCCACAGTCCACAGGCCACCTGCCACGGGCCTTTGTCGCACAGCTGAGCTGAGCCGGATAATGGAGCAGGGCCCAGGTCACTCCCAGTGCTCATGGGCTGGATGTGGGGTGGTCTCAGAGCTCCAGGAGGGCCTCTAACCCACTCTCACTGTTTCCCTGGTGGTCAGATTCTTCCAAGGCACTTCTTTAAAACACACACACACACACATCAGAGGCCCAGTGCACCAAATTCATGCACCAGGGCGGGGGTGGGGGTGTCCTTCAGCCCAGCCTGCTTCCTCTCCAATCTGGGACCCCTTGAGGGATGTCCAGCTGCCCGTTTAGGCCCGATCCAGGTATAATCGGGCCTAAACAGGCTATCAGACATCCCTCTTACAATCCAGGACTGCTGGCTCCCAACTGCTCACCTCCCTGCCTTCCTGATTGCCCCTAACCACTTCTTCCTGCCAGCCTGACCACCCCTAACCACTCCCCTGCCAGTCTGAATGATGCCTAACTGCTCCCCTGCCAGCCAGTTTGCCCCTAACTGCCCTTGCCTATGGGCCTGGTCACCCCTAACTACCCTCCCCTGCAGGCTTGGGTACCCCCAAACTGCCCTTTCCTGCAGGCCTGGTCACCCCCAACTTTCCTCCTCTGCCAGCCTGGTCACCCCTAACTGCCTTCCCCTGCAGGCTTGGTCACCCCCAACTGCCCTCCCCTGCTGGCCATCTTGTGGTGGCCATCTTGTGGTGGCCATCTTGTGTCCACATGGGGGCAGGATCTTTTGACCACATGGGGGCAGTCATCTTGTGTGTTGGAGTGATGGTCAATCTGCATATTACTCTTTTATTAGATAGAACACACACATACACACACACACACACACACCAAGTGGCCAGATTATTATGATCTCTGAACACATAATAATCTGGCCACTCTGTGTGTGTGTGTGTGTGTGTGTGTGTGTGTGTGTGTAAGAGAGGCCCGGTGCATGAATTCATGCATGGGTGGGGTCCGGCTAGCCTGGACAGGGGGAGGGGACATGGGCAGTTGGCTGGCCTGCCTGCTGGTCGAACTCCTGGTCGAGGTGACAATTTGCATATTAGCCTTTTATTATATAGTATATACACTGAGTGGCCAGATTATTATGTGTTCAGAGATCATAATAATCTGGCTACTCAGTGTATGTTTATTGATTTCAGAGAGAGGAAGGGAGAGGGAGAAAGAGATAGGAACATCAATGATGAGAATCTGAATCAGCTGCCTTCTGTATGCTGGGGATCAAACCCAAAACCTGGGCATGTGCCCTGACTGGGAATTGAACCATGATCTTGGTTTGATTGGTTGACCCTCAACCACTGAGCCACACGGTTGAAAAAAATCCACATTCCCAGACCCAGAATCTCTGGGGATGGGCAGGTGGCTAGGTGGACCCCAGCTGGGGAGGTGGGACCCGAGTGCTTAGCGCCTCCTCCTCTGTTGGGAAGTTCTGCTCGTAATTGTCTGTCATGTCTGCTGTGACAGGGTCCCAACTCACGCACTCCCTGAACCTCAGCCTCCCCTCCCCCCAGCAGAGCCTGACCTTGGCCCCCGCTGTGTGTGGCACTTCGGCCACCCTGCCCACAGGAGGCGCTGCCCTCTGAGTCCCTTCCATCCTCGGCCCAAGCTGTGGGTCTGTGCCAGGAAAGCCCCAAAGGACAGTTCACAGGGGGCCTGTGACCAGCATCACGGACCCCTCTGATTTCTATCATCCAGGTGACGATTCTGCCCGTTGTATCCGGTCCTTATTTCAACCAATAGTGACGGAGCACCTTTTGGGAAGGGCAGTCAGTGGGCCCCGTCCCAGCACAGCAGGCTGGCCCGACCCTCCCGGGGGCCTGCTCCTGAGCCGGCAGCCAGCCTGGGGCGGGGTACCCGGTCCGCACAGACAGACAGCCTCCCCCGCGGCTGGCTGCGACCAGGGACAGAAGGAAAAGCCATTCGGCCTCTGGACTCCACACAGATGGCTAACGGGCTCCCCACACTCGCGGGCCCTGGAGGCTGCCGCTGGCTCGGCCACCAGCTGTCAGAGCGAGGATAACGATGATAACTGTCTCCCTGCAGACACTGGAGGGGCCTGTCCCGGCTCCCGGGGGCGAGGCCCTTGTTTGGGGTCAGTCCCTGGGGCCACATGATGGCAGCCGGGCCAGGCTGGGGGACAGCTCCCCGACAGCCTGCCCAGGGCTGGGCCACTTCCTCTGTGTGGGAGGGTGGCGGCTTCAAAGATGGCTTTTGGGATAAAACCACCTACAAACGCTTCCAGCTCCCCCCTCCTCCCGCCTCTTCTGGCCGTTGGGAAGCTGAGCTCCAAAACGCCAGCATGTCCAACAAAGTACTTAACTGCTAAGTCCAGCAGCGCTGCCGGGACTCATGACAAAATCATCCACACCCTGTTTCCCCGAAAATAAGACCGTGTCTTACATTAATGTTTGCTCCCAAAGATGCGCTAGGTCTTATTTTCAGGGGATGTCTTATTTTTCCATGAAGAAGAACACGGTACACATTTATTGTTGAACAACAAAAAAAGGAAATTTATGACCTGTCTGCGGTACGGTAGTCGTTGTCATCACAAACCAGCTCACGGAAGGGCCGCAGCGCAGCCGGAGCTGTTCAGACAGGGTGAGGTCTCTTTAAATCAGGAGTCAGACGCCTGATGGTAGCTGCGGGGGCCTTCTATTCCGGGGAGGCCTTATGTTCGGGGGAGGCCTTATGATTGGGGAGGTCTCATTTTCGGGGGGATGCCTTATATGACAGCGAGAGGCAAAATTGGAAGTAGGTCTTATTTTCGGGGAAACAGGGTATGACTTCACGTCAACACCCACACTCCCACCCCTCCCGGCCCATCAGTCTTACTGGCTTCACCCCCTACCCCTCCCTCATCCGAGCACATCTGACCCTTCTCCGCGGGAAACACCAGCGGCCAGAGGAGGCCCCCCGACAGCCAGTGCCATCCCTGAGGCAGGACTCGAAGGGTCGGGCACAAGCTGGGTGGGTGGACGGTGCCAGGCCTGCTTTGCTGCGCTGTCCATAGCCTGGGTCCGAGCTGCCTGGCTGCTTGAGGGTCCCAGACCTGAGGCTGGTCAGAGAAGCTGGTCCCTCTGGGAGAGCAGGGTCACAGCCCGGGGCACTTGGCTGACACCGTGACCCAGAACGTCAGGCAGCACGCATGGGGCAGCACCGCGGCGATCTGGTCCGGGCTGCGCTAGGCTGAGTCCAAGAAGGGTGCGCTGGGACCGTCCTGGCCTCGGCAGCTTTGTCCCAGGAAGGCTGCCGGCCATCAGGGCTCAGGCTCGGCTCCCGCTGCCACCGGCCCGGTACCTGTGCTCACGGTCACCGCTGGGATGCTGACCGACTGGGCCAGGCCACGGGTTCCTGGAGGTCAGCACTGTCCGGCCCCCGCTGTCAGCTGCCTTTGGGCGTCCTCAGCAAACCAGGCCGGGCCTGACCGGGGCCCTGACTTCCAGGATGGCTCCTGGCAGGACCCAGAGGAAGACATTCCAACGGGCCCGCCAGACTCGGGTGCCGGGTCTGCCAGGAGGACACCGAGGTCTGTGAGCGGCTGGAGAGACGCAGGAAGAGCAGGCAGGTGCCCGCAGGGAGGCAGGCGCAGTGGGCGAGAGGCCGGGGCTGAGGCAGCATCTCCCAACCTCCTGTGGGTGCCACGACCCAGGGAGAGATGCCCCTCCCGGGTTGCCGTGCAGAGGGACGAGACATGCTCCGGGCAGCGCCCGGCCGGGGGAAGCGGCCCACGTGTGCTCCCTGCCTGGCCCCTGGCGCGGGGCAGAGTGAGGGGGTCCCTGGAGGCAGGTCCCACAGGTCCTGCTGGGTGGACACCCCGCCGGGCTATGCCTTCCCCCATTTTCAACAAAATCTGCCAAGGACTTAGCATGTGACATGAGAGAGAGGACAGGAAAGAGACCAATATGAGGGACGAAGACATCCCCACCCTACAAGCAAACCCAGTGCAGAGGCCAAGGGAACGATGGGGTGTGGTGGGTGAAGTCCAGGATTTCCCAGATTTGAAATGTGGGGGTGGCCATCGACCGGGGCCAGGGCAGCAGGGGTGGCGGGTGGACAGGAGGGACAGCACAGAGAGGGGAGCACCTTCGGTTTAGGATGTCAAGTACTTCAGGGTGCGCTCGTGCTGGCGGATGAACCAGCAGGGAGGGGCAGTAGAGGGGGGACAGGAGGAGGGGATGGGACCTGGAACAGGTAGGGGTGCAGCTGAGGCCTGGGACGGGGCTCAGTGTCCTTCACGGCGGTTCTGAGCTTCCCCGGAGCCTGGGCTCCCTGAGAAGGAAGCCAGGCGGTGAGGAGGAGGAGTTCGGGCCGAGGACAGGGGATTGCCGGCATGAGGAACAGATGGAGGGGGCCTCAAGGGATCCCATCCTGGGACAGGGCCGGGTAGACTCCTGGGGCGGGGGCGTTGAATTCAGGACCAGAGAAGGTTCCCAGGACCCTGGCCGTCCCTCGGCCACCAGCCCCGGGCCTGCTGGCTTCCAAAGGAATGTCTCTGATCTTCTCCTGCCTGGCTTTCCCAGGTCCCTGAGATTAAGATAGGAAGCTGCGGTCGGCAGTAAGCGGTCCAGCGACAAGACGGACATTCCATCCGGCCTTTCCACGGACCATTCTCACATGCCTCCAGGGGCTGGGATGAACCGCTGCTCTGGGAAATCTCTCCCAGACCTTACCGTCACCCCGGGACCCAGGGGGATGGGTGGTGACGCTGCAGGCATCAACGCTGGGCCCACACTTCGGAGGGGCCTGGGGCCCAGCCCTCTGCCTCCGGAGACTTCTCGCATCCAAAAACCTGCCGCTTGCCCAGCGGACACTGGGCTGGGGTCAGGGCTAGAAGTGCCTGATTATCTCACAAATGTTTTGTATCTGTAAAACCGGGTGATTTCTGATGCCCACCTAATTCTAGCATCCCCGCCACCCGTCGTGAATGGCAGCACCGTATGTCTGACTCCACGGCTTCCCTGGTGCCTCCTGCTCTGTGCCAACCCATCTTTCTCCAAGTGTGTTCTGCCAGCTGACATGGCTGCCCCCATGAGTGGCCACATGTGGAGAGCAAAGAGAGAGAGAGGGGGGGGGAGGGGAAGACAGAGGGGGAGGAGGGAGGGGAGACAGAGAGTAAGAGAAAGAGGAAGAGAGGGGGGAGAAAGAGGGGGAGAAAGAGGGGGAGCGAGGGAGAGAGAGAGAGAGAGAGAGAGAGAGAGAGAGAGAGAGAGAGAGAGAGATGGGTGAGGGGAAAGGAGGGAGGGTGAAGAGAAGACATAACAATAGACACCGAGGGCCAGGCAGCATCAGAGGGGCCCTGTCACTTGTCTCTCCCTCTGAACTCCAGCGCATTCTGCTCTTAGCTGGAGCTCCTGGGAATTCAGTTCTGTCCTTGTGGCCCAAGGGTCCCCACCAACATATGGGGGCGCCCACCTCCAAGGGGCCAAGGAGGCTCTGAAGAGCCACCACTCGTGGGCGGCAGCCCTTGGTCCCCGGGCAAGCCTTCGGCACGTGTTGGCTTTCATCGCTGCGCTTCCATGTTTGATGTTGGACCCCGATTCCCTTTGGCTGTGAAATCATGCCCATCCATGTCCTCGGTGTTGCTCTGGGCTCTGGATCCCAGCCCCTTTGGAGTTGCTGGCCCGGAGGTGACTACCTGGTCTGAAGGTTCGGTGCAGAGCTGGGCCCGCCTTCTCCAGCTCCACTCTGCTCTGGCGGCTTTGCCAGAGTGTTCTCTCTCCCACAGAAAAGGGGTCAACGTGCCCGGTCCACACACCTGCGTCAGCCCTGCACGCTGCCTGCCGTGGTCCCCAGCTCACATGGCTCTCATCCTCAGTCTCTGCACGGTGTCTCCCTCATTCTGCACTGGGATTGGCGGATGCCACCCGGTCATCTGTCTCTTACGCTATGCACCTTTCCCAGCACATATCCCAGTGGTGAGATCACACACACACACACACACACACACACACACACACACACACACTGATGGGGACATGTGATTTATAGCAGGGACATAATTACCCCAAATAAATGACAAACAGAACCCAATGCACCAGGGGCCAGTAAAGCTCATCTCAGGAATGCAAGAATGAATCAACATTATAAAATCTGTGGGCACAGTTCGCTACATTAAGAGATGAAAGAGAGGAAAATCCCTGGTCATCTCAAAACATAGTCCCCCGCAAAGCACCTGGTAACATATGATACTTACTACCGAGTGTGAAGCACACCCAACCAGACCTGCAGGAAGCTCAGAATGGTAGGAAAATTCCTCAACCTCCAACGAGCATTGCACTTAATACATTAGAACAGAGGTCAGCAAACTTCTGCAGAGGGTCAGATGGCACATATTTTAAGTTTTTCCGGCCATATGGTCTCTGTCCCAACTACTTAACACTGATGCCACAGTATGAAAGCAGCCGATTAGAAAACATGTAAATGAACAGGCTTGGCTGCCTGCCAATAAAACTTTATTTACAAAGAAAGACCCCTGTGGGCAGGGTTTGGCTCCCAGCCATGGTTTGCTGACCGCTGCATTAGAGCCATTCACGTTATAGTCAAAAACAAGAGAAAGAGGCCTGATTTTATATTTGAATCCTAGTGCATGTAATAAAACAAGAAAATACATGTGAAGTACAAATACTATGAAGGCAGAAATAAAAATACAATTATTTGCATAATTACATAACTATTTGTCTAGGAAATCTAAAACAATCAACTGGCAAACCATTCAAATGAAAAGCGGCCAATTCTAGGGTCAACACACAAATATAATAGCATTGATTAAAGCAGCAATATCTTTTATCTATATAAAAGCCTAAGCGATAATCACAACTGAATGGATGACCAAATAGGCTGCATGGGATGACCAGGGTGGCAGACGGATTAGTAAGGGACAACCAAACGACTGAGCATCAGGCTGCGTGTGGTGACCAGGCCAGCAGGGGGGCAGTTGGGGACAACCAGGCTGGTGGGGTGAGGACAACTGGGGACAATCAGGCGGGCAGGCAGAGGCAGTTAGGGGCGACCAGGCCAGTGGGGGGGGGGTGCGAGGAGGGACAGTGAGGGGTGATCAGGCAAGCAGGCAGGTGAGTGGTTAGAATCCAGTGGTCCAGGATTGTGAAAGGGATCAGGCCTAAACCAGGCCCAGGGATCAGGCCTAAACCAGCAGCCAGACATCCCTCAGGGTCCCAGATTGGAGAGGGTACAGGCTGGACTGAGGGGACCCTCCCCCCCTCATAAATTTTGTGCACCAGGCCGCTAGTATATAATAAAAGCCTAAAATGCTAAGTGTCTGGTTGACTGGTCAGCCGTTCAATCAAAGTGTAATATGCTAATGATATGGTAAGGCCGCTCAAACACTTGCTGTGCTGTGCACTGACCACCAGGAAGCAGACAGTCGACCGGTAGGTTAGCTTGCTGCTGGGGTCTGGCTGATCGGGACTGAGTGAGATGGGTCAGACACAACCTGGAGCCCTCCCTCCATCCCTTCCTGCTGGCCAACCTCCAGCACCCTTCCCTGGCCCTGATTGTGCACTGGTGGACCTGGGCCTGCGCCCTCTCACAATCCGGGACCCCTTGGGAGATGTTAAAGAGACAGTTTTGGCCTGATCCCATGGGCCAGGCCGAAGTCCGCTGGTGCATGAACTCACGCACTGGGCCTCTAGTATAATGTTTCATAAGCAAAAGTGCCCCAATCGTGACAGCAGTCAAACCCAGAAATAAATGAAGAAATAAATGACTTTGACATAAAACAAAACTTGAAAACTTTACGGAAGTTTAAATAAGTCCAGATACAGACCCCCCCAGAGCCAGACTCCAGATCACATTGACATTGGCTTCCCAAGTGTGCCCCCATAGTTGGTGCAGTCCTGATAAAATTCCCAGCAGGACTGGCTACAAACAGTGGATTCCAAACTGCATAGGGAGGAGAAAGTGTGCAAGCTTAGCCGAGAAATGCCTTTAAGGGATTTGCTGTAAAGCCATCCTAACCAAAGCACTGCTGACCAACAGGTGCGCGGGTCAGGACTGGCACAGCAGAGGCGGCACCAGGTATTTGAGGGAATTTAATTGATGATGAAAGTAGTCATTCTCGTCCATGAGAAAAGGATGCCCTTTTCAATAAATGCTGATGTGACAACTGGCTGTGCCTTGAAAAAGTACACATTCCACCCACCAGTACACAGTGCGGGTGTCACACTCTCCCCATCCCAGAGGCAGGCAGGCTGATCCCCACTCGCAGACAGGACAGTCCCCAGCCACACCTGCTGGGGGAGTTGCCACTCACCTACCATGTATTTGGCTGTAGAGAATCTGGGTAAAGGACCCTCCACCCCTTTCTGGGCTCTCATGGGCTGGATCTAAATCCCCCCCCCCGCCCCTGCCAGCCCACCCCCGCCTCGGAGGCCCATCCTCTGCAGTTTTGGGGACTCCTCTGGAAGAATCCTGGCCAGATACAGAACCCCAGAGCAAAGAGGGCAAGGGTCTTGTGGAGACCCGCTTGAGGCCTCCTTTTGAATCAGCAGAGGTCCCTGCACTTCATTCCCAGGAGGGACATCCCCCTCCCCACCCCCCATCTGTTTGTGGTTCTGTTGATGCTATCATCTGAGAGGGCTGAGCTGAGTCCTTGAAACCAGCTCTCCAAACATAAACAAACAGCCTGTTTAATGAAACAAAGTGCGCACTCTCTGACATTTTCCCGTTGATCTCAGATTCTCAGCCCATCCTCCCCCCGCTCTGTCCCACCCCCACCCCATCCCCACCTCCAGCTTTGTGACTGCTGATCAGGTCTCCCCAGGGATGCCCTTCCCCCACCCCTCCTCCTCTGCCTCACCCCTAGGGCCACCTCCAGGTGGACTGGAAGGTGTGAATGTGGCTGCAACCTATAGAAAGCTGAGCAGCCAGAGCAAGGGGATCCCCTGGGAACAAGGTCTGCTCCCCTCTCTGAAGAGGACCCCCCCTCTCCCTCACACACTCACACCAGCTCTGCAGGTGTTTATCCTACCCTCCTTTCCTGTACTCTGCTTCCGACACAGCTGTCCCTGCTCTGGAATTCCAGCTTCCAAAAGAACCTGTCTCTCCTCAGAGACTCCCGGGCTCAGTTTTTCCCATGTCCCTCCCAACCCAAAGTTGGGGTCCGGGTCCCCAGCACAGGGACTTCTGAGACCGGTGGGGACAGAGGAGACCCCAGAGCCCATCACCGGCTTTCACAGGTGTGGCCCCACAACTCACAGACCACACCTGCCTGGACCCCAGGCCGAATGGGTGACGGTCCTGCTGCTCCTCTGTGGGGGAACTGGCCAGACTGGGGAGAAGCAGATGCAGTTCCCAGGGCCGGAAAGACACAGGCCCAGGTCTGAGACCCCCCAGCTCCCCCGTTCCTCCTCCTTCCCCAGCCCAGGGCTTTGGGAAGGGCTCTCCTGCCCTCTCGTGGCCAAGTGGCTGGTGCTGGAGTCGCTGGAGAGCAAGTGGTCTGCACACCCAGTAAATCCCACTAACCCAGTGGTTCTCCACCTTCCTCAGGCCGCGACCCTTTAAGACAGCTCCTCATGGGGTGGTGACCCCCAACCATAAAATGATTTCCGTGGCTACTTCATCGCTGTCATTTTGCTGCTGTGATGAACCGTCATGTCAATATCTGATATGCAGGATGTATTTTCATTGTTACAAATTGAACATAATTAAAGCATAGGGATGAATCACAAAAACAATATGTAATTATATATTGTGAAATATTTATTTCTAATGACAAATAAATGACATTTTGTCTTGAATCGTGGTGTAGCATGGGCAACAGTCTTCCTAGGACAACAGTAAACTACATGGCTACACTTTGCTACACCGAGGAGCGTGTGTTGGTTCCTAAGACCATGGGAAATAGGTGTTTTCCAATAGTCTTAGGCGACCCCTGTGAAAGGGTCATTTGACCCCCAAAGCGGTTGCGACCCCCAGGTTGAGAACCGCTGCTCTAAACCGTAACCATCAGACTGTGGTGCAGAAGGAAGCTATTTCCAGTTATTTGTATCAAGACTTATTTCCTCTTTTTTCTTTTTTCTCTTAATGAAAGACCGTGAGACCTCTGCTCCGGTAAGGACCACACCCCAGGGGTCTATTAGCAGAGGCGGGAGGAGCGGGGAGAAGGGGGAGCACCCCTCCCTGACGGGGGTCCCGGGCGTGCAGAGGCCTGAGCCCCTCTGCGGGAGATGCTCCGGAAGACACTGGCGGGGGGGCCGCAGGAGGCTCCTCGCCTCTGGGGGGACTCACGCGGGGCCCGGGGTGCGGAGCGAGGCCGGGCACCTCCCCGGCCAGCGAGGGCACCGAGCGGAGCCCGCAGAGGCCACGTGCGCGCTCCCGACGCGCGGCCCCGCCCCCGGCCCCCTCCCATCCCGCGCTGACTCCGAGGACGCATCACGCACGCGAGGGGCGGGGCGCGCGGCGTTGCCGTGGTTACAGGCGAGGCGCCCCGCGGGGCCTCGCGGGCGGGCGCTTCCGGGGCGGGGCTTGGCCGCCGGAAGTGCGTGGCCGTCCGAGGCCATGGCGGCGCTGGGCGTCGTGTGCGTGCTGCTCGGGGCAGCGACCGGCCCGGGCGCCCGCGCCCTGGGCGAGGAGTTTTGGCTCAGCCGCTCGCCGGCCGGCCTCGTGTCGAACACGGCGACCTTCCGGCGGTACACGCGGGGCCGGGGCGGGCGGGCTGGGGGGCCGGGGGGCCCGGGCCGGAGACCCCTGCGGGCTGGCGGGCGGGCTGGCTGCGGGTCAGCGTGGAGGGCGGGCGCGGGACCCGGGGGCGAGGCGGGCTCGCGGAGCCCCGGGTCGGAGGGGGGTTCGGTGGACGGTTCCTAAGAAAGCGCGGCTCTCGGTGCCCGGGCCTCCGGGTGCCGACGGTCTCCATCCAGATGCGGAGGTCAGTTCTCGGGCCTGAGCGGCAGGGCCGTGCAGCTGGCCTCCGGGCGAGAGAGACCGGGGCGGGCGAGGGGGCCGGGAGGGCGGGGGCCGGGCCCGGTGGCGCCCCCGCTGTGGGCACGGCCGGGGCGGGGGAGGGAGGGGGAGGGAGGGGGAGGGGGAGGGGGTGCGTGGAACGAGCTGCCGCCGAAGAGGACCCTCCGGGCCCGGGCCTCTGCGGGGGGGCGGGGCTGCTTTGGAAAGGGCAGCGGTTCTCAGCGAGGGCCCCGCCGCCCCTGGACATGCCGTGTCCGCAGGAACAGAGTGCGGGTATTTGCCCTTTTCTCGCTCCTCCCCCC
>JAAGEH010000045.1:56895-77605 GCA_011751065.1 Lasiurus cinereus | reverse complement strand
ACACACACACACACACACACCAGCTTTGCAGTTGTTTGAAGAAGACCCCCCCCAACACACACACACACACACACACACACACACACACACACCAGCTCTGCAGTTGTTTGTCCGACCCTCCTTTCCTGGTTTACCTCGTGTTTTTCCCCAGAGACCACCTGTGATATCACAACACGTTGAATGCAGCAGCAGATAGGCGAATCCAGCTATCACCAGATGCAAGAATTTACACACATTGCCACTCTGCTCACCAATTATTTTTGTTTGGAAAAATATATACTTTCTATTGAAAAAAGTTAATATGTAATGGATGTATGACTTTGAAGTGAATTAATACATACTTTTTAACGTTCTTATGTTAACTTTTTTTTCTTATATTGTATTGATTTTATTTACAGAGAGGAAGGGAGAGGGATAGAGAGTTAGAAATATCGATGAGAGAGAGACATCAATCAGCTGCCTCTTGCACGTCCCCTGCTGGGGATGTGCCCGCAAGCAAGGTACATGCCCTTGACCAGAATGGAACCTTGGACCGTTCAGTCCACAGGCCGACGCTCTATCCACTGAGCCAAACCGGTTTCGGCTTACATTAACTTTTAACGCAGGCATTATCTATAGATCCAACCCACCCAAACCACAGCCTTTGCGGGTCCTCGGTAATTAGTAAGAGCGTCAAATGGGCTGGAGGACTGATTCTCGGTTCCGGTCACCGAGGTGCCGGGCCTAGTTGTCGGTCACTGCCAGTTGTTAAACCAGCGGAGCACCAACGTGTGGGCTCTGTAAGTCTGCGGTCAGATGGCAGTGGGTGGGCAGAAGTGATTGAAAGCCTCAGGGTGGATGGTCACCTGTGGGCCTCTGGTGCTGAGCTCAGGGTTTCTGTCCGGAGACCCCTCCCCCTGAAGTACCGCCGTCCTGCTCCCCCCTGCCAGGTACCTCCTGTACGACGTCAACCCCCCGGAGGGTTTCAACCTCCGCAGGGATGTCTACATTCGCATGGCCTCCCTCCTGAAGACCCTGTTGAAGTCCGAGGAGTGGGTGATGGTGCTGCCCCCTTGGGGCCGCCTCTACCACTGGCAGAGCCCCGACATTCACCAGGTCCGGATCCCCTGGTCCGACTTCTTTGATCTGGAAAGTCTCAATAAAAACATCCCCGTCATGGAATACGAGGACTTCATCGCAGGTGAGGCGGGGGTTCCGGGGTGGACGGCAGGCCCGGCCCGCGGGCTGTCTCCCCGGGGCCTGTGGTGGAACGTCGCCCGTGCTCTGTGGAGGGGCCCCCTGTCCTTCCGTCCCCCGCACCACCAGTGACCTTGGTTTTGCCTTAATTTTTCTAGGGAAGTAGATCTGAAGTGTTACGGGCTCTGTCCTCCTCGCCTCTGACAGCCCGGGCGTCAGGGAGGTGCAGTTAGAAGGCCGCTGCCACGGAGGCCGGGGCTGTCCTAGCGCCTCTCAGCTCCGTGCAGAAGAGGCCCTTTTACCAAAACGCCACGCGCGTGTGTGTGTGTGGCGCTGACCTTGCGATGTCCACCGCAGTGCTGGTGAAACTCGTGACGAGGCGTCCTTTATTTAGCCCTGCTTGAAGATTGTCTTAGAGTAAAGGTATTTAGCGCTTACTGTTGCTTTGTTTAGAAGACACAAACCTAACCAATCAGTGGTCTGTCCTTTCTGCTTCCCCAGAGGGGCCTGGGGGAGCCAGTGACACTCTCTAAGCCACTGATACACGGTGGCAGTAATGATGTGTCACAGTCCTGAAGCTGCTGATACTTGTAACAGTTATTGGTGGGCGATCCTCTGCGACAGTTGCTTGATTTCCCATTCTGCAGGGATCTGGACAGCTTAGAATCTGGCTCACACTGAGGATGATGGCTTGCACGTCTTCATTTTTCAAGTTCTATGAGTGCTGCAGGCCTGGAATGGCAGACATAGTATCTTTCCAGAAAAGGCAAACTCTGGGACTGTACAAACCGTTCTTGGAACTCTCTCTTCCCCCAGGCCAAGATGGGAGGGGTAGCAGGGTGCTTAGTCCGACTTGACCTAGCCTGGTTCTGAACCCGGGTTCTGGAACCTCCCAGGGAACCTGCCCTTCACCTTCCTGCAGGGTGGGCTGTGGGTTTCCTGACAGACAGGCCCAGGGACGGGTCTGGCCTTAGCCATTTGCACTGTGTTTAGTGCCTGGAACCTGCAGGTGTGTGGGGACAGGAGACAGGAGTCCTTCCTGCTGCTGTCCAGGCCCCATCCCCGGCCCTGGAGACCCCAGGGGGGAGGGGAGATGGAGTGCCCTGGGTGAGTTGCTTCGAGGCAGGCAAAACGGCTTTGCCTCCACCCTATCCCACGAGCTGACTGCTCAGCTTTTTCCTCCCCCACAAAAGGGGCAGACATGGGGGCATCCGAGGATGGAGTTCTGGGGGGCATGTAGCAGAGACCTGGCCACGTACCAGCCTCTCGGTCCCTCGCTGTGAGAGGAGCTCAGCCCCGGGTGCCCGCCATGCAAACGTCAGTGCCCCCGTGAGACAACGTGGGCAAGACACCAGGCTGTCACTCGCTGTGGCCCTCTTGTCACTGGCTCATTCATTCCATCTTTGCACAGACCTTTGGCCACTACACATGTGGCAGACACATCTAGGTGC
Organism: Lasiurus cinereus; assembly: GCA_011751065.1. Taxonomy (NCBI): domain Eukaryota; kingdom Metazoa; phylum Chordata; class Mammalia; order Chiroptera; family Vespertilionidae; genus Lasiurus; species Lasiurus cinereus. The sequence goes on along the minus strand of JAAGEH010000045.1, from coordinate 74,978 downwards.
AGGTGGGAGCAGTGGGTGGGGCTGCCTCGGCCGGGTGGCTTGGTGGCAGGAGCATTATCCTGTGCACCAAAAGGTTGTGGGTTCGATTCCTGGGCAGGGCACATATGTAGGTTGTCCCCATTTTGGGTGGAGCGGGGCATGTATGGGTGGCAACTGATTGATGTTCTCACATTGATTCCCTTCCTCCCCACTCCCCCTCTTTCTCCACCTCCCTCTTTCTAAAATGAATCAAAAGATCCTCAGGTGAGAGTTTTTAAGAAAGAACAAAGAACATAAATAAGCCATGAAACCTGCAGTGTTTGAGATGTGAAGCGTGCATGGAGAAAAGGAAAGTGGAAGGATCCACAGTGGTGGTGGGGCAGGTGGCCAGGGCCCTGAGAGGCATCCGAGGGATGCAGTTTGAATGGCCTCACAGGGGTCATGAGCAAGCCCCGGGCGATGGTCCAGCCGGGGATGGCTATTGGGAGCCTCTGGGACGGAGACGCTGATGACCAGAGGCACAGTGGGGAGCCCCGGAGAGGAGGGTGAAGGAGTGAGTGGGGCTTGTGGCCAGCAGGAGGCCAACCCTCCCTCAGGGAGGTGGGGGTGCAGGGATAAAGAGAAGAGGGTGCAGGCACGCCCAGATGCTGGAAGAGGCCAGGGTGACGAGGCCTGGACAGTTCAACCACACCCAAGCCAACCCACGCACCCCTCCAGGGACCCTGTGCCCCGATGTCACTTATTCTGCAAAAGCCCCACTTTTTAAGCTGCCTCTGGTCCTTGGAAGGAAGGGGTCCTGAAGTGATAATGCTCTCTGTGGGGGGCAGCCCGCTCCGGGCCACACCACGTGCCTCGGCGGGATTTACTGTCGGTTCTGGTCTCTTCCAGAGAACGGCGGGCCCTTCATTGACCAGATTTACGTCCTGCAAAGCTACGCCGAAGGCTGGAAGGAGGGCCCCTGGGAGGAGAAGGTTGACAAGCGGCCCTGCCTGGACCCGCCGCTGTACTCGCAGGACAAGCACGAGTACTACAGGTACGAGGGCGAGCCTCCGCCTGTGGCAGCCGAGGGCCCCCAGCATCGCAGCGCACGTGACGTGGACCCCGTGGCCACACTCCCCGCGTGCAGCCAGCCTCCCGGTCCCCGTCACAGGCACCTCAGGTCACCTGGATGCCGGGTGTTTATCTTTCCCCACGTTGTTGATGGCGTGTGAACCAGGTCCTGGGAAGGGTCTTGTCACCCCAGTCCTACGGGCCATTGGAAGACCCTGGGGAAGGGCTGTCACCTCAGCAGGCTCAGCCCCGGGCGGTGCCCAGCCTGAGTGACGCGGAAGCTCTGGAGGAGTGTTGTAGGGACTGGGACCGGCAGCGCTGGCACCCCACCCCGGCAGCGTCATGATGAGGTTCCCTCCTGCAGGCCCTGCTCTCCTGGCCTCTACGCCCCGATTCCTGGAAAGAGCTCCAGTTCTCTCCATGTCAGAGAAGCTTACGGTTTCTCTAGAATTCTCGCTATGCTACCTCTAACCTGATCAATAAGCTTTCCCGGCAAGTTCCGGGGTTTATCGAGGTCCAGGAGTGTGGGTGCACCCAGTGTACTTACTGCCTGTGGGAAGCAGACTGAACTGAGGGGTCCTGTGGCTCTTCTCTTCCAGGGGATGGTTTTGGGGTTATGAAGAAACAAGGGGCTTAAACGTTTCCTGTCTGTCTGTTCAAGGATCGGCTTCTATCATCGCGCCTGTGCTTTTGGGAAACACGACAGCACGGTAGGTGCCTGCACCATCCACTCAGTGATGAGGGTGTGTGTGTGCATGTTCACGTGCAAATGTGTGCATGTGTGTGATGTGCATGAATGCACATGTGAATGTAAATGTGTGCGCATGTGAATGAGCGCACATGAATGGATGCATGTGCATGTGTGTATGTACATATGAATGCATGGCAGTGTACATGTGCACATGTGTGAGCGCGTGTGAAGGTAAATGTATGTACATGGGTGCATGAGTACATATGAGTGTGTGTGTGTGTGTGTGTGTGTGTGTGCATGTATGAATGTGTATGTGCACTGTGTCCTGGTGGAATCGGAATGCCTTCTGGCGTGGCCTGTGTGGGGTTGCTGGAAAGTTAGATCTTGCCCCACCCCCACACTCACTCCGCAGCAAGGCAGGGCGGCCATGGGACCCAGGAGGAGCTTTGTGTCCTGGGGAAGGGCCAGGGAAGGGCCCGGAGCGGCACCCACACCCTGGAGGTCTGCTGCGGTGCAGTCCGGTCCCCACAGGGCGTTCCGTGGAGCCACCGCTCTTTTGAACGGCATGGCGGGGTCCCCACTGCGGGCCAGACCATTCTTGCATTGTTAGTCTGGTGGGCTTGGTAACCCCAGTGCATTGGCGAGGACAGGCGAGACTCGGCGCCTAGAACCGCCCAGAAATGAACCTTCTCGGGACCGTGGTGTTAGAGGAGCGGCAGTGCGTGCCCACGTGCACCCTACTGCCTCTCAGCTCGTCCCTGTGCCCCTGGCCCTGGGCCCACTCGGAGGCTGCCCTGTGGAGCGCGTGTCGGTAAACGCTCTTAAAGTTAAGCTCTTTCCTGTTTGAAAACAGGTCCGTGATGCTGGACAGAGCGGAGAACCTCCTTCACGATCACTACGGGGGGAAGGAGTACTGGGACGTGAGTGCTACATGTTCTCTGTCATTTTAATTTGTGTCGTTTTCGAGCGTCTGAGACCGTGAGGTCGGGGTGGGGGGTGGTGCATGGTGGGGGCCAATGGGCGGAGCACTCAGCTGTCCTGTCTGCACCCCCAGACGCGGCGGAGCATGGTGTTTGCCAAGCACCTGCGGGCGGTGGGCGATGATTTCAGAAGTAAATACCTCAATTCCACCAACAAGGCCGACAGGATCCCCGAGGAGGAGGACTGGACCAAGATGAAGGTAGTTTCTCTCTCTCTCTCTCTGATTAGAGGAAATGCACATCACTTCTTGAGATGTGTAATGACAAACCCCTTAATTTACAGCAGGGGGTGACATGACTATCTCCTTCAGTGTCACTGCCTTAGTGCAATCCTTGCTCATTACTGTAATGACCATGGGTGCTGGTCATCAGGACGCCCCTGTACACACCTGCACCCCCCACACACACACACACACAAACACACATGTGCGCTCAGTCCTGGTGCAAACCTAGGGAAATCGCTGGGACAGTTTCTCTTCGGTGAAATTCCTGCAGGTTCTGGGAGCCCAGACAGTCACTGTTAGAGTGAAATTAGATTACAGATATTCGAGGAAACGACCAGTTATGTTCAGTGGTTTCTTCTTTATAATGCGAGAGCCATAAAGGAAAAACAGCATAATCCTTCCGCCCACACAAGCACCGCTGACGCTTCTGGTCCAGCATCATCCCTTTACACGTTTTCTTTTCTGGGAGATTGGGTTTGCCTGTAACTTATTTTAAGAAACGTTATGTTGCGTTTTCACATAGACATAGTTTTTAAGCGTCTTCAGTATAATGTAGTTGTTTGGTTGACCTTTCCCTGTGGCTTTTAAGAGCAAACTATTTCATAGACAGGAACACCATTTCACCTGCTTATTCTCTTATGGGACACGTGGCTGGCTGTCTTAGAGTGAAATGGCCTAGGTATAGGTATGTGGGTAGTCATTACTGGAAAAATACAATGTTAAGTGGAAGGCTTTTATTTTAATTTTTTTAAATGTTTTTTATTTATTTTAGAGAGAGAGGAAGGGAGAAGGATAGAGAAATAGAAACATCCATCTGCTACCGGCTGCCTCCTGCACACCCCCTACTAGGGATCAAGCCTGCAACCAGGGTATGTGCCCTGACTGGGAATCAGTTATGACCTCTTGGTCAACGCTCAACCGCTGAGCTACACACCAGCTGGGCGCAAGGTTTTTATTTTCCATTAATTTGTATGTTTCATTTACCTTTTTTTTTGCACTGAGATCAGAGGGTACGGTAATTAGTCACTCCACGGCCTTAGGAAGCATCTTGTCGACCCGAGAGTCCCTCAGGCAGGCACACGGTGCAGGACGCTGAGTGTGGACCGCTGTCCCCTCGGCCTCTCCTGAGGGGCAGCGCCTGGATGCTGACCCAGCTCCCAGGCCCGCCCCAGCGTGTCCCGCCTCTGCAGGTGGAGCTGGGCTCCTCGCTGGGCGGCCCCTACCTCGCCGTGCACCTGAGGAGGAAGGATTTCATCTGGGGCCACCGGGAGGACGTGCCCAGCCTGGAAGGAGCCGTGAAGAAGATCCGCAGCCTCATGAAGAAGCACGGGCTGGACAGAGTGTTCGTGGCCACAGACGCCGTGAGGAAGGGTAGGCCGCCCTCGCCCGCCTTGTGTCTGGCCAGACTCGCATGCATGCTGACCCTGGGCTGTGCTGCTGGAGGGGCGACCTGAATGTCGTGGTTTTGTCCTCTTGGCCCGCTGCGAGCTCCTGGAGCATTAATATGTCACAGCGTGTGCGTGTAATCCTGGGGCAGACCCCAGTGGCAGCTCAGTCCCCACCCAACGGCGGCTCCTTTCCATTCGCAGAATTCGAGGAGCTGAAGAAGCTGTTACCCGAGATGGTGCGGTTTGAGCCCACGTGGGAGGAGCTGGAGCTCTTCAAAGACGGAGGCGTGGCCATCATCGACCAGTGGGTCTGCGCACATGCCAGGTGCGTGAGTCACCAGGTTCACGGTCTCTGCGTGCTGCGTGCTGCCCACCGTGAAGTCCCTGTTACTGAGCACCCCTAAGCTGCTGCACCCCGGGGTCCCCTTCCCAGACGCGTGCTGTGCTGTGGTGATGGCTTCCCCACGCTCCCCTGTAGCTGCAGGAGGGTGAGTGCGGGCAGCGAGGGCCCAGCTTCACCCCAGACCTGCCCTGCCTGCCTGCCTGCCTGCCTGTCTGCCAGGAACAGCCCCCACCTGGGACTGTCCCGTGGGAGGAGCCCATGCAGGGGTGTCTGGCTCCCTGTGAGTTCCTCGAAGGACTCCGTGCCCGCTGGCACCGGGGAGCCGGGAAGAACATGGGGGTAAAATGGAAACTAGCAGTGGACGAGCTCGGTTTCCTTCTGGGCCCGGATTCGCACACCCCGGGGTGGAGGCAGGTGGAGGAGCTCCTTTTCCTTCTTGCTGGGGTTCGCACACCCCGGGGTGGAGGCACGCGTTTGCTTTTGATGGTGCGTGTGTGCATCTGCCCTTGTGTGTGCCGGGCGCTCCCCGGGTGAGGGCCCTTTTCCTCCCTGAGCCGGGGCCTGGGGAGCAGGCTCAGCCCCAGTGGCGGGGACGGAGGTGGCTGGGGCTGAGAGAGGGTCTGCAGCCCAGCCGCCACCCCGGGTTCTGAGTGAGAGCCTGGCAGCTCGGCCCCCGAGTTCTGTGGGGGTTGTAGCTTAGCGCCACGAGGCCGGCCTCCCACAGACCCAGACCCGGCGGACGTTTGCAGGGCCGACCTGTGGTGCGCTTGTGCCCAGACTGTCGTCCTGGGGGCTGGCAGCTGCTTCCCACGCCCTGGCCGCGGTGAAGGCCTCGGGGGTCTGGGGCCTCAGGCTGGGCAGGTGTCTGGCGGTTGAGCTTGCGACTGGTGAGCTCCGTGCACGACTCCGGTGACCCCTGCTGTTGCTTTGCAGGTTCTTCATCGGCACTTCAGTCTCCACGTTCTCTTTTCGGATTCATGAGGAGAGAGAGATTCTGGGGTTGGATCCCAAGACGACATACAACCGGTTCTGTGGGGACTGGGAGAAAACGTGCGAGCAGCCCACGCACTGGAAGGTCGTGTACTGAGCTGGCACCCGGAGGCCGTGCCCTGCACCCGCTGTACCCACGGTGGACTCGGGGCTTCCCCTGATGTCACCTGTCGCTGGGGTGTTGCTCCTGCCCTGGGCTGGTGGCTAGACAGACAGATGTCAGGTCTCGGGTCTCAGGCACGGAGGAGGCCACACGCAGGCACAGCCGCGGCCACGTGAGGGCAGCGGAGGCAGTGCTGCGCCTGAGCTGTCCCCGGTCTGTGTCTTTCTAGCTTTCGCTGCCCACGCACAGGCACTCCAGTGGGGGCTCCAGTGGTCTTTTCTTCCGGATCTGAAGCCACGTGCCAGCCACAGCAGGGCAGCCGCTGGGGCAGCTTCCCCGGGGATGGGCAGGCAGTGCCAGCCCGAGCTGCTCCCATCTGGGGGCCGTGGAGCCGGGCAGGCCCGGGGCTCGGTGTGACTAGAGCCTGTGGGTCGGTCATTATAACTCTGTTGCCCAAAGCACAGTCTTAGCTCCGCCCTTTCCCTGAGCCGAGCCTCCTGTGAGTTGGAGGGAGGTGAAGGGCTGCCTGCAGAGCGGCTGGGAGGGGCCTGTGGTCGCTCTCCCCGGCAGCGCGGGGAAGACGCACGCAGGTCTTCAGCGACGTGGCCTGTGCAGGATCATCCTCACCCCACGCCCAGCTGCTTCCTTGGCATCTGCGATTGTCACTCAGCACCCCGACCTGTGTGGCGGGAGGGGCCTAGCAGGCCAGCTGTCCTCGGCTCTCCTCTTCAGGGCCTTTCTGAGGCCTGGGAACTGCCACCCAGGGAGGTGGGGACTCGGGGGGATGCCCCTGAGCATATGGGTCAGCTGTGGAGCACTGCCAGGGGCCTGCCCTGGTCCCTGTCTAACCGGGAACCCTGACTTCAGGGACACCTGGGTGCACAGCCGTGGGCACGGGCGTGGGCACTGGCCCTTCTGCTGAGCCGCAGCCAGGACATGGGTGAGGCCCATGTCGTCCTTCCCAGGCTTCGGGAATCTGTGAACACGCAGGGCCCATGGTGTCCGCTGTGCAGGCTAAAGTGATGATATATTTATTCTATTCCATTTGTACATTTACATGTTAATAAAATAAGTTTCTAGAAAGTGGAATCCTGGAGATGGTGCCTTTCCACGCTGGAGCGTCCTTTAGACGGAGAGCTGTACAAGCAGTGTGGGCCCTGGTCACCCCTTTTTAAGGGAAAACAGTGCTTTGTTGTCGTGGGTGTGGATGCGCCAGCATGTGTGGAGGGCGGCTTGTCTCCTGTCCATGGTGCCACCTGCTGCCCAGCTTGTGAGAGAAAACCCCACTGTTTGGGCGACTGAGATCGTCGGCCTCAAGCCTGCGGAGGCAGCAGCAGCGTCCTGGGTCTGCATCCGGGTGGAAGGAGCAGTGAGAAATCCACGTTAGAGGGTGGGGACACTGGGAAAATGGCGCAAAGGGAGCTCAGGGCCCAGGGCTGAGTCCCCCGAGGACCTGGCACATGGCCTCACTCCATGGCCCAGCACACTGGCCAGTGTGGTTACCCACTGGCATCAAATCCCAGGGACCAACAGGCGGCTTCGCTGGTGTGAGGTGCCACGTCATGGCCCTGGCCGGGGCCCAGGGAGAGCAGTCGGTGCCGCGGGACGGGCCATCAGGCGCGCAGGCACGGCTCCCCGGGGCAGGGCTGCTGGGGGTGATGACCTGTGACGTGGCACCTTGTGGCATCAGCCTGCCCAGCCCTGAAAGCCCAGCCGGCCTCCACGGCCTGCCCAGCGGGCAGTCTTCCCTGGCGGGGTGGGGAGGAAGCTGTCCTTCATTAGTAGCGACAGCCTTCGCTTCCTGTGGCTGCAGCCTCTGCCAAGCGGTCTGGCTGCGAGGCCTGCTGTTGGACGAGTTTGGAGTGGGGTGGGGGTCCTCCATGCAGGGCAGGCAGACGATGGGCTGTCGGGGGACAAACCTCACCATCTTGACCTGGAGCCAGAGGGACCTCCAAGGAGTCCCATACTGGGATCCATGGGTCATGGTGAGCTCTCCCAGGCGGAGGCCGCAGACCCTGGGCACCTGCCACGCTGCTGAAGCTTCTGATGGGCAGGCCTGGGCCACAGGCCCACCCCGCCCTCTCTCGCCTGGGACATGGGCCTGCCCCATACTCTTCGCCTGGTCTTGCTGTCACCCCAGTGGATTCGCCAGGAGGCGGGTGGGACCCCAGCTGTGACCACAGTGTCCTCTGAGCTCGCTGGCCCTTCAGCCCTGAGAAGAGCTGTCATTGCAAATGGGCGCCGCGGCCCAGAGGCGGGCTGGTGAGGGCTGTACAGCCCCTGGCCGCGGGCTGCCCTCTGTCAGTGTCAGCCCCTTCTCTTCCTCCAAATGAGGGAGCTCCCAGGAGCCCCTCGCTGCCCGCAGACAGACGGCTGGGGCCTGAGGTGGCACTGGCTCCCTTGCTCCTCCTGCGTCTTGTCCTCTCTCCTGGGCGGGGAGGCGGGAACCACAGCCAGACCCGAACCCGGGCTCTGCAGCCTGCGGGTGACCGAGGCCCCTCTCGAGGAGCAGAGTTTGGGCCACACGTGGAGGCGCCTGGGAGAAACCATGGATGGGGCAGAGGAGGCCCCGCCCAAAAGGAGGGGACACAGAGTCCCGGAGAGGGCATGCTGTGCCCGGAGGTTGGCATCCGGCCTGCGGAGCCAGTAACCCGGTTTCCTCATCCCCGGGGGTGCGGGCCATAGTCAGCGCGCTGCTGGCTCCCCGGCCATCTGCTCCCGCGGCCGCCTCATCGCCCCGCTCGGCCACATTAGCTGACTAATGAAGGCTGGTGCTGCAGGAAATGGCCCGTGGCCCATTAAACCCCTCATTCCGATTCAGAGGCCTTTTTAGGACAAACCAGGGCCGCTTTGTGCCCCTCACGGCTGGGCCCTGGGCAGCCAGGTCGCCTCTGTGCCCAGGGGACAGGCACGCGAACACCCAGTGCCCTCAGCACTGTGCTCGGAGCGGGCACATGTGCCCCTGGCAGCCTGGGCCCATCGCTGGGAGGAGGCGCAGCCAGGTGAGCAGGCATCATGTCACTTCACGGAGCCCACTGGCGGCCGGCACAGGCTGGACCAGGGTCCGGGGATTGAGTGTCTTCCCCGCCCCACCACACACACACATACACACACACACACACACACACACTGCCCTCCTGGCCTTCAGCTTCAGGGACCAAGAAGCACAGGAGCGAGGCAGCGTCAGCGACATGACATGATGTCAGAGAAGGACCAGGAAGCCCCCAGAGACAGTGGTTTGTAGAACGAGTGACGTTTCACTGCCAGGATGAGGGGAGTGGAAGGACATCCCAGTGAGGAGGTGGCCGTCTGTGGGGGACGGGCCGTCCCCGAAGAGGAGGGTGGCCCTGGAAAGGACGGCCAGGCCGTTGGTGGCCAGCTGTGAGCATGGGCTGGGCTGGAAAGACTAGACAGGGGGTGTGGGGGGAGCCATCCAAGCCAGCTGCCCACACCTGAGGTGCCCACTGAACAGTTCTGGGGACCCTAGGACACAGGCTGAGCCCAGAGGGTTAAGGGGAACCCCTGAGACCAGCCATCGCAGAGAAGTGTGGGTCACGGAGGCCGCAGGAGCTCGGCACTTCTGGTTCCCGCAGGCCAAGCCCTGGCCTTCCTGGCTGGGCAGAGCAGAGCCAGCCAGGGCTGGGCAGGCCGGGGTCAGAACCCAAGCCCCGAGTCAAGGCGTCCTGGTGTGAGCCAGGTCCCCAGAAGGGATAGGGACGTGAGTTCTGGGGGCTTCGCTCTGGATGGAAGGGCAAAGGGAAGAAAAAGCCCCCTGCCCAGAGCTTCTGACCATGAGCCATCCTCCTGCCCCCTGGGAACACGGGATTAAAGCCCCATTTGTGTGTAGAAGAGGGCTCCTCCGGGTCCCTGCGCTGAGGGTGGCACCTGGTGCTTTAAGCAGCGTGGGGTCTGTGGTCAGAAGTCCTTGTCATGATGTCCCGTGGCTCTCCATCTTCCAGGCCAACGAGGACTCATGGGCCCCCTAAGTCGCCTCTCCGCTTCCCCTCCTGCCTCTGGGCTCAGAGACCAGTGTGACTCCACGGGGCCCACCCCCCGACCCCAGGTCAGGACGGCCTCCTATTGGAGGTCAGGTGCTTAGTGACCTAGTGACCCCTGCTCTGTCCCTTTGGCTGTGTAGGTAACACATTCCCAGGCCCCTCCTCCGGGGCGACCGATCTGGATGCGGCTGGCCACACCTGGGAACTGAGTTGGCGGGGGTCCCTGTTGGTCCCCAGAGGGACAGAACTGGCCCATGGCCCCGTGCCAGGTTCTCACCCAGAACGGAGGTGATGGGCCTTCGCCTGCAGGGGCAGTGACCCCAGGTGGGGTTTGGGCCCTAAAAACAGAGGAAAGGATGTCCAAGCACAGGTCCCTCCTCCTGTCATCAAACGTCACTCTCCTCACAGGCACCTGCTCTCGGCGCCCCAGGTGCTCTCTCGTCTCCGTCTGTGCTCCGGAGCCCGTGGTAGGAAGTGACTCCAACACCCGCCTGCCAGTGACCGTAGCTGGTGTTCTGGTGTCCCTCCCAGCTCCCGAGCAAGAGACTGGTGCTGGACGCACTGGACTGGGCTCTGAACCCCATCCCTGCCCCGATGGGACCTGCCTCCCACCCCCGACCCCTGCTCCTGCACACTGGGGCTGCGGGAGTCTCTAAGCCTGGATGCCGAGCCTCCAGGTTGTCATGGCGATGAGAACGCATGTAAAGCGCTGCCCCGGGTGCCAGGAGCTTACAAAAGAGCTCAGGAAACGCTAGCAGGAGGGTGTTATTACCACAAATAAATCCTCTGAAGTCGCGCTTTTAACGAGTCAGCGCTGGTAAAAAGTAAAAAGAAAGGTCACGGTAACTAGCGAGCAGGTCACAATCGGTGATGTTTGTTCACACGGATCGGCTTTTGTCTTTGGTGAGATCTGCAGTTCATCTGCAGGGAGCAGCGTTCACTCTACAAACGTCTGGATGCCCTAACAGTCATGATTCTTTTTTTTTTTTTTAAATATGTATATATTGCCTTCAGAGAGGAAGGGAGAGAGGGAGAGAGAGACAGAAACATCAATGATGAGTGAGACTCACTGATCACCTGCCTCCTGCACACCCCACGCTGGGCATCGAGCCCGCAACCCCAGCATGTGCCCTTGACCGGGAATCCAACTGTGACCTCCTGGGTCAGAGGTGGCCGCTCAGTCCCTGAGCCATGCCGGCGGGGCTGTCCTGATTCTTTTTGGGCCCACTCGAACACAACCCCCTGGCCAATGGCACTGAGGGTTACTGCTGTCGGTTTGGCTAATGGGCAGCGAACGTCGTGCGGACCTGGGAGGTGGGCCCAGCAGCGCTGCCGGCCGGGGCTACTCCGGAGAGCATCTTGCTGGGAACGAAGCCTCAGCCCGTCCGTGGCAGCGAGGTTCCCGGAAAGGGGGTCTGGCTGCCTGTGGGTGAGAAGGGAGAGGCGTGTGGCGAGTTCGGGAACGTACCCTCCTTCTCTCACACAGGCTCTGGGCATCGTGGGAAACGCGATAACATGACGAGGATCGAGATTTGAAGTACAGTGGTCCCTCGAGATAAGAGTTTAATTCCTTCCGTAACCTTGAGGCGTGGGAAACTATGAGATGCTCGAGTCGCGGTAAACTGGTGCGTTGTGTGCAGCCGGCCGATCCTCGCGATGACTCCTATCTCAAATGTTGCTCGTATCTCAAAAAAATCTCATATGTTAGGGCACTGGGATATCGAGGTACCACTGTAAAGTGAAAAGGGGACACGTCGGGATAGTATGAACCGTCTGTACAATGTGCGTCCGCGTGGGTAGCCTGAGACCAAAACTCGAAGGTGGTGGTGCCTTTGGGTGGAAACGAGCTGTTTTTAGCTTGTCTTCCATATTTGTGGTTTCAAGAACCAGAAACAACGCTTTCCCGTGGCTCCATTGTCATTTGTGGTGATGCATCCGGGAGAGCGGCTTGGACCTCCCACAGAACTGAAAGCCTCAGGCAGCCCGAGGCACGGGGACTCTCCAAGACCCCGACCCTGACCCCGACCCCCGCCATCCCCTTACAGAACTGTGGGGCACAGGCGCCCCTCCCCGCCCGGCAGCCCCCAGGTCCCCCTCCCGCCGACGCTGCGCAGAGGAGGACGGGAGCAAGGCAAATAGGAGGAAGGAGAAACGCTGCCACCTGCAGCGTCCCACAATTAACTGGGGCCCCGGAGAGAAATTACTGGGGCTGCTGCCTCCTGTCCGCCCGCCCCATTACCCCCACCATTAGGATCGCTGCGCCTCCGAAGTCCCTTAAATAACAGACTCCCCCGTCCCCCGTCTCCACCCGACGCGATGAATCCACCTCGGGGCCCCTGAGCGCTGCAACGCGTTTTCCAGTTCACGTCCCCAAAGCTCTGCATATGCCGGTCCCTCTCCCCCTTGTGCTATTTCAAAGCACAGACGTGCACATAGGTTGCAGGCCGATGGGATGTGGTCATAATTTTACATTATAGACTGTTACGTCCTTTAGAGAAACGGAGGTAAGAAAACAGAGTGTCTGGGTTCGGCTCCCATGCAGGGAGCCTCCTGTGCCCCCCTCTTTCGACCCCTGTCCTCTTCTCTGGAAGGTGCTGCAGAGCGGCCTGGGCCTTCCCGGCGGCCGGCCTGCGGCTGGGGGGTCTGGGAACAGGAGCTGGGAAATGGCATCGTGTCCTCAGGAGAGCCCCCCCCAGCTGGCAGAATGTGGAGGGCCCCTGGCCCACGGGGAGGTCGGGGGGAGACGCAGCAATGGGGCAGGAACGGGGCCTGGTGGCTGCCCCAGACACACAACCGATTTGAGAGCAAACCGCCCGCAGTGCTTTGACCTTTGGGGCACAAGGTGATTCTGCTCTTCTCCGAGCGCAGGCCACAGAGGAGACCCACCCTCCACCAAGTGCCCCTCGGTTTCCTCATGGGGAGAGGGGGACGGCGGAGGGAAGCACAGCAACCGGGGAGGGTAGTGCATTTTGAAATGCAGCCTCGGCCCTTTCCTCGTCACGGGCCAGGGCACCCGCTCTGTCCCAGGGATCGATCGGCTTTGTCCGCCTGGCATCACCGGTTCGCACACGGCGGGTCATCCCGAGAGCTCACTCCCCTCGCTGCCCCGGCACAGGGGATGGGAGCCAATAGCCAGCACCCCCACCGGCAGCCGAGCACAGACCGAACCGAATGGGAGTGGCAGGCTGGCAGCCTGCGTGGCAGTGCCAACCTTCCACCCACAGCCGGCCTTTCTGGCGAGAAGAGTCACGGATAAAGCAGTTACTGCTCCAGCCAGGCGCCCCTGCTTCCCCCGCAGTGGCCGGCCTGAGCCGGTGGGGCGGTGAGAATGGCCCTTTATGAAAAGCAAACGGAGTGCCCCGAACCCCCACCTCCCTGGTCACCGGTGTCCGCCGTAAGCCGATTAGTTCTCGGCAGAAGCAGAAGCACAAACGCGGGTTTGCAGGCCGCCTTATCTGAGTTTGCTTAGCGCCGGTTCTGCTCACCTGCTCACATCGTTTGCTGCGAAGAAACGGGTTTGTTCTCCCCAGAATGAGGCCATGGGGAGTGGACTTGGGATTCACGCCAGGTCGCCCCACCAACCTGACGGGGGCAGCCCAGGGAGGGTCCAGGGTCGGCGACATCGGGCCTGGGACAGGGGTCCGGGGCCAGGGGCTCGGTGGAAAGGCCAACAGGGACGCTCGAGTTGGGGTGAGCAAAGGCCCGGGGGCCCGGGGGGAGGCTCAGCGCTGCACTGGGGAGGGGTCACAGGGCTGTTTGGTTTTGCTATTAATCTCTGAAAGATCTCTGAACCTCTATGGGCTCACACACGTTTATAGCTCTTTTTTAAAAAATATATTTTATTGATTTTTTTACAGAGAGAAAGGGAGAGGGATAGAAAGTCAAAAACATCTATGAGAGAGAGACATCTATCAGCTGCCTCCTGCACGACCCCACTGGGGATGTGCCCGCATCCAAGTACATGCCCTTGACCAGAATCCAACCCAGGACCCTTCAGTCCTCAGACCGACTCTATCCACTGAGTCAACCCCTCCAAATTGTTCTTGGTGACTTTGTTATCCCGTTGGCCATAATCTCGGGGCCAGAAGGATATCGTTTACAGCTTATGATGCAGTCTTCTGTTTATAGGTTTTTACAGTGAGTGCTGGCCTATTGTGAATATGAAAGATTTAAACCTCTCATTCCTTCTTTGCATGTACGCTCTTGTGACTCTGTGGACCTTGGCTCCAGCATCCCCATGCACCCAGGCCCCATTCTCATCTATTCTTAACCCCATAATGTCCCCCTTCGCCACCATGAACCCCATAATCCTCCTCCTCCCCCACCCCACGCCCATTGCCCTTGCACCCCACACGCCCTTTGAGTCTTCCAAACCCTTTCTCTGCTGCCCCCTCCCCCAGAGCACAGCAAACCCAGAGCCTCCCGATCCTCCACCTCAGACTGTGTTGTGTCGCATCACCTGGCACTTGAGCGGCAGACTCAGCCGACGCATAAAGGGCTCACGTCCATGACAGACCCTTTCAGGAAGTGAGTGATGGCAACGGAAAGACCTGCTCGATATTTCCCTTATTTGTTTTTAACTGAAAAGTTTACAATTTACAGCATTATAACTTTTTCCTCTGTGCATATCCCTGCTTTTGTGTTAAAAAAAAAAAATCCCTAGCCAAAACCGGTTTGGCTCAGTGGATAGAGCTTCAGCCTGCGGACTGAAGGATCCCAGGTTCGATTCTGGTCAAGGGCATGTACCTTGGTTGCAGGCACATCCCCAGTAAGGGGTGTGCAGGAGGCGGCTGATCAATGTCTCTCTCTCATCAATGTTTCTAGCTCTCTATCCCTCTCCCTTCCTCTCTATAAAAAATAAATAAATAAAATATATTTTTAAAAATCCCAGGAGCACTTAACGTACCATAAAAATGGTGTTTTAAAGGCCTATGCTCAAGCTTTTAAAATTCCTTGGGAAGTTTAAACACATGAAAGTGGAGCAAGCAGTGCCATGCACCCCCGCGTGCCTGCTCCAGCGACTCCCTGCAGTTGGCCAAGATGGTTGCATCCACACCTTTTCTCCTCCATCTTGCCTTTTGCTCTTAGGGAAGTCCCAGAGACGCCACGTCATCAGCACGGCTCCAGTGCCTGCATCTAACAGCGCCCGGGGGCAGAGTATGGGGGTGGGAGGGCACAGACACTGGCACCCTCGTAGCCAGATAGCCGCATGTCTGCTGCCACATCGGCGTATTTGGGTTGTGGTTTCAATTCCTTTATCTTCCTCCCCTCCTTTCCCATCGGGCTTTCTGATCGCAAATGTATTCTCTCCGCTCACTGACTGTGCTGCCTCAAAGTCTGCTTGGTTCTCTAGTTTTGTTCTTGGAATGTGAGGTTCATTATAAATTCTTAGGCCAACTGTTCTAAAACCTCAGACTATGTTGTGATGCATCCTCTAGTTCAAAATGACCATTTTTTTCATTTTTTAAAAAATATTTTTATTGATTTCAGAGAGGAATAGAAAGGGAGAAATATCAAACATTGATCTGCTGCCTCCTGCATGCCCCCTCCTGGGGATCAAGCCTGCAACCCAGGCGTGTGCCCTGACTGGGAATCGAACCGTGACCTCCTGGTTCATAGGTTAACACTCAACCACTGAGTCACCCCAGCCAGCCCAATGTTATCATTTGTATAATCAAATAGTTGTAGTCTCCAAATGTCTCATTTCTTCTTATGAGGTCATGTCCCTGGGGCTTTGGCTCCTTGCTCAGGTGGTGTGTAAGGGAAGGTGAGACCTCAGTGCCCAGGGAGCAGAGGGGGAGGAGGGATGGCTGAGTCCCTCCTCGTCCTCCATGTCCAGCATCACCTCTGCCATTGCAGGAGGAGACCCACCTACCTATCCGGTGGCTGGCCGGGGGCAGGTAAGCAATGGCCAGAGGTTGACTTGCGCCCGATATGGCCCTGCACCTGTACAGGGCCTGGGCTGCACCCCATGTTTGCTCTGGAGGACACTGCACCCAGAGGGTGCTGACACCTGCTCAGCGCCACCCCCACCTGTGCATATGCTGAGGGCATAAGGAGGTTGTCAGTGTTAGGGATAGAAAGATGCAGCACACACTTTATCTACATATATAAAAGCCTAATTTGCAAATTGTCTCCTCAGGAGTTCAAGTGGGAGACCAGGAGTTCGTTTGCTTGCTGTGATGTGCACTGACCACCAGGGGGCGGCGTGGAACAAAGGAAGGCCCCAGCCAGTAGCTGGAAGGCCCTGATGGGCCCTGATTGCAGGCCAGGCCTGGGGACCCCACCTGTGCACAGATTTTGTGCACTGGGCCTCTGGTAAATAATAAAAGACACCACACACGGTCGTGAATCCAGAGCCCCTGCGTCTCCCCGAGGCTGTCGTTCTGTGGGGCGCGGGCTCCACCACAGCACAGAATGGAGTCTGAGGGGCCATGCGGCCCTCACATTGGCACACGTTTTACCTGTCAGGAGCCGGGGTAGCCCAGGGCTCTTTTGCTCACGTGATAGTTTTTAGATGTTGCAAAAAGTTATCAAGTTTTTGGGCCATTCATTCCCTCTGTCACCAGGGCATTTTAAAGGTACTCTGTTCTCGGCATCACCTTCTTAAGTGACAGTCAGGCCCTGAGTGGGTGTGTGTGTGGGAGGGCCAGGACTGGTTCCCAGATGCTGATGGGAGACACGGGCGGGAGGGGTGCCCAGCATTGTGTGGCTGTGCACAGTGAGGGCGCAGCTGGCAGGAAAACGCAGCAGAGCGAGTGGGAGTGATGAATACTGGGCGTTCCCTCTTTGCCCGGGTTGTTCATATAATTGTGTTTATATAATGGGGTTTTTAACAATGGCTGTGTCCGACTACTGCTCCCGAATTCCTGGAACCTCAGCCTCCGCGCCCACCCTGGGCAGAGCCCCACGCCACCAGCTCTCTCGGCTGCTCCCTCTGTCCTTACTAAATAATTTACTGGTGATAATTATTACATAATCAAAATTTAATGCTTCATTTTGCATGTTAAATCTAAAGAATTTGATGATTGATCACACAACTGCTCTCTCAGCCTCCAAATCTTCCCTCCCTGCCCTGCCTCTCTTCTCTCCTGAGCGTCTGCTGGGCATCGATCCGGCTGAGTGGGTGTTTATTTCCGCCCTTCCCCAGGAGAACATGGCTCTTGGGGGCAGTCGTCCTTGTTTAGCACTGCTGCTTTTCCGGCTCCCCTGTGCTACGGGACCACACGAGTCTGGGTCCCCAGGGTTTCGCCCGAAACTGGGGTTCAATGAAGTTAGAAGTGGCACAGTTGGGAGGGTCTGTCTCCCGCCACTCGCGAAAGCCAGCGGCACAATCAGCAGTCTGTCCTCTGCACGCAGTGCCGTGCGCGCCACCAGGCCTCTGATCTTTTGCGACTCCCCTAAATTTCCATATACTTCTCCCTTTTCACAGTCCAAACTCCCCCCGTATGAGTTTCGGCTGGATCTGGGGTTCAATGTCGTAGGATAAGGGGTTCAATGCCTTTGAGAGTCTCCGTCTCCCTCCCGCCAGAGAAAGCCAGCCAGGTTCTCCGGCACCCGCTCTCTCAGCGCGCGTCTCCGTACCTCAGCTTTTTGCAGCTCCTCTGGGTCTCCGTGAGCCCCTCTCTTTCCCTCTAGTTGTAGAACTTCCACTCAGCCAGCTTTCTTGTGGTTCTGGATGCTGTCCGTTCTGTCTTTTAGTTGTAGTTTTGAAATGGTTGTACAAGGCGGCAGTGTAGGTGTTTACCTATGCCGCCATCTTGGCTTCTCCTCTAAAACTTCTTCTAACGCCACTTCTTCAAAATAGACTCGCCCAGGCCGTGGTATTTTGTGGAAGAGCCACACTCCAGGGGCCAAAGAGTCGCAGTTTGCCGACCACGGCAATAGAACAAATTATTTGTCCATATCAGGGCTTTTTATTTGCATAGGGCCTTTAATTTTTCAAAACCATTTCCTTGTTTTTCATTTAATGATAGACACATTGACAAATAGATGAGAAAAATAAAATAAAAATCACCCCGGATCCCATCATCCAGGCACCGTGACCGGACACGGCCACTCGCAGGCTCTCCCGCTGCTGTGCGCCCACCGCAGCATCACACTGCTCCACCACCACCTGGCTGCCAGTTCCCCCTCGGTTTACGCTGTGTGTTTTTCTGGGACACTCGTCCCACCCCCTCCCCATCTACCTGCCTTGCCCCTCACTGGGCCTGAATATCCCTCCTCCCTCCTCATTGGGCCTGAATGCCCCGTCTCCCTACTCACTGGGCCTGGATGCCCCGCCTCTCTCCTCACTGGGCCTGGATGCCCCGCCTCTCTCCTCACTGGGCCTGGATG
>JAAGEH010000045.1:44928-56795 GCA_011751065.1 Lasiurus cinereus | reverse complement strand
CTCACTGGGCCTGGATGCCCCGCCTCTCTCCTCACTGGGCCTGGATGCCCCGCCTCTCTCCTCACTGGGTCTGAATGCCCTGCCTTTCTCCTCACTGGGTCTGAATGCCCTGCCTCTCTCCTCACTGGGCCTGGATGCCCCGCCTCTCTCCTCACTGGGCCTGGATGCCCCGCCTCTCTCCTCACTGGGTTTGGATGCCCCGCCTCTCTCCTCACTGGGCCTGAATGCCCCGCCTCTCTCCTCACTGGGTCTGAATGCCCTGCCTTTCTCCTCACTGGGTCTGAATGCCGGGTCTATGTAGACCAAGCACGTCAAACTCTTGGCCCATGGGCCACATGCCTGGTTTATCTGGCCCGTGTTAGCCTTTGCGTTTGACATGCTTGATGTAGCCCATGGCTATTGTTGGTGCCCAGTTCCTCCCGTGCCCCTCCTCCTCGCCCACATGGCCCTCACATGCCCTGGCAGTGACTGGGCTTACCTCATCCTCACTTACAGAAGGGGCTGGGCAGGGCAACTCTAACGCCCTCTGCACATCTTACCTGTGGGAGCTGTGGACATGCTCAGGAAGATTGTGAAAAAGCCAGGAATTGAGGGGGGCGAGGACCCAGCTAGCCAGTCTCCTAATGGGGGGGAGCTGGGAGCAGCACAGCTGGCCCCACCAGTCCGCAGCCCCAGCTCCGGCCACTAACCCACCCCGCCCAGCTGATGCTCAGAGGACCGGCCGGCCCTGCCCTGCAGCGGACGAAGGAGAGAGGGGCAGGCCAGAGAGAGACTCCGCACACGTGGTAGTGAAACGCTTGGTTTTATTGAGGATGTTGCAAATCCTTTGTCTACGTGACAGCGTCTCATGCTCGGTCCCACGGGTCTCGGTGCGCGAGGAGCGCATGCGGGTGTAACGTGTGGTATATACATCAATATACATATGGGAACACCGAGGAGCATCTTAGCGATGGTTTCTTGGCCGAATTACATTCATATAAAGGGTCCAAGTTCAGGAGTCAAGTTAAAGCACACAGCCGACAGTCTGAGGAGGCAAGGCTTTCGGGCCCACCCACCAACACTCCAGAGACCAGGCCTCCAGCCATTCGTGGTGACGTCCAGAGGATGCCCCAAGCCTCGTGCACCATCAGCCACACCGGAGCCGAACAGGTGTTCTGGCACCTGAACAGGTATCGTCGGGGCCGGAGGCTCATCCCTTCGAACAGCGCGCAGGGAAGTGCAGCCGCGGAGCCAGGATCAGGTCAGACCCTGTCCCCTACCCCTTTCCATCGTGTGGACATACTGTGTGCTGCGGGCAGGAGGTGGTCACAGGACACGCGGGGGACAAGGACGCACAGAACTGGACACACGTGATCACAGGTACTCTGCCTTTCCCATTTGCACGGCCGGGTGGGAAAAGGAAACCTTTGGAGAGATGTCATAGGATTTCCAGATGGGAAAGCCAGCTCATTGTACTTCTCTTGCTGGAGCAGATCTGTGGCTGGGCAGACCTCGCATTTTGGTGTCAATAGTTTAGAACTGAAAAGGCCCGTGTGTGTGTGTCGTGTTCTGGGAGGAGGACACGCAGCCTCTGTCCCTTCTCAGGCCCGGGGAGGGCCGCGGGCTGCTCCTCACAGCCACGTGAAGTCACCGTGCAGGAAGCGCTTCTTTACAAAGTGACCCTACAGCACGGAGACCAGTAACATGATCTGAACAAACATCAATTCCAGGGAAACCAATCCCTTCTGAGATGTTGGCCGGGACATTTAAAAACAACTGGGTTTGATGACGATACAGATCCCCCAGATAGGAGCGAAGGTTCGATGGAGACTCGGGATCGGATTTGCGGTGCTGGTGCCCCTGCCTGAGGAGGTGAGGCTGACCCTGAGCAGGTGAGGGGAGCTGGGCCACGTGGCCAGGATGCCCGCCCCCGGCTGCGGCCCAACCTGGAAGAGCCTGGCTCACGACACTGATGTCCCGCCACCCAAGACGTCCCTTCAGCCCCCTTCCCGCCAGCGGCCTGGCCGCCAGGGCCTGGGCTGGGCGGTGACCGGTGTCCTTGTGGAACTCAGACTCGGGCTTAGCTACCAGAGCAGAAACCCTCCTCAGCCCCCTGGTCAGAAGTCCTCAAAACTTAACCTTTTTTCTAAAAAAGAAAGAAAGAAAAAAGTCCCTGGTTGTGTCAACTTTTCTGTGAAGTCTCTAAAGTCCAGCCTGAGGGCACTGGATGCCAATCAACGCCCCAAGGAGCCAGCTGGGTGTCTAGAGTATGCTGAGCGCAGAAGTGCTCAGTTACCAGCTCTCCTTCCTGCTCAGAGGAGAGGTTCCAGCTGCCTGTCCTAGGGGTTTCCCTGTCCCAGGAGCAGGGGCTGGTGGGCCTCCTGCCTTCCTCCCTGGCAGCCACAGGCCAGGCCTGGGTGCCTCAGGCCGAGCCCGGCATCGAGCCTGCCCTCTGGTCACACACACCCGGCCCAGGATGGTGCACAGCTCGGGTCCCCCGGGACGGCACCCAGTCAGGCCTCCATCCGCTCACTGGGGCGAGAGGGACTCAGCCGACTTCTCTCAGCACCTGACAGAGGGACGGCAGGACACATGAGACAGGACACGTCTACGGAATGTACTTCCACTGAGCTTTGTCGTCAAAACCCACATCTTTTTTAAAAACTAAGTCCATCTCCCATTCCCCACTAGAAAAAATACCATTTATAGAGAGGAGAATAAAAACACAGGGCCTCCCCGATGTCTCCAGGGGGTGGGCGAGCCTGCGGGGAGGCTGGCACCACGAGGCCCCTTCCCTGCGATGTGGAAGGTGCCAGCGCACGGGAGCCAGGGCAGACCCTGAGCAGCGGAGGCCTGAGCCCGCCCTCAGTGGGCGGGGGACGGGAAACACCCTGGAGGGGGGCATGCTGGCGCCTGGACCTGGAAGTCCCGGCCATGTGCGCTCCCAGGACGCGCCCCACAGGATGTGATCACACCGGGCTCCACGCTCGGCACTTTCTGAGCCTGAGGACACGGGACACTGGTGCACAGCCCAATGCCACCAGTGTGGGCACCTGGACTTCGCTGCGGGGAGGGGTGTCCCCCATCTCGCCCCACGGCACCCACGGGTCCCTCCACAACCAAGAGTCAGCCAAGACCTGAAACTCTTCCTTCACCCACTCAGCTCTGGCCCTGAGTGGAGGCAGCAGGCCACTGGTATGGGTCTCTGAGCACAGGTCGGGGGGCACCCATTCGTGGTGACGTCCAGAAGATGCCCCAGGCCCCGTGCACCATCAGCCACACCGGAGCCGAACCCTGGACCAGTCCCTGACCCCCTGGCTCGCCTGCCCTGGACCGTCCTGTGTGCTACAGGGTGTTGAGCAGAGCCCCTGGGTCCCCACATGCCAGAGCACCCTTCCCTGCCTTGACTCTGCCCCTGCCCGTTGTGCTGCCGCCTTCAGCCGGCTTGATTTCTTCTCAATGGGTCTCTGATAAAGCTGGAAGGAATGACTAAAAATATGCGGTAAGTGGTATTTTTCAAAATGAGAATCTATGAACTTAACTCTCTCTCGGCCCCATGGAGACCTCAGGATGGGCGTTCACGCCTGTCGGACTCAGGCGGAGGCGGGGGCCAGGCTGGTTATTGTGCGGTAGCCTGGACGCCTCCCACTGCTTCCAAACCTGAACGATGGCCCCTCTACACCTGACTGTTTAGAAGTAAACAAGGAAGGTTTCCCGTGACATGATCCTGCGAGGAGCACAGAAGCTTCCGGAGTGGCTGGGATCCGCCAGGAGGGGGGGGCGTGGGGTGCGGACTTCCCTAGGGGTACTACTTCCTACCTCTACTTCCTCTTCCTCCAGAGAGAATGCTTTTTTTTTTGCAATTAAAATAATGTGGCATATTAAGAGTGACCTGGCATAATTACTTATTTTTATAAATCATGTTCCTAGCTCTGAATAAATATTTATTCAAGAATTTCACACCAAGGAATTGCTATGTCTAAGCTTAAGGAAGCCCTACTCAGTAGAACTCAATTTCTATCGTAAACGGAGGTTGAAAGCAGTCACTGGGTCACTGGGGCACTGGACGGGGAAAGGGTGCGGCAGAGGTGCCCAGGGTGGCGCCGGGCCCCTCTCCCCGCCCCCCCCTCGCTGCATGCCCGGCCCAGTCCAGGTGGAGGGTCAGGACAGTGCTGGACACCGGGCCTCCGCACCCGCCGCCGGTCAGGGCGTGAGCGAGAACTGGTCCTGCTCAGTGGGCTTCTCCACCCAGGCGCCCAGCCCCGCCTTGATGAACGCCCGGAACATGCAGGCCTTGGCCGCCTGGTACTCCCTGGCCACCAGCTTGGACTCATGGTACACGTTGGGCTTGATGATCTTGGAGCGCTGGAGGTTGGCGGGAACCTGCGCGGAGACAAGAAAACAAGCACGACCGTGTAAACGGTTACAGACGCTGACACTGACCATGTGCACGCAGTGGTGGTGAGCGCTGTGCTGGCTCCCGGGGGCAGGGCCACCGGGCGAGGGTGCCTCCCATCCTCGCATGGGACAGAGCCAGGTCCTCCGAGGGTGGTGCTCCCGACCCACGGAGCGGAGCGGCCTTGCAAACGGGCGGGACTGTGCCCCCCACTGACAGTGGATGCCAATGTCCGCTTCAGCCCTGTGGCTACTTAAAACCACAGGGTGGGTCACTGGAATTCTCCGCTGGCCACCTCCCAGCTGAGTTTCTGCAGCTCGACTATTCCTCCAAAGCCAGTTTCAAAACCAGCGAACACTGGAGTGTGGACTCACAGCCAGCGGAAACTGGCTAGTGCGTAGACTTGCTAAATTGGGGTGTATTGGGGGGAGGGTCCTGCCGCTGCTAGTGCGGGAAAATGTCTAAAACCTTCCTGGGGGCTTTGACTGAGCCCAGCAACGCCCGTCCTGGACGGTGGGCGCCCGCTGGCTCTTCGTCTGAGGCGACAGAGGTCCCAGCAGGAGGGCGAGAAGGGACCTCAGCCTCTGAGCTGAGCTGCGTTGGTCTGAAGAGCCAGGGCCAGACCTCCGGCTGAGCAGCACCGGAAGGAACGGCTCGGGAGGGTCACGTGGACGGGGCGGGGCTGTGACAGGACGGACAAGCGATGGGGAGTGGGGCGGCCGTCGCCGGGGGGCGCCTCAGTACCTTGCCGTGCACACGCATCCAGCGACAGTACAACGCGTGCTTACACAGGCGCGACGCGCGGCCGAGCTCGTCCTTGCCCGTCGTGGAGTTGATGACCTCGATGGCCGAGTCGCCCACCGTCCAGTTGACGCTGAAGTTGGGTGCCTTCCCCGGCTGCCGCGCTTCTGCGTTGCTGATGCCTGGGAGGGGGAGACAGGCGAGGTGACACGGAGCCCCACACCGCAGGTGGGTGGGACCAGGTGCGCTCGCACCAGGCCAACATCACAACCCCCAGCCCGGGGTCCACTGTCCGCTGGGAGGCAGGTTGACAGTCCACAGAGCCTAAAACTTCAACTTCACATGTGGCCACTGCTGACTCCCCGGGCAGCAGAGCCAGGCAGCTGGGCAGCCTGCACACAGAGGGCAAGCCGCTTTGTAGCTCCGGGTCCCCCCAAGTCATTCTGGGTGCTCCTCAGTGGAGGACATCCGGCCCTGGAGCGCAGGCCCTGAAGCCGAGAGGGACTCAGCCGACTTCTCTCAGCATCTGACAGAGGGACAGCCTCGCACGCCTAGACGCCATGCAAGAACCAACTTCTGGCCACATTTCAACCATTCCTAGGACCAACGCTTCATTCCTTTATCTCCACTCATCCGCTCAAGGCCACAATTCTGCCAAGTGTCCCTGTGGCTAACTTGTCACTTCTGAGCTGTGTTCTCAGAAACTAGTTCCGTCCGGTTTCTCTCGGATCTGAGTTACTGACGAGTCCCGCTTCCTCGTGGCCAGGCGCCTGGCCTTCCATGCTCGCCCTCTGCAGCCAATGTGCAGTGTCAGGGCAGCGCGGTCCCAGTAATTGGATTCAATTGCTCAGAGAGTGACCACGTGATGCACTGCGGAGCTGAGCAGCATGACGGACTAGAGAGAAAAGTGTTAATTTGTTACCAAGTCCGCTACCTTTCAAGGAGACCAACTCCTAATGGAGCCTCTGTCTCCACGTCCAACAACTGCTCTAAGTCCCACCCAGGTCAGGCAGGGCCCTGGTGAGACAGAACAGCAGGGTAAGTGGAGAATGAGGACAAGGGATTGGCTCCCCAGGTTGCGGAGGGTTAGGGTTAGAGAAGGCCCAGGACCTGCCGGCTGTGAGCTGGAGACCCAGGACAGCTGGTGGTGCAGTGCCATCTGAGTCCAAAGGCAGAGAACCAGGGGCTGACGGTGCGGGACCCAGCCAACAGGAGAAGGTGACGAGTCGTCCCAGCTCAGTCAGCCAGGCAGGAAAAAAAGGGATGAACTTGAATGTGGGCCTCAGTGGATTCCATGTGGGTGGACCCCCACTGGGGAAGCAGTCTGCTTTTCTGAACCCACCTATCAAATGCTGACCTCACCTGTAAACACCCCCCCGACACCCCCAGAAAGAACAAGTACTCTGGGTACATGTGGCCAGCCAGGATGATGCAGAAACTGACCATCACAGGCCGTAGTTTACTGTGGTTTATACTGAACCACCGCTTTCCTGATCAGCGGTCTGGGTTTCCCATCGCCCTTGTGTTTTGTTGTTCATAAAAGCAGCACATCCCTTCACCTTGGAAAGGCCATTCAGCTCCTACGTTTATTTGTGAAGACATATCCACTTTCTCCGGAAAGACATCCTCTTTGGAGTTCTGACATGGCTCTCTGTTGGAAAATAGGCGTGCTGCTGAATTATCCTATCATCATATTGCTGATTTATGAGATAATTGGGTCCCGTTATTTTCTTTCTTAGAGGAATGTCTGCTTCATTTTGCTAGAATATCCTTACATTTTTCCCTCCAAAAATATGCAATGGAGACAGATCTTTATCCTTGAAGATC
Organism: Lasiurus cinereus; assembly: GCA_011751065.1. Lineage (NCBI taxonomy): Eukaryota > Metazoa > Chordata > Mammalia > Chiroptera > Vespertilionidae > Lasiurus > Lasiurus cinereus. The sequence goes on along the minus strand of JAAGEH010000045.1, from coordinate 49,852 downwards.
TAAACATTATCACTTTATCAAAATGCCTGACACCAGAATACTGTTGCCACTGGCTGAGCATTCGAGAAACCTGAGTGTCATCTCTGTTCTTCACAGAACCTAACGCTCGTCCAGAAGGATCTCGGAGGCCCCTGGTCTGTCCCCGACACTAGGCAGAGGGAGAAACTGAGGCACAAACCTGCCAACAAAGTGGAGCTACAGCAGCCAGCCTCAGCTCTGCCTCAGACTCAGGCTGCCGGCTGGGTGGGCTCAGCATGGCCCTAACCCCAAGGCTGGGGGCCTCCGGCTTTGGGGTTGAAGGTGATACTGGGAACAGGAGAATGAAGAGCGGTTCTTCTATTTTGTGACATATTTCATATTTTTTCAAACATGTAGAACGCACTGACAAGTCTGTCTTGACAAGACTACTTTCCAGTATCTTTTTATAGCCATTCATGCACTTCGTGTACATCTGATCTGATAAAAATAACCTGACTTCTATAACTGAGCTCTCATTTCAGCCTCTTAGAATATTCCTTTGGGAAATGATCCTGTCCTCCGAGACTCTGCTACGGACTGCATGTTGCTGAGGCTCATCAAGACACCGATGAGCAGCTGTGCCGAGCCGCGCCTGTGTGCCGCGTGCCCCACACAGTGTTTGCAGAGTCTGCGCACCCAGGAGGTGCGTGACGGCTGCTTTCAGTGCCTGTGCATCCAGTACTTAGCGCAGAACAGGGAGTAAACACGAGAACTTATCCTCTGATGCACGAGATAGCCGTACGCCGACACAACGACACTTCACAGCTTCCAGCAAGCTCCGGGGGTGTGGGTGCTCCAGCTCCACCTCCCCAGAATTCTTTTATCAGACTCCACTTGTCCTTAAAAAATAATGGCTTGCCGAGACCGGTTTGGCTCAGTGGATGCAGTGTCGGCTTGCGGACTGAAGGGTCCCAGGTTCGATTCTGGTCGGGGGCATGTACCTTGCTTGCGAGCACATTGCCAGTGTGGGGCGTGCAGGAGGCGGCTGATCGGTGTCTCTCTCTCATCGATGTTTCTGACTTTCTATCTCTCTCCCTTCCTCTCTGTAAAGAATCAATAAAATATATTTAAAAAAAATAATGGCTGAGGTGAGGGAGCTGTAACCTTTCTCTGAGACAACCTGTGCGCACTACTCGTGCGTAAGCGCCGTGGCTGCGAGCCGTGCTTTCAGTACCACACGGCTTCACTCTGTTACCGCACGCTGCGGCCAGCGCACACACCCCAGGAAACTTGGGGAGTTCAGGCTTTGGTTTTAGCGCTGAGCTTAAAAGGTAAGTAAGACGATATTTTCAGCAGGATAAAAAACACCTCTGTCTTTTAAACTAGGGGTGAACTAAGAAGTTTGGACCCTGGAATTCAAAAGCTCTTGTTCGCTTTGCTGACAGCCACTGCAATGCTGAGAGAAAACCAACAAAGCAGTAACAGTGAGCGTACAGGACAAGCGCCAGAATCACTGACACGTGGGCTCGTACTGGTCACACAATCACATCCCGGACACACCCATGAGTCAAGGGCACATTGCAATGACATGACCAACCTCCTAAGAGCCAGCTGGGTGTGAGGAGCTAGGTCAGGCTGCCACCTGCACAGGGGCTGGCTCTGCGGTGGCAGCTCCTCAGTGTGACCACGTGTGCTGGTGGCCAGCCCGGCTGGATCTCAGACAGCCGATGTGTGTGATTTCCACAGCACCATGGAGACAGGCCTAAATACATACGTAGGAAAGGCAGACGCAGAGGTGCCACATCTGGGCTGCTGATCCTTTACAAATGGTGAGGTTTTCGTCGGTAAGAGCTCACCTGGCCCCAGGACTCATGTAACATCCCCCTCCCTCCTTCAGTGGCCAGACTGTCCCCCGAGGAAAAGCCACTCCACCAGCAGTGCCCCTGTGGTGCTTGTGTCCACATGACGTGGACACCGCGCACGAGTTTATGCGGAAGAGGGGAGGTCACAATGGGATACTTGCCACTGAGCAGAGGCTTGTTGAGGGTGTAGAGCGGGGGCAGGTCCTCGATGTTCGAGATGCGCTGGTACATGGCTCGGGAGAGGTGGTCCCCGTGGTACAGGCTGCCCAGGATGATGCTGGAGAAGTAAATGGGCTCCACGAAGATGCTGAGCAGCGAGCCCTGGATGCCCACCACGTTCCACCTGCGGCAGAGGGACCGGGCCTCAGCGGGCGCAGCGTCTGCTGCAGACCTGAGGCCCGCCCGCCTGCGTGTGCAGATGTCGCTAATTCTGCACAATGCCGGCCAACTAAAGAGCAGCTAGAAATAACCGGCTTAGCCTTTTCGTGTTTTAAAGAGAAAAAGCTACTTAGATATCATTTTAGCTGTAAAATGACCTCTTGCCATGATGACACGCTTACTGAAGGTTAGTTCTAGCAAGATATCCAAGAGACATGTTTCTTGTGAGAAAAATCAAAAGGAAAGTGTGGGAAACTTGTGCTTGACAGCCATTTTGTAGTAAGTTCCAGCCACTTTAGCACTAACCTCGGGCTAGGTTTCTATTACCCCAAACCCTATCTCTTTCCCGTAAGCCAGGTGTTTCGCCTTAAGGGCTAGGCCAGGTGTTTCACCTTAAGGGCTAGGAATTTTCGATAACTTCTTTATTCCTCCTTCTCCCTATAAATACCCCAAACTACTCCTGAATAAATGAGACTTGATCTGAACTTTGTCTTGTCTCCATTCCTTGTGTCTCTTGTCCCTTTCATCCCCACTCCCCCTCTAGGGTCCTCGTTGACTTAACCCGCGGGTCGGGACAGGAAAGTAAATATTTTATCACTTCCAATAGAAATGGTCTCTCTGGAGTTCTTAAAACCGTTCAACCGTCATTTTCCTGGTCCTTGGCGACCCCTCTGCTCAGGTTCCTTTTCACACTCGGAGGTGAGAGCCAGCCACACCCCGGTGGGAGGTGTGTGCTCCCCGCTGCCCCCTGGTGGCTGAGCCTGCCCTCCCAGCCACAGCAATGGCGACACTGGAACCGCACTGGGACTGACTGCAGGACCCTTACTGAGCCCCTCTCTCACATTGCTGACACCCAGGGGTTCCTGTGAGCTCTAACTCAGACATCATCCCTCACACACACCGCCGCCCTCTCTCTGAGCCCCAACAGGAGAAACACGCCACAGCCTGGGAGCCCGCACCCTCAGTGCTGGCCACATCTATGGGCCGATGACACAGCCCACCTGGTCCTGGAGCCCCGGGCTGCCAGGGACAAGCAGTAAAAAGACAAACACATGAATCAGGAATTAAAAGTCGAGCTGAAATGCATTTGAGGGAGAGCAGGGTTCCACACCGGAGCAGAAGAGGGGTGCTGGCTTCAGGGAAGGCTCAGAGGAGGTGACCCTGAACTCGGCCCCAGACGGGGAGTGAGGCAGAGAGAACGAGCCACCACCCAGACCCAGGGTGGGGACAGGCCCGGGCCAGCGCAGGGCCAGAGCAGGGCCAGCCTGAGCAGCCTCTGCAGGCCCTGGCTGTCCTCAGGTGGGGGAGCTCCTAGGCCTTCCAGGGCGGGACTTAATGGACGTGCTTTTCCGAGAGGGTCCTTTCTGGGGGTGACCTGCCGGCACCATGGGGAAGGTCTGGTGGACGGCAGCCAGGTGGTAGCCATAGGACAGCACCTCTGCAGCGCAGGTCCGAGATGAGGGGGGGCCGCAAAATCTAGAAACATGAGCGCTCCCCTGTCCCCTTTCCCTGTACCCCCCTCCCCACTGGCCCCCGGCTCTGCTTATCTCCAGCCTTGCAGGAGGGGGAGGTGCCGCATGGCCAGAGCGGGGAACAGCCTCCACGTGAGCCTCGCCCTAAACCCTGGCCCACCAGCTCCATGTCCCACACTCAGGCCAAACTCGCCCCTTCGTCCCTGTCACTGCAAGAGACCTCCTTTCTGATCCATCCGGAAGCCACCCCGCCCCACTGCTTCATCCTCTCCTATGCCCCCCACGGCCCCTACCCTAGCGCCCATCCCACCAGCAGCTGCCTGACCTGTGAAAACGCACGTCAGACAAGGTCACTCGGATACACAAAACCGCCAACACCCCCTCTTCTCCGAGAAAAGGCCAGCATCCCCACAGCTGCCAGCCGGTCCCACCAGCTCCTCCTCCTGCCCCCCGCCAGCCTCCGTGCCTCCCACGCTCACTCGGGCCACAGGGGCCCGCTGCTCCCTCCAGAGCCTTCCTTCAGTCCTTCCTCCCGGAACCGGGCCCCATGGCGCTTGAACAGCCCCGACCACGGGCCCCATCGATGTCTCTGGAAAGTCCCGCTTGGTGCCCTGTACCAGCCCCTCCTCTGTTACCTGCGGGTCTATTTCTCGTCTCCCCACCCCTACCAGTACGCGAGCTCCTGCGGGAAGGACTCCGTTGAACGCCCTGATCTGTTCCAGCCTAAACTGCACCAGGCACATGCAGGTCAACAAGTAGGCGCCGCGCAGGCAAACCCTCTATTCCTGCCTCCCCCACCTTCTAAAACAAAGTTAAAACAGGTTCCCTATCTTACCAGGAAAAGCAGGACATGACTGGATGCCTACCGAAACCACAGGCACCTTTCTGTGTAAATTCAGGCCATTGTTAGGCAGAATTCTACCTCGGGGGCCACTTTAAACACGAGGCTGCAGAAAGCGGGTTTGCTAAGGGCCGTTAATTTGCGCACAGGCTTCGGAGGAGCGCCAGGAGCTTCGGGTTGCTCTGTGGAGGCCCTGGCGGAGGCGGGGTGCACACGGCCCCTCTGCTGACAGGCTGCGCCCCAGCCACACCAGGGACAGCCAGGACCGAGCTTCACCAGGAGCAAAAGTGCCCGGTGATGGCTGAGGGGCCAGTGATGGCCGAGGGGTTCAGTGATGGATGAGGGGTTCAGTGTGGCTGAGGGGCCCAGTGATGGCCGAGGGGCCCAGTGATGGCCGAGGGGTTCAGTGATGG